>CM018693.1:74119355-74455236 GCA_009363875.1 Mikania micrantha
AAGTGTTAATTTTTATCATTTTATACATGTAACTTTTTACAATAGCATTGTTTACTTATTATACTCAACATATATAAGTAGTATTTGACATGTGCTAATATGCATATGAATTATATCTCAACTTATTTTCCATGTCTGTCTTTCTTACTAAATACGAAGACACTGTCACACTCTGCTATATTTCATTCTTTTTTCTCTCAATAAATAAGATATTAAAAATACTTTTTTTGACATTTAATAAAATTTAATAGTTTATAATTTTATTTATTATTAATCAAATTGTTAAACTGTTTAACAACTTCTAAATTATCATTAATAATTAAATTTATTTTTTTATACAATACATGTAATACACAAGATTGTTAACATATTAGTTAATATTATATCCACACACACAGAGAATAAGAATAAATATTTATTCTTACAAAGTAAAATCATTTTAATATCATTAGCCTTTTATTAAATATATTTACCCTACAATAATGAATGATAATCTCTTTTTAACATATATAGAACTCTTAAGGACGGGTATAACACTGAATGTGGCGAAAGAGGTGTTCAACTATCAGGTGGGCAAAAACAAAGAATCTCAATTGCTAGAGCAATTATTCGAAACCCGACAATATTACTTTTAGACGAGGCTACAAGTGCCCTTGATGTCCAGTCAGAGCATATTGTTCAAGAAGCTTTGGACCAGATTATGGTCGGAAGGACAACTGTAGTGGTGGCACATCGACTAAACACAATTAGAAACCTTGATTCAATTGCATTTGTTTCAGATGGAAAAGTTGTGGAGCAAGGAACTTACAATCAACTTAAGAACAAGAAAGGGCGTTTTTTGAATTAGCTAGTATTCAAAAAGCTTAAGTACTATGTTGTTTTATATGTAAATGTTTAGTGAAAAGTGTCATGAGTAACTAGAGATATGTGCTTGTAAGCATGCAACTGTTAGTAGTGTGGCTTTATGATTCTAATTAAGAAGCAATATTTGTAAAATAGTGGCTTGGTGATCTTTAATAGGAATTCTAGTGTTGCTTAATTTCTGTTGCATATTTCTTGAGATATTTAATCAAATAATTTCTAAGTAAAAGTATACATAATAATTATATTTTATATCCTTCATTGGTGCTAAGTTTTATGCAAATATATATTTTAAATTATAAATACTACTAAGAAGTAGACCTTTAAGAAGGAAAATAACGTAGATCACATAAATTCTCAAGAAATAAAAATAGACCTTAAAATAATATGGTTTATTAACTAACTCCTTAAAATCCAATGTATTTTACTTTTTTTTCTTGCCATTGATAATTTTATGCTAAATATTTGTTAGTAAAATTCATCCATTGTCTAACCGTAATATGTTGTAAATATGTATCACTAAAATTCGCTAGTTGTAACATTTGTACATTCAGTCACGATAGTTGTAAACAGTGTTAGAACAAATGTGTTTTCATATCAAATCAGTCAACGTGATTCATGTGTTCATAATGTGCTTGTGTGTTAGGATCTTTATTATCTAGGAACAAGTATGTATTATTTATTTACAGTCGAGTTCGCTAGGCAAGAACAGTATCGTATTATATCGAAACAGTGGTGGGACGGCGTCAGGTACAACAGGTAGCTGGAATCTGGGGTATGCCCTATACATATACTGCGTTCGTTGTAATGGGATAGTGTTAGTGCGTAGTGTCGAGACGAATATTATGACAATTAATTTAACAAGAATCGTAATACGTAAGCGAGGCTGAGTAGAGTTATGGGTGACGATCCATAATAATACGAATGTTGAACTTATAATTATGATAAACGCTTTAAATAATTAATACGATCGGAAAACGTACGCGATTGCGGGTATACACGTAATTGTATCTGTTTAACGATCTGTCAACACACGAAGTGCAAAAATAATTAAATATTTATTATTTTACATTTTTACAATTTTGAAACTCATCAATATGATGAGAATAATAATCCTTCTATTTTGACCGCGTAAAATATGCGTTACGCGACGAAAACGTGAACCGAGCGACCGAAACGGACCGAATACCGCGCGGACTATATAAGCCATGAAGATGGCCATTTTTCCTCATTAAATTCAGCCAACCACCTCTCTCTCACTAAAAATTCATCTACCCTCTCTCTCTAGAAAACCGAGCTTCAAACGCGAATAACTCGTTCATTTCTCAACGGATTTCATCGTTCTTGGCACCCACGCGTAGCTCTCAACATCCTCTACACAGAAGTACAAAGGATCTGAAGGTTTATCCACAAAATCTCGAGGTAATGGAGCTTGAAAAGTTTGAAATTTAGGGTTTTTGGTGTGTGTGCTGTTGAAACCCGACACTTAGCCGGATTCTTGCACACCATTCCTAGTTTCGCACCTATAGCAACCTTCCCTGAAGTTATACTAGCTTAGATCGTAGTCTAGAACCAGGTGTTCGATGATGGTGATGATGCAGGTGACAGGTTCGGTGAAGGTTGTGGGTACCGAACCCTTTAGAGGCTGCCGAACCCTCCTCTTTATCTTGCCGAACCTGCATGTTCGTGGGGCACAGCTTTGGCCGAACCTATTCAACAGTTGCCGAACCCTAGAGAGGGCTGTCGAACCTTCTCTTGGCGAACCTGTGTGAGGCGAACATCCATGGCCGAACCCTACTAGGGTGACGAACCCTAATCACCTCGACGAACCCTTGAAATGTAAACGAAACTTGCATGGTTCGTTGATTAGTGGCCGAACCAGTGAAAGACTCACGAACCATTGACAATGACGAACCTTCCACTTTGGCCGAACCCTTAACCATCATCAACTTCACGAACCTTGCATGCAACCATGTTAACCGAACCTGTGATGCAACACCCATAGAGCCGAACCTATGGATTTAACTTAGCCGAACCTTAGAGGAAAATGGGAAAGGTTCGCTGCCTAAGTTGGCAGCCCACAAGTCTTTCGGCCCAACCCAATCATCCTTGGCCCAATTTGGTTCCATTCGACCCATGTTACTCCATTTGATCCACATAGTAGCATCCGGCCCACATTATATCAAGTTCAATAGTACCCTTGACCCAATAATTCACATAGGTGGCCCACGACATCCCATTCGGTTCAATTCAATCCCATTTGGCCCAACATGATCATTGGTGTCTTACATGGCCCATGAACATATCGGTTGGCCCAACACCACATCCAATTGGCCCACGTTAACCTAAGAGGCCACGGACCTTTGCTTAAAGCCCACCATGATTTCATGGGCTTAAGGCCCATGAATTGGTCTACAAATCAAAGGAATTGTGATTTGATCTTAGTGGGTTAAATATAACCAACATAACTATGAGATCAAGTCACAATCCTAAAGACTCAAACCATGGAAACATTTATGTCAAATCTCATGTTAATCAATGACTTATCAAACTTTTAAACACATACTGTTTATGCATAATGAGTTGTGCATAAAAGCTCATAACATAGTCTTTTCATGAATCATTGATCAATCAAGTAACTCTATCATGACTTTCAAATTCATTCAACACTTTCAAACATGAGAACGATTATTCAAGAGTTAATCAAGTTCAAGTTGGCACAAGTCAAGCAATGAATCAAGATCTATACAATTATAAATCTTATATCTTATGTATGATTACAATGATATAGGAACCAGTTAGAAGTCCTGTTTGCTACTTGCTATTTGTTATAGTTCAGAGTCTACTGCAGACAGGTGAGAACATTAGCCCCTCTTTTTACTGTTTTTGCAACTGTTTTGGGGTGGAACACGTGATCAAATACTCTTGCTTCAATCATATTACATGATACATGTTTATGTTAATTTACAAACATTACAGGTTCACTCTAGAAATCCAAGGGATTTCTCAACTGTTTCAAAGGAATTATAAACCGTTTATAATGGTTTTATCAACTATTAATTTATTCTTCTAAAAAGGTTTTATAAAGGATATTTGAACTGGTTTATAACCGATTTACTCGAATGGATTTATAAATGACAAACACTTTAAAATAAAGGATTTTATAAACTCTTTTGTTGTAAACCCGTGTTTTCGAAAGTAATATGTTATAAACCTTGTTACTATACAAGGTCACCATTCTAGTTATCAAAACAAAGGATTTATCTCATGGTATTCAAAACAAAGGATTCAGTTCATGGTATTCAAACAAGGCTCTCAAAATCATGTTATCATATAAGGCATTAACACGCAAATTTTAAAGCAAAGTTCAAAAGCATGGTGTCCATCGTTGTGAACAAACTTATAAACACATCAGGTTTCACATTCATTAGCGTTAGTACTGGGTGCTCACAACAAGGGAAAGCGGACACACTGGTTCATACCAAAATGGAGTTAGCTCTTAAATTTGTTTTATAAGCTAACTGTAGGTTTGGTTTCATTATGGTTTTATCAAAACTGCTGATACATTATCTAACTCCAAACGTAGTTTGGGACTTGATTTTATGTTGGCTTCTTTAGTAAATAGTCTTCGGACTGTTTATCACGTTTTACATACTTGATGTTAGTTTGGGTTGCAACCCATCCATGTAATTCTATTATTGCTTTAATCTACCTATGTCACACCCCTGCGCCGCGTGCGGAATCCACGGCGCGTGACGTATGAACAGTTGAATCATGCACAAGTATTGAATAAGAACAACCACAACGGTTTACTATGTTTCATAATGTTAAGACAATTGTTTAGTTACAGACAACTATCTACCAAAAGAAAGACAACTACAGACCCAAAATATAGTTACAAAATAAGACTTCAAACAAGACAAGTAAACAATTAGGATTTTGTGTGTTTCTAATCCATCCTAGCATGTTTCTTCATCTTGTTCTATCTTAGTTTGGTCTCCTTAGTTGTCTCTGAGATTGCCTTAAACCTGATTACCTGAAACACGTGAAAAGTAACTGTCAACTACAGACGTAGTTGGTGAGAACAATAGGTTTAAACATTTGTAAACATGAGTATATGATATAAGGCATAGGTAAGTTAAAGCATCATAAGATTCACACGGATGAGCTGCAACCCAAACTAACATCAAGTAAGAAAATGAGTGTAAACAGTCCAATCACTGTTTGCACATGAGTCAACATATAATATCAAGTCCCAAACCACGTTTGGAGTTAGATAATGTGTCAACAGTTTTGATAAAACCATATGTAACCGAAATCTGCAGTTAGTTTATAAAACAGATTTAAAAACTAACTGCAGCAATCGGTCTGCCCCAATGTGTGTGTCCGCTTTCCCTTGTTGTGATCACCCAGTACTAACGCTAATGAATATGATACTTGATGCTTTTACAAGTTTGTTTACAACAATAGACACCATGTTTCTGAATCTTACTTTAACCGGATGTGTTAATGCCTTATTTGATAACATGAATTGAAAAGCCTGGATTTAATTCCACGAATTAAATCCCTTGTTTTGAATACCATGAAATGAACCACTTGATTTGAATACCATGTTTTGAACCACTTGATTTGAATACCATGTTGTGAACCACCTGATTTGAATACCATGTTGTGAACCATTTGATTTGAATACCATGATGTGATGACCTTGTGTAACAACAAGGTTTATAACAAAAGGGTTTATAAAATCCTTTATCTAAAAGTGTTTATCCTTCATAAATACATTTGAGTAAATCAGTTACAAAACAGTTCAAAGATCCTTTATAAAACCTTTTTAATGAAAAGAGTTTAGTAATTGATAAGTAATTTAAAACAGTTGATGAATTCCTAGGATTCGTACAATGAATCCATAATGTTCATAAGCATACACACACCTTGTGTAATGAAATATGATTGTAAACGATTGTTTTGATCACGTGTTCCACCCCAAAACAGTTATAAAACAGTAAAAGAGGGGCTAAAGTTCTCACCTGTCTGCAGTAGACTCTGAACTAAACAGTTAGCAAGTAGCAAACAGGACTTCTAATTGTTTCCTATAACATTGTAATCATACATAAGATATAGGATTTATAATTGTATAACTTTGATTCATTGATTGACTTGGGTTCTCATGATTATGATTGTTGTGAAACTTGAAAATCATACTTTGAATCACTTGATTGATCATGGGTCCAAGAAACGAATGTGAAATGATCCTTGTGTTCAAACTTGTTGGTACACATCACATGTGTTTGAGAAATTGATTAACCATTGATTACTATGATTTATGAAAGAATGTTCCAAATGTTTAAGCTCAGGAGATTGTGACTTGATCCCATTATTAGTTTAAGTTGCAACTTAACCCAAACTAAGATCAAATTACAATCACTTTGAGTGGTGGCCTACAATGGGCCTTGAGCCATAATTATGGTAATAGGCTTAAATGGAAATCCATGGGCCAATTGAATATGATATTGGGCCAAGTGAATGTGATGTTGGCCCAATAACTTGTATATAGGCTTTATAACATGCCAAAGACAATATCAACCCGATTACAATCTTAGTGGGCCTAACGAGTTTGGATTGAGCCTAAAGGATTTGAGTTGGACCAACCAATGTTTACGTAAACCATGTAAAGTTCCAAGGTGTTATTGGGCCAATTGAATATCTAATGACTCAACTTAATTCCCTTGGGCTTGGTTTATGTCTATGGGCCGAATTCTAATAAGATTGGGCCGAGTAGAATTGGTTTGGGCCGAAAGGTCCTTGGGCTGCCACTCTTGGCAGCGAACCTATGTAAGGGTTCGGCTAAGGTTCATGGTCCAATGGTTCATTGTATGGCTAAAGGTTCGCTCAAGATGGAAATGAGTTCGTGAATAACAAGGTTCGGCTCCCGGTTTTGATACATAGCTTCGGCCATAGGTTCGCCAACTTATCACACATGGTTCACAGGTGAATACAAAGGTTCGGTCCTCATGGCAACATGCATGGTTCGTCCCTAAGTTCCATGGTTCGGCTGGCTAGGTTGGTGAAGGCTCGGTGATCCCCTCATGGTTCGTGCATTAGTACAAAGGCTCGTGCAGGTTCGCTAAGACTCCAAAGGTTCGCAGAGGTTCGGCTAATAATAACTGATTAGCAAAGGTTCGACTAGGAAACCCTAGTAACTTCGGCAATGCAGGGTTCGTTGCTAGATGACCGCATAGGCTCGTTGAACATTCAAGGTTCGTTGATGGATCAGGAAGGTTCGTGTTGGCTCGTGAAGCATCTCAAGGTTCGGCCAGGTGCAGTTGAAGGTTCGTTGGATGCCAAATGGTTCGGCTGGTTGCTGAAGAGGGTTCGGCCAGCGAACCTGTTAACCGCATCATCACCAACATCAAACTTCTGGATCCAGACCACGATCTAGGCGTGTACGACCTCCAGAAAGGTTTCTATAGGTGCGAAACTAAGATTGGTGGTGCTAGAACAGGTCGTTAATCGGGTTTGAACACACACACAACAAACAAACATGAAAACCCTCTTTTCCAGAATTTTCAACCGATAATACCTCTGATTTGGCCGGACAAATCCGTTGTTTTCTTGTACTTCCTTGTAGAGAATGTCGAGAGCTTCGCGTGGACACCAAAAACACCAAAATCCGTTGAGAAACGAAGAAGATACGAATGTTTAAAGTTGAGATTTTTAGAGAGAGGGTAGGTTCGCGAGTTTTAGAGAGAGAAAGGGTTGTTGGCTAAATAAATGAGCATTTAAGCCTTGTTCAAGGCTTTTATAGCTCGCGTGGTATTCGGGTCCGTTTCAGTCGCTCGGTTCGCGTTTCCGGAACGTAACGCGTATTTTACGCGGTTTTAAAATAAAAGGATTGTTAAACTCATTTAAATGATGAGTTTCAAAATTGTAAAATATAAAATAATTAATATAATTATTTTTACTCTTCGTGTGTTGTCGGATCGTTAAACATTCACAATTACGTGTATACCCGCAATCGCGTACGTTTTCCGATCGTATTAAAAATTTAAAGATGTTTAATCATAATTATAAGTTCAACATTCGTATCATTATGGATCGTCACCCATAACTATACTCAGTCTCGCTTACGTATTACGATTCTTGTTGAATTAATTGTCATAATATTCGTCTTGACACTACACACCAACACTATCCTGTTACACCGAACGCAGTATATATATAGGGCTCACTCTCGCTGCCCACCACTGTTTCGATATAACACGATACTGTTCTTGCCTAGTGAACTCGACTGTAAATAAATAATACATACTTGTTAAATGATAAAGATTCTAACACACAAGCACATAATGACACATGATTCACATTGACTGACTGAACATGTACACACACTGTTCTAACACTGTTCACTACATGACTAAATGTACAAATGTTACAGTCTCCCCTAGTTAAGGGAATTTCGTCCCGAAATTAACTAGCCGAAGATACTGTAAAAAGATGAGGGTACTTAAGCTTCATCTGGTCTTCACGTTCCCAGGTGAACTCAGCACCGCGTTTGCCCTCCCATCGTACTTTCACGATCGGGATACGGCTGCGTTTAAGTTTCTTGACCCCATGATCCATGATCTCAACTGGACGTTCTACGAATTGCATGTTGTTCTGAATCTGTATGTCTTCCAGTGGAATCTGAACATCATGATCCGCTAAGCATTTCTTAAGATTTGATACATGAAAAGTATCATGAACATTGCTTAGCTCCACTGGAAGTTTGAGTTTGTAGGCTACGGGACCAATCCGTTCCAGGATCTCAAAAGGTCCAACGTACCTTGGTGCAAGTTTCCCTTTCTTCCCGAATCGGACAACGCCTTTCCAGGGAGAAACTTTGAGTAAGACTCGGTCACCGACTTGGAACTCAAGCGGTTTCCGACGTCGATCAGCATAACTCTTCTGCCGATCTCGTGCGGCCTTAAGCCGTGACTGAATGATTGTGATTTTGTCTGATGTTTCCTGAATGAGTTCTGGTCCTACGACCTGTGAGTCACCAATCTCGGTCCAACAGACCGGTGATCGGCACTTTCTACCATATAGAGCTTCGAATGGTGCACATTGAATGCTCGTATGATAGCTATTGTTATATGAAAACTCAATGAGTGGGAGATGAGTGTCCCAACTTCCACCGAAGTCAATGACACAAGAACGAAGCATGTCTTCAAGTGTTTGGATAGTCCTTTCGCTTTGGCCGTCGGTTTGAGGATGATACGCCGTGCTAAGATTAACACGCGTTCCCAAAGCCTTTTGCAATGATTGCCAAAAGCGAGAAGTGAAACGACTATCACGATCAGATATGATTGATGTTGGTGTACCATGTCGTGCAATGATTTCGTTGATGTACAATGTGGATAACTTCTCCATCTTGTAATCCTCTCGGATCGGGAGAAAATGAGCAGATTTGGTGAGTCGATCAACGATCACCCAAATCGAATCGAAACCTCGTGGAGTTCTCGGCAACTTTGTTATGAAATCCATGGAAATTTGCTCCCATTTCCATTGAGGAATTTCAGGTTGCTGCAGAAGTCCCGAAGGCTTTTGATGTTCTGCTTTGACTTTTGAACAAGTAAGACATTTTCCCACATACAGTGCTATGTCTTTCTTCATTCCCGGCCACCAGTAAGATGTCCTCAAGTCTTGATACATCTTATCGGCTCCAGGATGAACTGAGTATCGCGACTTATGAGCCTCATCACAGATGAGTGTGCGCAATTCTTCAGACTTTGGAATCCAAATGCGGCCGTTGAGATATAACACCCCATCAGATCGAGGTTCTAGTTTCTTCTCAATGCCACAATCCAAGTCTGTCTTGAGTTGATTGTCTGTTACTACTTGTTGTTGTGCAATACGAATCAAGTCTTTCAAGTTTGGCTGTGTGTTGATCTCCATGGCTCTTACACGAATTGGCTTGACTGGTTCCTTGCGACTAAGAGCATCCGCCACCACATTGGCTTTACCCGGATGGTAACGAATCTCACAGTCGTAATCAGTTAGAAGCTCAACCCAACGCCGTTGTCTCATGTTGAGTTCTTTCTGATTGAGAATGTGTTGTAGGCTCTTGTGGTCTGTATAGATGACACATTTAGTACCATAAAGGTAGTGTCTCCAAATTTTCAATGCAAAGACCACAGCCCCTAACTCAAGGTCATGAGTAGTGTAATTCTTCTCGTGAACCTTAAGTTGTCTTGAAGCATAAGCAATGACCTTGTCCCGTTGCATAAGTACACAACCGAGACCAAGGTTTGAAGCATCACAGTAGACAATGAAGTCATCACTGCCTTCTGGAAGACTAAGGATAGGGGAATTGCATAACTTCTGTTTAAGAAGTTGAAATGCATCTTCCTGTTTCTGTCCCCATATAAACGCTTGACTCTTTTGAGTCAAAGTGGTAAGTGGCAAAGCTATCTTAGAGAAGTTTGCAATGAATCTTCTGTAATAGCCTGCCAAACCCAGAAATGAACGAATCTCTGTCGGAGTGGATGGAGTAGTCCAGTTCTTAATCGCCTCAATCTTGGCTGGATCTACATGTATTCCATCCCTGTTGATGACATGTCCTAAGAAGTGAACTTCCTTTAGCCAAAACTTGCATTTTGAGAATTTAGCATATAGTCGTTCAGTTCTTAGCAACTCTAAGACTTTCCTCAAATGATCCTCGTGCTCTTGTTCCGACTTGGAATAAATCAGTATATCATCAATAAAGACAATAACAAACTGATCCAAGTAAGGCCTGCAGACTCGATTCATCAAGTCCATGAACACTGCGGGTGCATTGGTCAGCCCAAATGGCATAACCACAAACTCATAGTGTCCATATCGAGTCCTAAATGCAGTCTTTGGTATATCCTCATCATTTACTCTTAACTGATGATACCCGGATCGCAAATCAATCTTAGAGAAACAAGTTGCTCCCTGTAATTGATCAAACAGATCATCGATCCTGGGCAGAGGATATCTATTCTTGATTGTCAACTTGTTTAGCTCACGATAGTCGATGCACATGCGAAATGAACCGTCTTTCTTTTTGACAAAGAGAACCGGAGCTCCCCATGGAGAGAAACTCGGCCTTATGAAACCTTTGTCTAAAAGTTCTTGAAGCTGACTAGACAGTTCTTGCATCTCAGACGGTGCTAATCGATACGGTGACTTCGCCACTGGGTTTGCTCCAGGGACGAGATCAATTCTAAACTCCACTTGTCGGACTGGTGGTAGTCCAGGCAAGTCTTCTGGAAATACGTCTGGATATTCTTTGATAACTGGAACTTCTCCAACTGCTTTCTTTTCAGGTTTCTTTTCCACTACATGAGCTAGGAAGGCATAATATTTCTTCTTCAAGTACTTCCTCGCCTTGATGCACGATACAATCTTCAATCCGCGGCATGGTTTCTCGCTGTAGACTATCATCGTTTCGCCGGACGGTAAGGGGATTCGGATAAGTTTCTCAGAGCATACGATTTCAGCATTGTTTTTGGATAACCAATCCATTCCTACTACAACTTCGAAGCTTCCGAGAGTCATAGGAATAAGATCGATGGATAAGAGATGGTCATTTAATCTTAGCTCACAAGCATGAATTATGGAATCTACAACTATGGTCTTACCATTCGCTACTTCTACAGTATAGGGAGCAGTAAGTGTGGATAGTTTCATATTAAGCAAAGAAGCAGTATGAGTAGAGATAAAACTTTTATCAGCACCAGTATCGAATATGATAGAAACATAGTGATCATTGATAAGAAATGTACCCGTGATGACTGCCGGCTCTTCACGTGCTTCAGCAGTTCCAATAACAAAAGCACGAGCAGCAGCAGTATTGTTATTGAGTTTTGGACACTGATTTCTGAAGTGTCCCTCTGCTCCACAATTATAACAGGCCCTTCCACCTGTAGCAGCAGTGGTAGCAGTTGTTGCAGCAGCAAGATGAGCAGCTCGGCATGTAGCTGCAAAGTGTCCCATACGCCCACATTTGAGACACTTCTTGCATGGAGTGTTGGGCAGATGATGATACTGGCATTTGGTGCAAAGTGGAAATGTGCCAGTATAAGACTTTCTGGCGTTAGAAGGTTGTGGCATAGCATTGATAGGTGTGGCATGAGTAGGAGCAGCTGCAGTCAACGCTGCAAAGTTCTTGATTGTCTTTTGCTTTTTCTTCTTGTGATGGTGCTGTTCAGGCTTCTTGCCTTCTTCAGTCTGTGCTCTCTTGAATCCCTTTCGGGTGAGCACTCCAGACTTCACATACTCTTCAGTAAGAGTAGCACCAAGTTGAATCGCCGCCTCTAGAGTAGTAGGGTTATTACCCATGACAGTCCCTCTAACAACCAGAGGTAAGCCTTCAATATATTTCTCTATCCTGCGGGATAGAGGAGTAACCAAATGGGGTACCAGAATGCACAACTCATGGAATCGAGTTGTATACTTGGCATTTTCACCACTGTCTTGCACCAGATTCCACATCTCTACCTCGAGTTTCTTCAGTTCATGACGTGGACAAAACTTTTCCACAAGTAAGTTCTTGAATCCGTCCCATGGTAAAGCTAAAGCAACTTCACGTCCTCTGGTGTTCTTCTCAGAATTCCACCAAGTGAGTGCGCCCTTATGAAAAGCGCTTGAGGCCATCTTGACCTTCAGATTTTCAGGGCATCCAGTGAAGTCGAGAATGTCTTCAATGCTTTCCAGCCATTGCAGTAGGCCGGTAGCTCCTTCAGTACCAGAGTACTTAGGAGGCTTAGCATCGTTGAACTGCTTGAATGTGAAGTTAGCAGTTCCAGTAGTTGTAGCATTTGAGTTATGTGCTGAATCACTAGTACTTCCCCGAAGATTCTGGGTAATATCAGTGACCATACCAGGGATTACTTCCCTCATATGAACAGCAATAGCTCGAGCAATCTTGTTGATTTCATCGTCGTTGCCACTTGTTGAGCCCCCTCCGTTAGGATCACGTCGGGGAGGCATTCTACGAATAGAAGCCACAAGCGGGTCAGTAATGAGGAAGGATACAATTGAATTTTCATGATAAGGTCAGTAATATATCCATACTACTAGTATTATCATTCAATTGTAATATGATCTAGTACACGTATAAGTTATCAACTTATTTGCATACTTATCATGTGAATAGGTACGATGTCTCATGATCTCACCACCAAACCTACGCACTGACACTTTCCCGATATACCGAAAATAGTTTATATATAGGGCTCACTCTCGCTGCCCACCACCGTTTCGATATACCACGATCATGCCCTTGCTAGCATTTGGCAACACGTTTGTACTGATTTCCAAGTGTGTTCCATTGATTAAGAATCCCATGATCTTTGATCAACTTGAACTATGATTGATTCCATGATTGAACTATGATTATGTTATGTGTGCACCTACTAACGGTTGTTAACATGTAGAACTAAATCATACGTGTGTTCTACACTTTCCTGTTAACTTATGTCAGTAAGTACTAATAATGTAATCACTTAAGAATTTCACTTAAGGTTTACATTGAAAATGTTCACAACTTGATTGATTCACCATAATGTTTGGTTCATCCAAGTTTGAATTGCACTATGATTTGATTCACCAATGATTGTTTCCCAAATGTTTGTATCCCAAATGTTTGACTAATGATCCATGTGTCCAGTTGATCCCGAATCCTCACTCCAAATACAAACGCCGGATTCCCCCTAACGTACTGAAATAAGCTTATATATAGGGTAAGCTCTCACCGACCCACCACTTACCTCAACACATCAGCGTTAATCCGTCGTCTATATTTGGGGTTAAGATTCCAACTGTTGATTGATTATGATTGTTTCATGATTGCCTCTTGTTCTGTGACTATGATAATGATTATGTAAACCATGGTTCTTAATTTACTCGAAATTAAAACCTTAGGTTTTAGCATGTGTGTCCTAGGTTAATTAACCTAGGTTCTCAATACCTACAGTATCGAGTATAATGATTTCTTGTGAGAACTTCAACTAAAGAATACTGTTACACAGATTCTAAGTTATAAAGTTCCTATGATAATGAACACCTGATAATGATAACAATGATAACAATGACAAGGATTCCAACTCAAGATTCTAAATTAATAGTTCTTGACCTTTGAATTCCTATAATGAGCATGACAAGGATTTCAAATCAAGACTCTAAATTAATAGATTTTGACATTTGAATTCCTATAATGAATATGACAAGGATTTCAAATCAAGACTCTAAATTAATAGATTTTGACATTTGAATTCCTATAATGAATATGACAAGGACTTTAGATCAAAGATACCAATCTTTGCCTCTAAATCCTATAATGAATATGACAAGAAATTCATATCAAAGATACTGAAAATACAGATCTTTGCCTCAGAATTTCTATAATGATCTCTGTGTGAGAATTTCAGATCAAGGATACTAAGAATACAGATCCTTGCCTCTGAAATCCTTAAATGCGTATATGTGTGAGAATTTAATCCGGTTTCTAAAATTATAGAATTCCGGTTCAAATTCTTTGACTCGATATCTAATCTTAGAAAAATGTCCCTAAGATCTTTCAAGCTTATTGTAGACTTAATGCTCACTTAAGTTACTTAGATCCTAAGTATCCTCAAGCCTATAGCACTTAGTCCTATTGGGTAGCTTAGGTTATAGTCTAGGTCATTAAACATTGGGTTTTTCCTAGTTCTCTACAACCTTGGCTCTGATACCAACCTGTCACACCCCTGCGCCGCGTGCGGAATCCACGGCGCGGTGACGTATGAACAGTTGAATCATGCACAAGTATTGAATAAGAACAACCACAACGGTTTACTATGTTTCATAATGTTAAGACAATTGTTTTAGTTACAGACAACTATCTACCAAAAGAAAGACAACTACAGACCCAAAATATAGTTACAAAATAAGACTTCAAACAAGACAAGTAAACAATTAGGATTTTGTGTGTTTCTAATCCATCCTAGCATGTTTCTTCATCTTGTTCTATCTTAGTTTGGTCTCCTTAGTTGTCTCTGAGATTGCCTTAAACCTGATTACCTGAAACACGTGAAAAGTAACTGTCAACTACAGACGTAGTTGGTGAGAACAATAGGTTTAAACATTTGTAAACATGAGTATATGATATAAGGCATAGGTAAGTTAAAGCATCATAAGATTCACACGGATGAGCTGCAACCCAAACTAACATCAAGTAAGAAAATGAGTGTAAACAGTCCAATCACTGTTTGCACATGAGTCAACATATAATATCAAGTCCCAAACCACGTTTGGAGTTAGATAATGTGTCAACAGTTTTGATAAAACCATATGTAACCGAAATCTGCAGTTAGTTTATAAAACAGATTTAAAAACTAACTGCAGCAATCGATCTGCCCCAATGTGTGTGTCCGCTTTCCCTTGTTGTGATCACCCAGTACTAACGCTAATGAATATGATACTTGATGCTTTTACAAGTTTGTTTACAACAATAGACACCATGTTTCTGAATCTTACTTTAACCGGATGTGTTAATGCCTTATTTGATAACATGAATTGAAAAGCCTGGATTTAATTCCACGAATTAAATCCCTTGTTTTGAATACCATGAAATGAACCACTTGATTTGAATACCATGTTTTGAACCACTTGATTTGAATACCATGTTGTGAACCACCTGATTTGAATACCATGTTGTGAACAATTTGATTTGAATACCATGATGTGATGACCTTGTGTAACAACAAGGTTTATAACAAAAGGGTTTATAAAATCCTTTATCTAAAAGTGTTTATCCTTCATAAATACATTTGAGTAAATCAGTTACAAAACAGTTCAAAGATCCCTTATAAAACCTTTTTAATGAAAAGAGTTTAGTAATTGATAAGTAATTTAAAACAGTTGATGAATTCCTAGGATTCGTACAATGAATCCATAATGTTCATAAGCATACACACACCTTGTGTAATGAAATATGATTGTAAACGATTGTTTTGATCAAGTGTTCCACCCCAAAACAGTTATAAAACAGTAAAAGAGGGGCTAAAGTTCTCACCTGTCTGCAGTAGACTCTGAACTAAACAGTTAGCAAGTAGCAAACAGGACTTCTAATTGTTTCCTATAACATTGTAATCATACATAAGATATAGGATTTATAATTGTATAACTTTGATTCATTGATTGACTTGGGTTCTCATGATTATGATTGTTGTGAAACTTGAAAATCATACTTTGAATCACTTGATTGATCATGGGTCCAAGAAACGAATGTGAAATGATCCTTGTGTTCAAACTTGTTGGTACACATCACATGTGTTTGAGAAATTGATTAACCATTGATTACTATGATTTATGAAAGAATGTTCCAAATGTTTAAGCTCAGGAGATTGTGACTTGATCCCATTATTAGTTTAAGTTGCAACTTAACCCAAACTAAGATCAAATTACAATCGCTTTGAGTGGTGGCCTACAATGGGCCTTGAGCCCATAATTATGGTAATAGGCTTAAATGGAAATCCATGGGCCAATTGAATATGATATTGGGCCAAGTGAATGTGATGTTGGCCCAATAACTTGTATATAGGCTTTATAACATGCCAAAGACAATATCAACCCGATTACAATCTTAGTGGGCCTAACGAGTTTGGATTGAGCCTAAAGGATTTGAGTTGGACCAACCAATGTTTACGTAAACCATGTAAAGTTCCAAGGTGTTATTGGGCCAATTGAATATCTAATGACTCAACTTAATTCCCTTGGGCTTGGTTTATGTCTATGGGCCGAATTCTAATAAGATTGGGCCGAGTAGAATTGGTTTGGGCCGAAAGGTCCTTGGGCTTCCACTCTTGGCAGCGAACCTATGTAAGGGTTCGGCTAAGGTTCATGGTCCAATGGTTCATTGTATGGCTAAAGGTTCGCTCAAGATGGAAATGAGTTCGTGAATAACAAGGTTCGGCTCCCGGTTTTGATACATAGCTTCGGCCATAGGTTCGCCAACTTATCACACATGGTTCACAGGTGAATACAAAGGTTCGGTCCTCATGGCAACATGCATGGTTCGTCCCTAAGTTCCATGGTTCGGCTGGCTAGGTTGGTGAAGGCTTGGTGATCCCCTCATGGTTCGTGCATTAGTACAAAGGCTCGTGCAGGTTCGCTAAGACTCCAAAGGTTCGCAGAGGTTCGGCTAATAATAACTGATTAGCAAAGGTTCGACTAGGAAACCCTAGTAACTTCGGCAATGCAGGGTTCGTTGCTAGATGACCGCATAGGCTCGTTGAACATTCAAGGTTCGTTGATGGATCAGGAAGGTTCGTGTTGGCTCGTGAAGCATCTCAAGGTTCGGCCAGGTGCAGTTGAAGGTTCGTTGGATGCCAAATGGTTCGGCTGGTTGCTGAAGAGGGTTCGGCCAGCGAACCTGTTACCCGCATCATCACCAACATCAAACTTCTGGATCCAGACCACGATCTAGGCGTGTACGACCTCCAGAAAGGTTTCTATAGGTGCGAAACTAAGATTGGTGGTGCTAGAACAGGTCGTTAATCGGGTTTGAACACACACACAACAAACAAACATGAAAACCCTCTTTTCCAGAATTTTCAACCGATAATACCTCTGATTTGGCCAGACAAATCCGTTGTTTTCTTGTACTTCCTTGTAGAGAATGTCGAGAGCTTCGCGTGGACACCAAAAACACCAAAATCCGTTGAGAAACGAAGAAGATACGAATGTTTAAAGTTGAGATTTTTAGAGAGAGGGTAGGTTCGCGAGCTTTAGAGAGAGAAAGGGTTGTTGGCTGAATAAATGAGCATTTAAGCCTTGTTCAAGGCTTTTATAGCTCGCGTGGTATTCGGGTCCGTTTCGGTCGCTCGGTTCGCGTTTCCGGAACGTAACGCGTATTTTACGCGGTTTTAAAATAAAAGGATTGTTAAACTCATTTAAATGATGAGTTTCAAAATTGTAAAAATATAAAATAATTAATATAATTATTTTTACTCTTCGTGTGTTGTCGGATCGTTAAACATTCACAATTACGTGTATACCCGCAATCGCGTACGTTTTCCGATCGTATTAAAAATTTAAAGATGTTTAATCATAATTATAAGTTCAACATTCGTATCATTATGGATCGTCACCCATAACTATACTCAGTCTCGCTTACGTATTACGATTCTTGTTGAATTAATTGTCATAATATTCGTCTTGACACTACACACCAACACTATCCTGTTACACCGAACGCAGTATATATATAGGGCTCACTCTCGCTGCCAACCACTGTTTCGATATAACACGATACTGTTCTTGCCTAGTGAACTCGACTGTAAATAAATAATACATACTTGTTAAATGATAAAGATTCTAACACACAAGCACATAATGACACATGATTCACATTGACTGACTGAACATGTACACACACTGTTCTAACACTGTTCACTACATGACTAAATGTACAAATGTTACAACCTATGCCTTATATTACCAAATCATGTTTACATATGTTAAACCTATTGTTCTCACCAACTACTTCTGTAGTTGACAGTTACTTTTCACGTGTTTCAGGTAATCAGGTGTAAGGCATTTTACGGACAACTAAGGAGACCAATTAAGATAGAACAAGATGAAGAAACATGCTAGGATGGATTTAGAAACACACTAAAATCCTAATTGTTTAATTGTCTTGTTTGAAGTCTTATTTTGTAAACTATATTTTGGGTCTGTAGTTGTCATTATTTTGATAGATAGTTGTCTGTAACTAAACGACTGTCTAAATATTATGAAACTTAGTAATCCATTGTGGTTGTTCTTATTCAATACTTGTGCATGATTCAACTGTTCATACATCACCGCGCTGTGGATTCCGCACGCGGCGCAGGGGTGTGACAGGTTGGTATCAGAGCCAAGGTTGTAGAGAACTAGAAAAACCCAATGTTTAATGACCTAGACTATAACCTAAGCTACCCAATAGGACTAAGTGCTATAGGCTTGAGGATACTTAGGATCTAAGTAACTTGAGTAAGCATTAAGTCTACGTTAAGCTTGAAAGATCTTAGGGATACTCTTCTAAGATTAGATATCGAGTCAAGGAATTTGAATCGGAATTCTATAATTTTAGAAACCGAATTAAATTTCTCACATATGTTCACTAAAGGATTCCAGAGGCAAGGATCTGTATTCTTAGTATCCTTTATCTGGAATTCTCAATCAGAGTTCATTATAGGAATTTAGAGGCAAAGATCTGTATTCTTAGTATCTTTGATCTAAAATCCTTGTCATGTTCATCATAGGAATTCAGAGGTCAAGGTCTATCATTTTAGAATCTTGGATCTGAAATCCTTGTCATGTTATCATTATCAGGTATTCATTATCATAGGAACTTTATAACTTAGAATCTGTGTAACAGTATTCTTTAGTTGAAGTTCTCACAGGAGATCATTACACTCAGTACTGTAAGTATTGAGAACCTAGGTAAATTAACCTAGGACACGCATACTAAAACCTAAGGTGTTAATTTCAAGTAAATTAAGGACCACGATTTACACATTCATAACCATAGTCAATCTAAAGTTGGAATCTTAACTCCAAATACAAACGGCGAATTTACGCTGACGTGCTGAGGTAAGTGGTGGGCGGTGAGAGCTTGCCCTATATATAAGCTTATTTCGGTATATCAGGGGGAATTCGGCGTTCGTATTTGAAGTGAAGATTCGGGAGCAACTGGAATCATTGAACATTAGTCAAACACATGAGATACAATCATTTGAGATACAATCATTGGTGAATCAAATCATTGTGCTATTCAAACTTGGATGAGTCAAACATTGTGTGTGAATCAATCAAGTTGTGAACATTCTTTCAATGTAAACCTTAAGTGATTACATGACTAGTACTTACTAACATAGGTTAACGGAAAAGTGTAGAGCACACGTATGATTTAGTTCTACATGTTAACGACTGTTAGTAGTTGCACACATAACACAATCATAATTCAATCATGGATTCAATCATAGTTCAAGTTGATCAAAGATCATGGGATTCTTAATCAATGGAACACACTTGGAAATCAGTACAAACATGTTGCCAAATGCTAGCAAGGACATGATCGTGGTATATCGAAGCGGTGGTGGGATGGCGTCTGGGATGGCAGTTTGCTTGACCCTTTCGTATGCCCTATATATAAGCTATCTTCGGTATATCGGGAAAGTGTCAGTGTGTAGGTTTGGTGGAGTGAGATCATGGAACGTTATACACATTCACGTGAGAAGTATGCTAATGAGCTGATTGCTTATACGTGTACATGCTCATATTACAATTGAATGATAATACTAGTAGTATGGATATATTACTAATTTTATCATGCAAATTCAATTGTATCCTTTCTCATTACTGACCCACTTGTGGCTTCTATTTGTAGAATGCCTCCCCGACGTGATCCTAACGGAGGGGGTTCGACAAGTGGCAACGACGATGAGATCAACAAGATTGCCCGAGCCATCGCTATACACATGAGAGATGTCATTCCGGGCATGGTCACTGATATTACCCAGAATCTTCGGGGAAGTACTAGTGATTCAGCACATAACTCAAATGCTACCAACACTGGAACTGCTAACTTCACTTTTAAGCAGTTCAATGATGCTAAACCTCCTAAGTACGCTGGTACTGAAGGAGCTACTGGCCTACTGCAGTGGCTGGAGAGCATCGAGGATATTCTTGATTTCACAGGATGTCCTGAGAACCTGAAGGTCAAAATGGCCTCGAGCGCTTTTCACAAAGGCGCACTCACCTGGTGGAATTTTGAGAAGAACACCAGAGGACGGGAAGTTGCATTAGCTTTATCTTGGGAGGATTTCAAGAAGTTACTTGTGGATAAGTTTTGTCCACGACATGAGCTGAAGAAACTTGAGGTAGAAATGTGGAATCTGGTGCAAGATAGTGGTGAGAACGCAAAGTATACAACTCGCTTCCATGAGTTGTGCATTCTGGTGCCACACCTGGTTACTCCTCTATCCCGCAGGATAGAGAAGTACATCGAAGGCTTACCTCTGGTTGTCAGAGGAACTGTGATGGGGAATAACCCCACTACTCTGGAGGCAGCGATTCATCTTGGAGCTAGCCTTACCGAAGAATATGTTAAGTCTGGGGTGCTCACTCGAAAGGGGTACAAGAGAGCACAGATTGATGAAAGCAAGAAGCCTGAACAACAACAGCATAAGAAGAAGAAGCAGAAGACAATCAAGAACTTTGCAGCCCTGACTGCAGCTACACCTACTCATGCCACACCCATTACTACTATGCCTCAATCTGCTTCAGTCAGAAAGCCATATACTGGCCCGTTTCCACTCTGCAAAAAATGCCAATATCATCATCTACCAACTACCCCATGCAAAAAGTGTCTCAAGTGTGGGCGGATAGGACACTTGGCAGCTACTGCCGATCTGCTTATCTTGCTGCTACCACAACTGCTACCACTACCACTGCTGCTACAGGTGGGAGGACCTGTTACAATTGTGGGGCAGGACACTTCAGAAACCAGTGTCCTAAACTCAACAACAACACTGCTACTGCTCGTGCTTTTGTTATCGGAGCTGCCGAAGCACGCGAGGAGCCAGCAGTTTTCACGGGTACATTTCTCCTTAATGGTCATTACGTTTCTATCATATTGGATACTGGTGCTGATAAAAGTTTTATCTCTGCCCATACTGCTTCTTTGCTTAACATAGAACCATCTATACTTACTGCTCCCTATACCGTAGAGGTAGCTGATGGTAACACCATGCTTGTAGATTCTATAATACATGGTTGTGAATTAAGATTAAACGACCATCTTTTCCTCATCGATCTTATTCCTATGACACTTGCAAGCTTCGAAGTTGTGATAGGAATGGATTGGTTATCCAAAAACAATGTCGAAATTGTATGTTCGGAGAAACTTATACGGATTCCTTTACCGTCCAGCGAAACGATGAGAATCTATGGCGAGAAACCCTGCAGCAGATTGAAGATTGTATCGTGCATCAAAGCTAGGAAGTACTTGAAGAAGAGATACTATGCGTTCCTGGCTCATGTGGTAGAGAAGAAACCTGAAAAGAAGACGGTTGGAGACGTTCCAGTCATCAGAGATTATCCGGAAGTATTTCCAGAAGACTTGCCTGGACTACCACCAGTCCGACAAGTGGAGTTTAGAATCGATCTCGTCCCTGGAGCAAATCCGGTGGCG
Organism: Mikania micrantha; assembly: GCA_009363875.1. NCBI lineage: Eukaryota > Viridiplantae > Streptophyta > Magnoliopsida > Asterales > Asteraceae > Mikania > Mikania micrantha. The sequence continues at coordinate 74,141,443 of CM018693.1, forward strand.
AAGTCACCGTATCGATTAGCACCGTCTGAGATGCAAGAACTGTCTAGTCAGCTCCAAGAACTTTTAGACAAAGGTTTCATTAGACCGAGTTTCTCTCCATGGGGAGCTCTGGTTCTCTTTGTCAAGAAGAAAGACGGTTCATTCCGTATGTGCATTGATTACCGTGAACTAAATAAGTTGACAATCAAGAATAGATATCCTCTGCCCAGGATCGATGATCTGTTTGATCAATTACAGGGAGCAACTTGCTTCTCTAAGATTGATTTACGATCTGGGTATCACCAGTTGAGAGTAAATGATGAGGATATACCCAAGACTGCATTTAGGACTCGATATGGACACTACGAGTTTGTGGTTATGCCATTTGGGCTGACCAATGCACCTGCGGTGTTCATGGACTTGATGAATCGAGTCTGCAGGCCGTATTTAGATCAGTTTGTTATTGTCTTTATTGACGATATATTGATCTATTCAAGGACGGAACAAGAGCATGAAGATCATCTGAGGAAAGTCCTAGAATTACTAAGAGAAGAACAACTTTATGCTAAATTCTCAAAGTGTGAATTTTGGCTAAAGGAGGTTCACTTCTTAGGACATGTCATAAACAAAGATGGGATACATGTAGATCCAGCAAAGATTGAGGCGATTAAGAACTGGACTACCCCATCTACTCCAACAGAGATTCGTTCATTTCTGGGATTGGCAGGCTATTACAAAAGGTTCATTGCGAACTTTTCAAAGATCGCTTTGCCACTTACCACACTAACCCAGAAAAGTCAAGCGTTTATATGGGGACAGAAACAAGAAGATGCATTTCAACTTCTTAAACAGAAGTTATGCAACTCCCCTATTCTTAGTCTTCTAGAAGGCAGTGATGATTTCATTGTCTACTGCGATGCTTCAAACCTTGGCCTCGGTTGTGTACTTATGCAGCGGGACAAGGTGATTGCCTATGCGTCAAGACAACTTAAGGTTCACGAGAAGAATTACACTACTGATGACCTTGAGTTAGGGGCTGTAGTCTTTGCATTGAAGATTTGGAGACACTACCTGTATGGTACTAAATGTGTCATCTATACAGACCACAAGAGCATGCAACACATCCTTAATCAGAAAGAACTCAACATGAGACAACGTCGTTGGGTTGAGCTTCTAACTGATTACAACCGTGAGATACGTTACCACCCAGGTAAAGCCAATGTGGTAGCGGATGCTCTTAGTCGCAAGGAACCAGTCAAGCCAATTCGTGTAAGAGCCATGGAGATCAACACACAGCCAAACTTGAAGGATCTGATTCGTATTGCACAACAACAAGTAGTGACAGACAATCAGCTGAAAACAGACTTAGACTGCGGGATTGAGAAGAAATTAGAACCTCGATCTGACAGGGTGTTATATCTCAACGGCCGCATTTGGATTCCAAAGTCAGAAGAATTGCGCACACTCATCTGTGATGAGGCTCATAAGTCGCGATACTCAGTTCACCCTGGAGCAGATAAGATGTACCAAGAATTGCGGACATCTTACTGGTGGCCAGGAATGAAGAAAGACATAGCACTGTATGTGGGAAAATGTCTTACATGTTCAAAGGTCAAAGCAGAACATCAGAAGCCTTCGGGACTTCTGCAGCAACCTGAAATTCCTCAATGGAAATGGGAACAAATTTCCATGGATTTCATAACCAAGTTGCCGAGAACTCCGCGAGGATTCGATTCGATTTGGGTGATCGTTGATCGACTCACCAAATCTGCTCATTTTCTCCCGATCCGAGAGGATTACAAAATGGAGAAATTAGCTACATTGTACATCAACAAGATCATTGCACGACATGGTACACCAACATCAATCATTTCTGATCGTGATAGTCGTTTCACTTCTCGCTTCTGGCAAACATTGCAAAAGGATTTGGGAACTCGTGTTAATCTTAGCACGGCGTATCATCCCCAAACCGACGGTCAAAGCGAAAGGACTATCCAAACACTCGAGGACATGCTACGTTCTTGTGTGATTGACTTCGGTGGGAGTTGGGACACTCATCTTCCACTCATAGAGTTTTCATACAACAACAGCTACCATACAAGCATTCAATGTGCACCATTCGAAGCTTTATATGGTAGGAAGTGCCGATCACCGGTCTGTTGGACCGAGATTGGTGACTCACAGGTCGTAGGACCCGAACTCATTCAGGAAACATCAGAAAAAATCACAATTATTCAATCAAGGCTTAAGGCCGCACGAGATCGGCAGAAGAGTTATGCCGATCGACGTCGGAAACCACTTGAGTTTCAAGTCGGTGACCGAGTCTTACTCAAAGTTTCTCCCTAGAAAGGCGTAGTCCGATTTGGGAAGAAAGGGAAACTTGCACCAAGGTACGTTGGACCTTTTGAGATCCTGGAACGGATTGGTCCCGTAGCCTACAAACTCAAACTTCCGGTGGAGCTAAGTAATGTTCACGATACTTTTCATGTATCAAATCTTAAGAAATGCTTGGCAGATCATGATGTTCAGATTCCACTGGAAGACAATCAGATTCAGAACAACATGCAATTCGTAGAACGTCCAGTCGAAATCATGGATCATGGGGTCAAGAAACTTAAACGCAGCCGTATCCCGATCGTAAAGGTACGATGGGAGGGCAAACGCGGTGCTGAGTTCACCTGGGAACGTGAAGACAAGATGAAGCTTAAGTACCCTCATCTTTTTACAGTACCTTCGGCTAGTTAATTTCGGGACGAAATTCCCTTAACTAGGGGAGACTGTAACATTTGTACATTTAGTCACGATAGTTGTAAACAGTGTTAGAACAAATGTGTTTTCATATCAAATCAGTCAACGTGATTCATGTGTTCATAATGTGCTTGTGTGTTAGGATCTTTATTATCTAGGAACAAGTATGTATTATTTATTTACAGTCGAGTTCGCTAGGCAAGAACAGTATCGTATTATATCGAAACAGTGGTGGGACGGCGTCAGGTACAGCAGGTAGCTGGAATCTGGGGTATGCCCTATACATATACTGCGTTCGGTGTAATGGGATAGTGTTAGTGCGTAGTGTCAAGACGAATATTATGACAATTAATTTAACAAGAATCGTAATACGTAAGCGAGGATGAGTAGAGTTATGGGTGACGATCCATAATAATACGAATGTTGAACTTATAATTATGATTAAACGCTTTAAATAATTAATACGATCGGAAAACGTACGCGATTGCGGGTATACACATAATTGTATCTGTTTAACGATCTGTCAACATACGAAGTGCAAAAATAATTAAATATTTATTATTTTACATTTTTACAATTTTGAAACTCATCAATATGATGAGAATAATAATCCTTCTATTTTGACCGCGTAAAATATGCGTTACGCGACGAAAACGTGAACCGAGCGACCGAAACGGACCGAATACCGCGGGGACTATATAAGCCATGAAGATGGCCATTTTTCCTCATTAAATTCAGCCAACCACCTCTCTCTCACTAAAAATTCGTCTACCCTCTCTCTCTAGAAAACCGAGCTTCAAACGCGATTAACTTGTTCATTTCTCAACGGATTTCATCGTTCTTGGCACCCACGCATAGCTCTCAACATCCTCTACACAGAAGTACAAAGGATCTGAAGGTTTATCCACAAAATCTCGAGGTAATGGAGCTTGAAAAGTTCGAAATTTAGGGTTTTTTGTGTGTGTGCTGTTGAAACCCGACACTTAGCCGGATTCTTGCACACCATTCCTAGTTTCGCACCTATAGCAACCTTCCCTGAAGTTATACTAGCTTAGATCGTAGTCTAGAACCAGGTGTTCGATGATGGTGATGATGCAGGTGACAGGTTCGGTGAAGGTTGTGGGTACCGAACCCTTTAGAGGCTGCCGAACCCTCCTCTTTATCTTGCCGAACCTGCATGTTCGTGGGGCACAGCTTTGGCCGAACCTATTCAACAGTTGCCGAATCCTAGGGAGGGCTGTCGAACCTTCTCTTGGCGAACCTGTGTGAGGAGAACATCCATGGCCGACCCCTACTAGGGTGACGAACCCTAATCACCTCGACGAACCCTTGAAATGTAAACGAAACTTGCATGGTTCGTTGATTAGTGGCCGAACCAGTGAAAGACTCACGAACCATTGACAATGACGAACCTTCCACTTTGGCCGAACCCTTAACCATCATCAACTTCACGAACCTTGCATGCAACCATGTTAACCGAACCTGTGATGCAGCACCCATAGAGCCGAACCTATGGATTTAACTTAGCCGAACCTTAGAGGAAAATGGGAAAGGTTCGCTGCCTAAGTTGGCAGCCCACAAGTCTTTCGTCCCAACCCAATCATCCTTGGCCCAATTTGGTTCCATTAGACCCATGTTACTCCATTTGATCCACATAGTAGCATCCGGCCCACATTATATCAAGTTCAATAGTACCCTTGACCCAATAATTCACATAGGTGGCCCACGACATCCCATTCGGTTCAATTCAATCCCATTTGGCCCAACATGATCATTGGTGTCTTACATGGCCCATGAACATATCGGTTGGCCCAACACCACATCCAATTGGCCCACCGTTAACCTAAGAGGCCACGGACCTTTGCTTAAAGCCCACCATGATTTCATGGGCTTAAGGCCCATGAATTGGTCTACATACTGTTTATGCATAATGAGTTGTGCTTAAAAGCTCATAACATAGTCTTTTCATGAATCATTGATCAATCAAGTAACTCTATCATGACTTTCAAATTCATTCAACACTTTCAAACATGAGAACGATTATTCAAGAGTTAATCAAGTTCAAGTTAGCACAAGTCAAGCAATGAATCAAGATCTATACAATTATAAATCTTATATCTTATGTATGATTACAATGATATAGGAACCAGTTAGAAGTCCTGTTTGCTACTTGCTATTTGTTATAGTTCAGAGTCTACTGCAGACAGGTGAGAACATTAGCCCCTCTTTTTACTGTTTTTGCAACTGTTTTGGGGTGGAACACGTGATCAAATACTCTTGCTTCAATCATATTACATGATACATGTTTATGTTAATTTACAAACATTACAGGTTCACTCTAGAAATCCAAGGGATTTCTCAACTGTTTCAAAGGAATTATAAACCGTTTATAATGGTTTTATCAACTATTAAATTTATTCTTATAAAAAGGTTTTATAAAGGATATTTGAACTGGTTTATAACCGATTTACTCGAATGGATTTATAAATGACAAACACTTTAAAATAAAGGATTTTATAAACTCTTTTGTTGTAAACCCGTGTTTTCGAAAGTAATATGTTATAAACCTTGTTACTATACAAGGTCACCATTCTAGTTATCAAAACAAAGGATTTATCTCATGGTATTCAAAACAAAGGATTCAGTTCATGGTATTCAAACAAGGCTCTCAAAATCATGTTATCATATAAGGCATTAACACGCAAATTTTAAAGCAAAGTTCAAAAGCATGGTGTCCATCGTTGTGAACAAACTTATAAACACATCAGGTTTCGCATTCATTAGCGTTAGTACTGGGTGATCACAACAAGGGAAAGCAGACACACTGGTTCATACCAAAATGGAGTTAGCTCTTAAATTTGTTTTATAAGCTAACTGCAGGTTTGGTTTCATTATGGTTTTATCAAAACTGCTGATACATTATCTAACTCCAAACGTAGTTTGGGACTTGATTTTATGTTGGCTTCTTTAGTAAATAGTCTTCGGACTGTTTATCACGTTTTACATACTTGATGTTAGTTTGGGTTGCAACCCATCCATGTAATTCTATTATTGCTTTAATCTACCTATGCCTTATATTACAAAATCATGTTTACATATGTTAAACCTATTGTTCTCACCAACTACTTCTGTAGTTGACAGTTACTTTTCACGTGTTTCAGGTAATCAGGTGTAAGGCATTTTAAGGACAACTAAGGAGACCAATGAAGATAGAACAAGATGAAGAAACATGCTAGGATGGATTTAGAAACACACTAAAATCCTAATTGTTTAATTGTCTTGTTTGAAGTCTTATTTTGTAAACAATATTTTGGGTCTGTAGTTGTCATTATTTTGGTAGATAGTTGTCTGTAACTAAACGACTGTCTAAATATTATGAAACTTAGTAATCCATTGTGGTTGTTCTTATTCAATACTTGTGCATGATTCAACTGTTCATACGTCACCGCGCCGTGGATTCCGCACGCGGCGCAGGGGTGTGACACTAGTGAAAATATTGTTTATGGTGATTTCCATTCATACATCACTAGCGGGTGCATTTGACCTTTACTAGTGAATTTATTATATTTTATCTGTCAGTAAAGACTACGGTGTGTGTTTGCGGGAAAGAATAGAACTATACTGTTACTCAAACGGTCGTATTATGTTCTTTCCTTATTTTCTTAACTCGAATGTGACACTAACAGTGGATCTTGAACGGTTTTAGTGAAGGGACGAGGGGCATGAACATTAATGCTGGAATAAATTAATACCTATAAAAGGCAAACACCATAACGAAGATATCGATCCCTCTTATCAGTTTATAGTCATCCATGGGTACCACTAACAAATCTAGCTAGCTTTTCCTATCTTACATTCTTGATCCCCCCTTCCAATTTTCATTCAATAAATTAGTTTGGTTTCCATAATAGCAACTATGCCAGCAGGCTGGATCAACTTTTCTACCTGGCAGAATAGTCTCAGGGTGCGGTGTATTCGAAGTAATCAGATTGTCCTCATTACCGACATCATCCCGTCATGCCAAGTAACGTTTATGTATAGGGAATATGTACAACCAAGTGGAGCCGCTAGGCCACCACACACTTGACATGACACAACTTTTCCTTTATTGAAATTAAGAGTTTCACTCTGCTCTTACTCTGTGAAGGCGTAAGGCCATTCATAAAAATAATATAAATGGTCATCATATTATAGCTTAACGTCGGTACATATACAAATACGTGTATATGCGCACATACATACGCATAAAAAAAGCAAATAAGACAAAAAATAACTAAAACGGTTATGGTGGACCCTACAACAAGGGACGATCCCCAATTCTTCTTGATAAACAGATACGGGACCCACTATCGCCTATATATATACGGATGAAAGAGAGAAGAACTCCATTCATTCGAAAATTGCAACAATACACATACACACACACCAAAAGAAAACCCCGAAAACCATCGCCTCTGCTCTCGAGGAAGTACGTTGACATTGCTTTGCTCAGTAAGGGATGATGGCATAAAGATCGGTTAATCGGAAGTTAATAAAGGAACATTCCTGTTAATACATCTTTAGTGTGTGTGTAGGAAATTTTAAATAATTGATTTCAAATGTTATAAAAGAATTTTCTATGCATATTTCTTTTGTTCAACTATTGAATAAAAATTATAATTATAAATTTAAAATTTATTAAATATTTTCTAGTATTATAATTAGAAAATTTTATAAGTTTAAAATATTAAACCTTTACAACCCAACTAATTGATTAACGCTTTGTATAAAAACAACATATTATTTAGTTTCTTAATTTTAAAACATAAGTATATTATTTTTAACCGATTCAAGAATAAATAAAAAATGTGTATTTTTGCTAGAAAATAATCAGGATAGGTTAAGAGTGCCAAAAACCGGTTGGGAATATCTCATACGGGTTTCGAGCCCATGACATCCACCCGGCCTAGTGCCTTACCTCTAGGCTATGGGAGGTTCGCTATTGAAGACCATTTCATATTGTCTTTATATGACTTCTGAAATTTGCATTCAAATAGATAAGGGAAAATTCTCATTTTGTCCACTTTGACCCAAAAATGAACCAAAATGTTCAAATGGCCATCAGAAAGACAGGTGTCGCAGGCGCCGCGGGCTCCGCCCATGTTTAGCACCAATAGAAATCACCCACGTGGCCAACGTGGGCGCCGAAGCCCATTAAAAAATCCAAGCGCCCATGGTTCTCAAGATCCGGTCACGGGCGCCGGGCCCACCCTGACAACCATGTCACGGGCGTCCCGCCCGTAATGATTTATTTGTTTTTTGCAGGCGCCATGTACCATCCGACCAAGCAACCATCATGGGCGCCCCGAACCTCTCTATGGGTGTCCCGAGCTTTTTTTTGAAATTTTAGGCGGGGATCTCACAATGGGCGCCACCCCTTTATTACACGGGCGTCCGACTTTTTTCATACGGGCGTCCGACTTTTATTATACGGGCGTCCGACTTTTTTTTAAAAAACTATAAAGAAACCGATTTTTGTAGACAATCTTGTTGACATAAGCAATTATTGACATGATTGGATGATGTCATTAGTGAGGATTAAGGTGAAAACTTGTGCGACGGACGATCTAGACAATCTTATCAGAGGACTATATCGAAGAGGTATTCATACATAAATATAAACACAAGATCTATACATACATATTCATAAACATAGTGACATTTCAAACAGTGAACAACGTGGTATTACAGAACGTTGAGAAAGGGGACATTTCAGAACGATGTAGCATACAGAGTGAAGATGTATTAACCGGAATGTTCCTTTATTAACTTCCGATCAACCGATCTTTATGCCATCATCCCTTACTGAGCAAAGAAATGTCAAAGTACTTCCTCGAGAGCATAGGCGATGGTTTTCGGGGTTTTCTTTTGGTGTGTGTGTATGTGTATTGTTGCAATTTTCGAATGAATGGAGTTCTTCTCTCTTTCATCCATGTATATATAGGCGATAGTGGGTCCCGTATCTGTTTGTCAAGAAGAATTGAGGATCGTCCCTAGTTGTAGGGTCCACCATAACCGTTTTAGTTATTTTTGTCTTATTTGCTTTTTCTTATGCGTATGTATGTGCGCATATACACGTATGTGTATATGTACCGACGTTAAGCTCTAATATGATGACCATTTATATTATTTTTATGAATGGCCTTACGCCTTCAAGTCCCCCCAGACCGGTGATTTTATTTATTCTTAAAATCATCCAGGATTTATGAATTATTGATATATACATACATATATCACGGTTATTTCTTTATTTATTATTATTTATTATTTTTGTTTGTTTTTTTTTCGAGGCGTGGAGTTTCCCCACATCTCATGATGGTAATATGAGATGGCGATTAGACGGCTGTCTCTTCTACTGCCTTTTCCTGACAGTTCACGATGTATGGGATTTCCCACCATCTGATATCCCGCCTTTATAGGGAAATTCAAAAAATTTATTATCCTTCTCCCCAATGTATATATACGCATTCGAGGTTTACAGAGATAACATTCATCCCTATTTCTTCCTCAGAACTTCTTTCGTTTACTCGCACAATTTTTTCTTTTTCTCCATGGCTCCCAAATCTGTAAAGTTTTCTAAAAACACCGCTACCGCTTCGTCCAAGAGTCTGCTCTCAGTGTCGAATCACGAAATAAATTGGATGCCATCAGATTATGAGGAGTTTCTGAGGGAATTCCGGATATTGCCCGCCTGGCATCCCGAACTCCCTGGCTCTGGGCAAACAGCCCTGAATGCCCCGCCTGGCAAGGTGTGCTTATATGCCGACTTCTTCATATTCTCTCACTTCAGGCTTCCCGTAAGTAGGTTTTGTTTGGATATGTTGGAGAGGTATGGGGTTCATATCTCTCAAATGAGTCCTCTGGGGTTAATTCGACTTTACCACTACTAGTTCGTTCTGCGAAGCATTCAAGAAAACGTTACTTCTCTTCTTTTTCAAGTATTCTTCAAGTTAGTGAAGAAGGATGATTGGTATTCTTTTGACAAGAGAGAGGGCCCTTCTATGTTTCTTAAGGTTCCCTCTAGTTCGAAGGATAAGAATTGGAGGAATAAATTCTTTTACATTGATGAAAAAATTTTCCTCGGTAAGATGCAATGGCGATCCCCTATAGATCCCATTGTTGATCCCGCTCCCGCTGAAAGCAATTACACAAATTTGAAGTTATATAAATGGCTTTGTAACCATCCTATCGATATTCAAGCCATCCCTGAACACACTCTAGTGGCTACTGGGATAAGTCGTTTCTGGGATTCTCCTTCTACTAAGCCAGTGTATCTTAACCAAAAGGGAGGTGTGTCTTTTTCCTTTTCTTATTCCTTCATGTATAATTATTTTTCGTTCTATCTTTTACTATAATTATGTTTTCTATTAGGAGAGGGTTATTTCTTTGAAGTGCTATCAGATACCCGCCGTGGGATCCTGGTCCCTCGGGAGAAACCTTTGAAGCCTAATGAGGCTCCTTTTCTTCGTTCCACTGCACGTTATGTTGCTTTTCCATTGAAAGCAGGTATCTCAGGAAATGATCCTATTGAAGGCTCTCCTTCTAGTTTTTCTCGGGAGTCCATTTCTCCGGTCCCTGTTGACGCCCTAGGAAGATCTCTCAACTCTCCTTCGCTTGCAGTCTCAGTTGGTGGGTTTACCCCTTCCTCCCCCTGGCGTCGCGCGGACTATCTCCTGATGTTGACTTAAGTTCAGTTGACATACTTTTGATTTCAGGTATGTCCAAGAGTTATGTGGCCCGTCTGATTGCTTCCGACGCCCTCTCATTTTCCATTGCGAGTTCATCTTCAGGGCTCATTGATATTATTTCTTCTTCTACAGGTAAACTTTTCGTTTCCCCGGGTCCTTCCTCGGCTCTTGCTGCTTCCGCGGGCCAAGCCTTGACATCCCTGGATTTCATCACGGCTTCCCTTGGTCAGATTGTTACATCTACGGACCAACTTTTGGTTTCTCTGGAACCCATCGTGACATCTACTGGCCTAATCGATGCGTCCCAAGATCTACCTTTAGTTTCCACAGCACCAGCCGCAACTTCTTCTAGGCCAACTATTTCATCCATGGGTCCTCCTTTGACTTCACTGGTGCCCGCCACTTCTCCTTCCCTGAGATTTCCTGCTTCTAAAGCTCCTCCCTCTATGGCACCCTCTGGATCCTCCTCCTCTCCTCAACTTTCTACCTCTCAGCTTCGGGCCAAAAAACTGTCTTCTGTTATGATGAATAAGTACGCGCGAAAGCGCATGGGTATGTGGATTATTCTCTTCTTTTTTATTGTTATTTCCATTTTCACATTTTCCTTGTTTCAAGAACTTTACTTATTCCAAATACATCTTTCTTTTTCTTTTTACAGGAACGGATCTTCAACCCTCTTCTTCCTCGAAGAAGGTCAAGGAAACCTCAACATCCTCTGCGGACATTTTGGTTTCTTCCAGGGCCCCATCTATTGTTCCGCCTGTGAGTATCTTCTCTTCTTCTTCTTCCATTTGTCTTCCTTTGTCTTCTACCACATCTTTGTCCATGCTGCCCCCTGTCACTTTATCTACCTCAGCCTTGGGTTCTCCCCCCCCCCACTTATTCCTTGTCTATCATTACTTCTCGAGATTCTCCTTTAGTCATGATGTCCTCCCCTTCAAACATTCCTCCTATCTTAACTTCCTCTGCTCCTTCCATTGTTTTCCCTCCTAAACTTCCCTCTCAATCATATTCCCGGTTCGTTCCCGGATTCGACCCTGCTGCTCCTTTTGTTCCTGATTGGGGTCTCAAGCAAGGGTCTTTTATAGATGCCCCCTCCTTATGTTGAGAATTTCTTTTTCGAGGGGTTCCTCCTGCTGAGGCTGAGCGGACGTTGAATTCCTTTGCAACACCATGGGGATTGCGTAGCTCGTTCCCTAGGCTCCATGGTTGCTTGTTTACCCGAATTGGGCCGCCGATCCGAGCTTTTGGATATAGAGATGATGAAGCTAAGCGCCGAACATGGGGTTACCTTAACCGAACTTTTTAAGTTGCGTCAAGAGAGTGAAGCTGACAAATCAGAATTATCTGCCCTCCGCCGTCAGGTTGTAGATTTGCGCGCTGACCGCGTGAATTCGTTAATGCTTCAAGACCTTTTGGAAGAAAAGGAGTCTAAGATCAATAATTTGTTGGCCACCCTGACTCAGGAGAGGGAACAGTTCACCTCTTTAAGACATGAAACTCATCAGCGCCTCTTGCAACGTAATGAAGATAATAAGGATCTTCGTAGGAAGAATAATGACCTCTTAGACTCACTGCGGAGAATGGAGCTTGAGCTGTGGAAAATAAAGGAGAATTTAAAGTCTTCCGAAGCTTCCAATGCCGCCTTGAAAGCTGACAAAAAATGGCTTATCCAAGAGGGGATTCCTCGGTCCTTTGATGCCCTACGCTTAAGTAGCCCCTATTTGCACATCGTTGACAAGATCACATCTTCCTCTGATTTGTTAGGCTGCCAACATGGTATAAGGGAGGGGTATGCCTTATCTCAAGAAGGCCGGAGTTTAGATGATTATCAAATACTTGCCGAGCCCACTGTGGATTTGTTGGGTTCCGCCTATGAGGAGCTAGGGGATCCTAATGTTCCAATACTTAACGACATTATTTCAGTAGCCTATAATGATAATTTGGATAGCCTCAAAGAACTCCTAAAGTCTCCAGATGTTTCTGAAAGTAGCGAGCAGGTTTCTCATGGGAGCAGCTCTGGTTTATGAAAACAGTACCCCAAAGTTTATTTATTTTTTGTACCTCATCTTTTTGTTATGAATTGTAATCTCCTTTTTGGATGTAATGAGATACAGCGCGGGCGCTTCTTAAATGACTGTTCTTATTATATGTTAAAGTTGTAAAAATTGGTTTTTACTATTATTATTTATTATTATTTTTCTTTATTAAATTTGTCTTGTTCTATCAACTAGTCAGCTCAGGCCCTCGTGTCGTTTATTAATAGTGTGTTCAGTGGGCCCTTGCGTTTATAATTTGCAGGTGTGTTGTCTTTTCTCAAAGATTTTTTTCAAGATTTGTTGACAGGCTTTTTCCCTCTATATATTGAATGCCATTTCCTTGAGGACTCCTCATCTTTGAATTACTCTTCCCTTTCTTTTTCCATGTGGAGTTACTTTCCCACCCTTGGAAATCCTTGATATTCTTCAAATGTTATCTTCTTTCCTCCACATTCTGAAAGACCTTAGAGGTTTATTTTCGCATGTCTGGCCTTGAGTTCTTAGAGCTCTTAGGCTCCTACCCGAAGCAATTGAAGGGCTTGGTTCAGCAAGTCCTTTTTCGTGGGTCAAAGGTTTATTATAACATGTCAAACATCTTCTTGGTGCAAGGGTGGTGGGGGGTCGCCATTGTGTAAATTCCTCCTTCCCCTGTCCCGACATTTTTTGTGGGTATCTGGGGATTCAAAGGTTTATTATCACATGTCACCTTCCTTCCCCCGACGAGGATTGGGAGTCTTTCAGCTTCCTGGGGCCGGTTTGCTCACCTTCTGCCGGTCGTCATTTTCAGCTCCCTTGCTTTGCTACTTTAGTGACATAATTTATTATTTTGTTTCTTGTTTGGTTTAAGGTTTAGGGTTTATGTTTTTGATGTAATAAGTTGAAGACCTTTGAAAGAGTTTCTCTTGGCCATGTGATTGTTATTGTTGTATTACATCTTTTGAGAATATAACGCTCTTTTACAAATTAATCTTCCTAATTTAGGGCATTGTCCCAAGGGATCATGTTCCCCAATATCTTGTGGATTGGTACACGCTAATGCCTATTTTGTAATAATATAGAATCTCCTAATGATCTTATGCATTTATATTTATTAATGATTATGAGGATCTTACGAGGATTCCCCACATTAACAAAATACCTTTTAGGCATATAAAAACCTTTTGTGTGTTAATCAATTACAAAGTTGAGTAATTGTAAAGATGTATGGTATTTAATTAATTGTCGAGTAAAGTACCTGTTTGAGGGTATCTAACCTTTTGAACATTTTCCGTGCTTATGCGCATTTATGTACCTTATGAGGGTACGAGACCTTTTGAGGGTCTTCCGCGCTTGTTGGCGCGTGTAAACCTTTGGAGGGTGTGAGACCTTTTGAGGGTCATCCGCGCTTGTTTGCGCGTATAAACCTTTGGAGGGTATGAGACCTTTTGAGGGTCTTCCGCGCTTGTTTGCGTGTATAAACCTTTTGAGGGCAAGAGACCTTTTGAGGGTCTTCCGCGCTTGTTTGCGCGTATAAACCTTTTGAAAGTATGAGACCTTTTGAGGGTCTTCTGCGCTTGTTTGCGCGTATGAACCTTTTGAGGGTATGAGACCTTTTGAGGGTCTTCCGCGCTTGTTTGCGAGTATGGGCCTTTTGAAGGTATGAGAACTTTTGAGGGTCTTCCGCGCTTGTTTGCACGTATAAGCCTTTTGAAGGTATGAGACCTTTTGAGGGTCTTCCGCGCTTGTTTGCGCGTATAAGCCTTTTGAAGGTATGAGACCTTTTGAGGGTCTTCCACGCTTGTTTGCGCGTATAAACCTTTTGAGGGGATGAGACCTTTTGAGGGTCTTCCTCGCTTGTTTGCGCGTATGGGCCTTTTGAAGGTATGAGACCTTTTGAGGGTCTTCCACGCTTGTTTGCGCGTATAAACCTTTTGAGGGAATGAGACCTTTTGAGGGTCTTCCGCGCTTGTTCGCGTTTGCGTGTCTTTTGACAATGTATATATGGGTGTTTGTGGATGTATATATGTATTTACTTGCACCCCCCAAAGCGGGGCTTATTTACAGCTACATGCGAATTATTTTTATTGTAACTTTATTTAGGGGTTTAAGATAATCATGCTATTATATAGCTAACACTCATATTAATTCATAATTCTTTCAACATAATTCAACTTGCCTCATTGTTTTACATATAACATTTCTTCAGCTGGGCTGCGTTCCACGTCCTGGGCACCTTGCTTCCATCCATCAGCACCAAGCTGTATGTCCCCTTTCCCAACGCTTCATCAATTACGTAGGGTCCCTCCCAATTTGGTCCCATTTTACCCTGATCTCATGCTTTGCTAATTTTATTATTCCTCCATACATACTCTCCTTTTTTAAATGAAATGGGATGGACTTTCTTGTTATAACTCTTTTCTAACTGCCTCTTATATCTTTCTTCTTCCAAAGCAGCCCGTTCCCTTCTTTCCTCCAACGCCTCTAAGTTCCTTCTAAGATCCCCGTCATTGTCGATCATGCCCATGCTTGTTACCCTTTGAGAAGGTGACCCCACTTCAGCCGGTATCATTGCCTCAGATCCATAGGTTAACCGGAAGGGTGATTCTCCATTGCTAGTCTTTGGCATGGTTCTATAGGCCCATAGTACGCTTGGTAGTTCATCTACCCATGAGGACCCTATTTCCTCCAACCTTTTCTTCAATCCCTCTACCAAACTCCTATTGACCCTTTCCACCTGCCCATTACTTTAAGGGTGAGCTACTGAGCTGACAAGTTTGTCCGCGAACTGGGTTCCATTATCGCTTGTTTTATCTTCAATTCTTCGCACCATTGCTGGAAAAGTTTATCCGCGAAATGGGTTCCATTATCGCTGACAAGGTATAGAGGCATTCCAAATCGGCAAACTATATGTTCCCATACGAACTTTCACTTGTTTAGCTGTAATTATCCGCGAACTGGGTTCCATTATCCCTGTCCTTGAGGGAAAGGTCCAACCAGGTCGATGGCCCATTTTTGGAAGGGCCACGCCGATGTCACAGGTACTAACTCATTCTTTGGGCGAGTTAGGAAGGGTGCATGCTTTTGACAGCTTGACATTTCCTTATTTCCTCAACCGCGCTAAGGTACATAGCTGGCCAATAGTACCCCGCATTGGTTAATTTGGCTTCCACAGATCTTGGCCCCGCGTGGATCCCGCAAATGCCCGCGTGAACTTCCCTGACCAAGTAATTAGCTTCTTCCAAATCCACGCATTTTAACAAAGGTCCCAAAAAGGTTCTTCTGTACAAATCCCCCTGCATTTCGTAATGTTGGGCTTTGCAACGTAGCATGTGCGCCAATACCTTGCTTTCTGGGAGCTTACCTTTCACTAGATAATCAACAATAGGTTTCATCCAGTTTTCTTTATCTTCTTGTATCACATTGATCATCTTTAACTCAGTGGTCGGTGTTAATACTTCTTCCACCGAAATTTCTTTAACCGGGTCTTCAAAGCTCGAGGCCAACTTACTCAGCGCATCAGCTTTTTTGTTTAGGCTTCTTGGGACATGTATCACCACACAACTTTCGAATTTAGCCATTAAACCTTCTACGACTTGTACATATTGTTTCATACGCTCCTCCTTGATTTCGTATACCCCGTTAATTTGGTTTGATACCAGAAGGGAATCCACATGTGCCACTACCCTCCTTGCATTTTCCAGGAAAACTGATTGCAGTCCTGCAATCAAAGCTTCGTATTCTGCTTCGTTGTTTGAAGCTTTAAATTTTAACTTCAGTGCTCATGCTTTTTCTTTCCCCAGGGGGCTTTACCACCATAACGCCTATCCCTGCCCCTTCAACATTTGACACCCCATCTGTATAAACCTCCCATACTCCTGTTGCTTCTCCGCTTTTTCCCTCTTCTATTTCCTTTTCACATTCCTTAGGTATTTCTGCTAAGAAATCTGCGATGACTTGCGCTTTAATGGCTGTTCTTGGCTTATAGATGAGATCAAACACGCCCACCTCTATAGCCCATTTAGCTAATCTTCCCGAAATCTCTAGGCGTTTTAGTATTTGTTGTAGGGGGTGCGCCGTTATCACTTCCACTTGATGGGCTTGGAAATACCTCCTCAATCGTCTTGAGGAATGCACCAACGCTAACACTAGCTTTTCCAACATGGTGTAATTTATCTCCGGGGGGTAAGTACTCTACTAACGTAGTATACAGGGTTTGGATACCATCTCTTTCTACCAACAAAACTGAGCATACTGCCCTATCTGAGGCGGACAAATACAATTGCAAAACTTCTCCTTGTCGCGGGGCGGTTAACGCGGGTAATTCTTCAAGACACTTTTTGAGAGCCTGAAAAGCTTGGTCTGCTTCTATGGTCCACTGGAACTCCTTCCCAATTTCTTTTTTGAGGGTCGCTATGAATGGCAAAGATTTTTCCGCATGCTTTGACAAAAATCTATTGATCGCCACTAGCCTTCCATTTAAAGTTTAAACTTCTTTGACTGACCTGGGTGGAGCCATGCTTCGAATTGCTTCCACCTTTTCTGGATTGGCTTTGAATCCCCCCTTTGTGACAACCACGCCCAGAAACTTTCCTTCCATAACTACAAACGAACATTTAACCGGATTTAATTTGATGTTGTACTTACGCAGTTGGATCAATGTCTCTGCCACATCTGCCAGCATTACTTTCTCTCCCCGGCTTTTGATCACCAAATAATCAGCATATACCTCCACATTCTTCCCAATTTGGTCTCTGAATACCATATCCATCATTCTTTGGTATGTGGCTCCCGCATTTTTTAATCCGAAAGGTATCTTTTTGTAACAGAAAATGCCTATGTCGGTGTGAAAAGCTGTCTTGTTTTCATCTTCTTCCTCCATCTGGACCTGATGATATCCTTTATAAGCATCTAGAAAGCATTTTACCGGGAATTCTGCCAGAGAGTCCACCTTCAAATCAATTTCCGGTAAGGGATAGTTATCCTTTGGGCAAGCTTTATTTAGATCTTTATAATCTATACACATCCTCCATGTGCCATCTGATTTCTTTACCATCACTGGGTTAGCTACCCAAGTTTGGTGTTTGGTTTCCCTTAGGATCCCCACCTCCACCAATTTCCTTACCTCCTTAACAACTGCTTCTCGCCTTTCACTTCCCGTGCTCCTTTTTTTCTGGACTATGGGCTTTTTATTGGGATGAATCTTCAGCTGGTGTTCTATTATTTCCCGAGGTATTCCTGTCATATCCGAATGCTGGAAAGCGAAAACATCCGCATATTCCCTCAGAAGGTTTTTCAAGTGATGGTGCACATTTTCTGACAACTCTTTCCCCAAAGTAATCATTTGCTCGGGACAATTAGGATTAAGAACCCACTTTTCATCCGCCCTTAACCGTACCTCTTTGGGCGTAGCTGGTGCCCATTTTCTGCTATGGCACATTGTTCTTCTGCCTTTATACACATTTGCCCCCTGGGGTGGGGAAGATCATCACGCCCTGCGCTGTGGATACCCATGCCGCTAATAGGCCAAGTGCTACTATTCCCAAAATAGCGTTATGCTTTGTTTCCGCTTTAATTATTAAAAATGTCAGGTTTACTTTTCATTGCTTCTTTCCTTCTCCTATGGTTAATGGCAAGTTAATCTTGCCCATGGGCTTAACCATTTCACCAGAGAAGCCCATTACTGGATAATCCACCCGCTCCATCAATTGTCGATCTTCCCAGGACATCCTTGTAAACACATGCTCATATAGGATATCTGATGAACTACCCGTGTCAATAAAGATCCGGTGCATCTTGCATTTCCCCACCAACGCGGTTATATTCAATGAACTTGTGCTATAACAGCCGTCGCCAGCTGGCATAACCAATGGTGTGCACATCCATGCTTCTAAGATATCTGCAGGCCTCTTGAAAGTATTCTTTAACTTTGCCGCCTGGGTTTCTGTAGCAAATATTTCATGCACTGTTTTGCCTTCTGATTTTTCTTCCCCTTTTAACGTTTTTTCCCCTTTCTTGAGCTGTTTCAAGTCTCCGTTAGAAGCGAATTTTTCTATTTGTTTCTTCAAGTGCCAACAATCGTCCGTATTATGACCATGTACGCGATGATAATCACAATATTTAGATTTATCCCTAGCCGGGTTGTCTCTCAGAGGACGAGGCCGTTCCCATTTCAAGCCCTCAGTTCGCCAAATTTCCCCCGGTGTCTTAGTAAGCACAGGATACGCCTCCTGCTTCTCCTCCTTCTTTCGAACGACAATGGATACTTCACGGGGAGTATACGGTGCAAATCTTCCCGTCTTCCGCCGGGGTGGCGTAGACTTCGAGCTAGCCTCTATAAAACTTTTCCGCCCTGCATAACTAGACTGCGCAGGAACACTTGTCATCTTTTTCTCACTCTTTCGGTTCTCCCAATCCGCACTCGCAGTTACAGACTTCTCTTGCTGTACATAGGCTTTGGCAATTGTCATCAAGGCCTTCATGTCTTCTGGAGTCCCATTCACCCCGTGTAGCTTCCTGATCAAATGTTTGTCTCTAACCCCATGAATGAATCCGGCCACCTTTAAGGCTTCGGTAGTTCCATTTATCTGGAGGCTCTCTAAGTTATACCGGACTATAAATTCTTCCACAGTTTCGTTGGGACCCCTCCGGAGGTTTAGAACCTCCGTTTTGTCTCTCGTATGTCTCCTTTGTTGGCTGAAATGCAATTTGAACTTAACTGCAAGGTCTTCAAAGCTAGTTATACTTCCCGCCGGCAGGCTATCAAACCATATGCGCGCAGCCCCCACAAAAGTCTGAACAAAAATGTGACACCATGCGGGCATGGTCCATTGTTCAACTCCACCATCGCTAACAAATACATTGTAATGGTCTTCTAGATCAGAGAGCCCATCGTACTTTCCTACATTGGTGGGCATTTTTAATTTCCGCTGGAATTCCGCCAAGGCTATGGGCGCTATGAACTTAGATTTCATCAACAGCTCCGGTGGCTTATATGGTCGATTATAATCCAAGGGAGGGAAATAAATACGGGGATTAACCGGAAGGTGAAAAGGGGTGGGTATATCATTATGGCTGGTTTTGTGGGGTGCCGGTATACCTGTGAATTGTAACTGGGTCCCTAGGTTAGCTATGATCGCTTCATGGGACGTTGATCCTGTAGGTGTGGAGAAAATCGATTGAAAGGGTGTGACCGATAGGCTTGAGATATACTGAGGATATGGGGTAACCGGAGTGTTTGAATGCATTCCTCCCGTGACCAAAGGGACCGTAACCCCTGGAGGTAATCCTGGCATAGAACTCATCCCTCCGTATGGAGCGAAAGAAACCATCGTGTTGGAATGCATTGGCATGGTCACGGTTCCAGTACAAATAGGAGTTTGGGGCGAAGGGTAACTAAATGGGGGGCAACAATGGCGTATACGGGTAAAATGGGGATGAAGAGGTGCGGACGTACCATATGGAGTTGACAAAACTCTTATCTCCCCTTCCCTTGATGGTGGGAAATTAGTCGACGGAGCGGAACCGGTAGCTTGAGGAGGGATTCTTGGGGTTGTGTGGTCGGAGGAAGAAATGCTAGCCTCTTCACCATCTACTCTCATTGCCGAGGACTTCGCCGGTGTACTGGTGTGTACTACCGTTGCTGCCGTCATCTGGTGAGAAGGAGGAGTGAACGTAAAAGAGAACGATTGGCTTCTAGAATTGTTCATCTTCAACCTTCTCTGCTTGGGATGATGACGGAGATGACACTACGGGTCCCACGGATGGCGCCAATGAAGATGTATTAACCGGAATGTTCCTTTATTAACTTCCGATTAACCGATCTTTATGCCATCATCCCTTACTGAGCAAAGCAATGTCAACGTACTTCCTTGAGAGCAGAGGCGATAGTTTTCGAGGTTTTCTTTTGGTGTGTGTGTGTATGTGTATTGTTGCAATTTTTGAATGAATGGAGTTCTTCTCTCTTTCATCGGTATATATATAGGCGATAGTGGGTCCCGTATCTGTTTGTCAAGAAGAATTGGGTTCGTCCCTTGGTGTAGGGTCCACCATAACCGTTTTAGTTATTTTTTGTCTTATTTGCTTTTTCTTATGCGTATGTATGTGCGCATATACACGCATGTGTATATGTACCGATGTTAAGCTCTAATATGATGACCATTTATATTATTTTTATGAATGGCCTTACGCCTTCACACACTGAAATCAAATATATTTGTAGATTATTATGTTGAAATAAATGTTTCATTTTATCAAAATGTTATTATTTCTAATTTCATCATTAGGAAATAGTCATTTTTATAAATACTTAAATGTGACTATTTTATTTCAAAACCAATTCGAAATACGAAATTGTTATATAAACATTTTTAAGCAATCATTTATCAAAATTTAAATACATTTTATTTAAAATTTTATTTAAATAAAGTGTTTTCTAAATCTAAAACTTGTTATAGTAATTACAAATATCATATAAATTACTATCCATTCCATCCAGAATTGTTATAAGAAAAAAAAGATTAGGTTAATAAGACATTTTGGATTCTAAATCATACTCATACGAATATAGGGTTATTAAGATTTGTGGATCCATAAAAAAAATCAAAGGAATCCTTGTATCAATCAAACAAAACAAGTGAGTTTCTCATCTTTCCTTTTTACATTTTGTAAACATTTGGGATGTCACGCATGTTGATATTCAAAATCTTTGAAACTTTAGAACATATTCAAACTTTAGATGTGAAACTATTTAATGTACCTAGATTGAGTTGATGTTGAGTATACTATCTTGCATATGATCAATGTAAATAATGAATCTTGTATCTTGTCTATTGCAAACTTGTTAAATTACTTGCTTTTATGCAATGTATGGAAAACATGTTTGAGAAACATTACATCTATTGCAAACTTGTGAAATACATGTTTTAATTCAAGACATGATCAGTCTGAATTATAAACAAAGTATTGTCACTTGTTTGAGACTTTGGTTATCTTATATCTATATGCATACTTGTAGTATACAAGTCATTGAATCTATTTCTCTTTAGACTTATAATTGCATCTTTTTTATCTATATATTTATAAAATGCAAGAGTGCTCACCAACTATGAAAATAGTTGATCAAAATACATTTTACATGTATAAAAGGTTAAAGCTTTGGATTAAGATCATATAGGAATTTTGAGACCTAGCTTAAAGAATAATCAATGCTATGTATTGCATTATTATGATGTAATGTTTGAATTGTATGTTATTGAAATGTTATGTTTCAATGATAATTATGTTTTGATTTAAATGGATTATTTATTATTGAAACTTACAAATACCACCATGAGCTTTTAGACAACTGCACATCACATCTCGATGTATTCCGCCATAGGTTGGGGTGTGACAATTTTGATTGGAAATCAGTCACGTAAGTTATCCTTTTAAGCTAGTTGAACCACCTATTCAAGTTAACCGAGCAACTGATAGGTTAAACTAGTGCATTAATAGTTTTTATCGTTTTGATGCGGTTGGGTTAACATTGTTTATCTTTAACATGAGGCCAAGCATCTTTATGATTTTGATCATGTGTTTTTCTTCTTAATCCTTTCTAAGGCTACAAGGAATGCGAAACAATTTGAGCATGCAAGTATACATCCTCTCTTATTTGCTTAAGGTTATGACCCCAAAAACTGCAAGTTATATCGACTAATGGGTTGATACATGTTTGAGTCTTAATAGGTTCATGTCAAAACATGTTTTGGTAGTTGGGCATTGTAGGGATTGTAGATGACCTATCCGCTCAAGGAATGCTCGAGCTAAGCTTATAAGTAATGTTAAAACTTACAAGCTAAAGCGTATCTCAAACTCAACTCATTTATTATTCAATCAATATTTATATGTGTAATAATTTTATATATAGTCTTTAACATTATATGTACCGTAATATAGATATTTATTTTATCTATTATAACTACATTTTAGCTAGCTAATATGAAGTTACTCATAATTATCTTTGTTAATTTACTCCCTAGGATTGAACCATCTACTCAAGGGAACGAACCATATATAACATTTTCACATATTTGGGTTTACATAAACATATCTATCCTGTGAACTAACACTATACTTGTTTATCCGCACTTAAAACCAATATATTAGTTTTAATTTATTTTATGTTGCATAATTTTATAAATAATTTTAATACAAACATGTTTCTTGTTTCAGCTACATTTTATGTTACAATGCTACGACTTTTAAGTTTTAACACAGAACGTTGATTATATATTAGGAGTTTGATAAAAATTTAGAACTATAGATTCTACATGAGATTTTAAAATTAGTATATTCAATAAATTCTAAGGAACTTAAATGTAATTTACCAGTGATAGAAAAAGAAGTCAGCTTATTTGAACCTTTTAACAAATTTTATTAAAGTAGCCCATTGTATAATGTGATTATATCAAAATAAACCTTTAACAAGGAACAAGGAACGAGTTATTGCCATGCGTGCTTGGAAGGTACCTGAAATGAAATAAAAACATAGAACATATTTAATGACAGCAACTTCAGTCTTTTGCATCCGCAATTCCTCCTGGAGTTATCTGGAATATGTGATCTTTTTGTCAAGAAAATAAATATGATTACAAGTGTCAAATTGAGAGAGGGGCAGGATCACATAGCACGAACCTAACATGAATTTCTTCTGGGGTTTGGGTTTAGTCAAAATAGGTGTGGGTTAGGTCAGGTCAAACCCAAAAACATAATTAGATGAAAGATAGTAATTGTGAAGGCAAGATGGTTTGTAAGGATATAGCCTCAGATTCTGGATTTGGTGCATCAAAGACCTTGCAGACACGTTGTTCGCCTTTGCCCTTTCTAAACATCAACCTCACAGTGGCTGCATGCGCAAGAACATGACCTCCTGCCGGTTTCTTCGGATCTGATATGAACACCCCACCACCTGGATCAGCTATCACTGCAACAAACATTCAAAAATTGACCATTTTAAATTTTCATAGTTGTTGAAGAAATCATAATGTTGAAGACTAGTGAAGCCTAACCTTGGTTTGTCATATACACTGCTACATTGAACTCTTCAGCAATCTTGGTTAAACGAGACAGCATCTGAGCCAGCTTTTGCTGTAAATGAGAATGATTACAATAGCAAGGGGTCGGTTACATGACAGGTTATGGTGATTTCAGTCCCGTCCCGAGTATATAACTGTGTCTCATGCCTGTTACTCAATACCCATTGGTTATACCTGTTATGATCTTATATTGCTAGAATTTACCTGTTAGATACAACCCGATTTAAATTAACCCGTCAAGTACACTTCTACCAATTCTAATATTTTTACTAGTTAACAGAACTATATATTTATCATCCTATTGGGTTTGAACGTTTTTTCAATCCTTAAAAATCATAACTTACCTGGCGCTCTGCAAGTTCTCCTCTTCCAGTGAAGTCCACTCGAAACAAAGCAATGACAGAATCAATAATCTGGGAAATAAATTATAATCAATATGTGAAATAATACGTTTCAAATTAGTTATTATTTGGCTCAAGAAAGACATACCAGTAGTCTAAAAGGTTCTTCAGACATCTTTGCTGCCAAACCAAGGAGAAGATTGTATTGATGTTCATATGTGTACGCACGTGCGTATAATATCTTCAGTACATATGGATGAAGATGCAAATCAGTTACCATACAAAAGAGTAACATAGTTTAAGAAAGAAGCGATGTTACATTATCAAGAACAGCTCCAGCATCCATGCCAAACCTTTCAGCAATGGGTACAATGTGATCTGGTCGGCTGCAAGCACCTTTCATTAAGGAATAACTAGCACAACAGAGAGTAAAAATATTTAGAAAACAATGAAGTGAAAAAGAACCAGAAGGATACAAAGTTCCCTCGGTATCTATGTAAGCAACTTTCCCATTGCCTCCTTTCATGCTAGTAGGAAGCTGCATGAATAAGAAAAGGATTTAGTCCAAAAACGTAAATAAACAAAGCTAATAAACTTCTGTGATGAGAGAACCTGTGTTGTAACGCAGAGAGTATGAGCCAGCTGTGTCTTTCCAGACCTAGTTATCAACATTAATGAAGATATTACAAGAGACAGATCATGAAGATGCATACATACTCTAGTAATGTGATATGTTTGTTTTCACCTAAACTCGCCAAAAGCTTCTGTAATTTGCAGGGTTTCAATACCACCTTACAAAAATTATAAGCAATCGGTTAAGCATCTACACTTTTTTTTTTTTTTTTTTTGTGTAAAATATATCATCATATCAACTTATATTATTATTACGCCAAGTTTTCACCTCCTAGAAGCTCATCAAGTGCTTGACTTCCTGTGGTGACACGAACAACAGCCTTTCTCTGCGTAATGAAGGTTGACAGAATATAATTTCATTTCCATTGTAAACTCAGATATCCAGTTAGGTTGACACAAATTATTTGAAGTATTTTGAAACTGCATGTGAAACAATGAGCATCTTACTCTAAGCAGAGCATCACTTCCAGTGATATAGCCAAAGTTCTGAGTCAGAAAACAAAGAAAAGAAAAATCATATGCTAGATCAACCAGAATTTGTGCCATATAAGATCAGAAAAACCATAGTATATGCTTATAGAAGAAGAGATTAACCAGAAATTCTACATAAGATCAAATAAACCAGAATTTGCATTATATAAGATCAGATCTACCAGAATTTGTGACTACTAACCACTATCTTCTCAGCAGCTTCACAAATTTTATCAACATTAGCCTCCGACAGACCTTTATACCAGTCAAGTTCTGTGATATAATGCAAAATTTCGCGAAATGTTACCAAATAATCAATAATAATCCAAATCACGTAGGTTAGGATCACCTTCTTTGTGTGCATCATCAGTCCATTGCATGTATATATCCCTGCGTCTTGCAGCTTCTTCACATCTCCAGCATTTATTCCATGAGAAGTCACTGAGTAAACATAAACACGAAATTAGGTCACACTTCGTCACACTTCACACATAACATTCGACCTAATTCTAGCACCTAATCATGAAGGAACACGAATGTTGTGAAGGAACACTCACTCACATAATCAAATCATCTAGATGAAGCATAGAACATTATATGTTCTACAAATTGCCAGAACAACGCTTCATTTACACACACACGAACACGCAGATATTAATTGACTAACAAATCGAAGCACTACAAGTTCCATTCCTTTAATATGGACATGCATATAACGATTTAGATTTCTAATAGAGCAATCGGCATCGTAATGAGGATACGCGTTAATTCAAGCGACGAGCAAAAATACGAATGTCCTCACGAAAACTAAGAGAATTTCAAGTAACTGATGTACATTATATGAGGTAATCTAAACGTATCTACTTACGCTTATCAAATTATCTAGATCAGACAAGGACCTTGTATCATTTAACACAAACGCACACATATATTATATGATTAGCAAACAGAAGAAATACAATTTCGATTCCATAAATTTGAAAACATATTATAACGATTTCGATTCCTAATAGACCAATTGGCATCGTAACGAGTTACTTCAGGCAACAATCAACAAAATACGAATGTGTAACTCACGAAAATGAAGAAAAATTCACGCAACCGAGGTATATAATATGAGCTAATATATACTTATGTACTTACGCTTATCAATTGCTTCAAAAAGATCTTCATCTACATCAATTTCTTCACGTTCTACGAGCTGCAACTGGCTCTGTTCTTCGGATCTGAAAAACAAAACGTAAGAAAATGCTGCAGATCATCATTTACAATGCAAAATAGATAACGTGCTCCCACATTCCGCCAGTTGCATCAACTTAGAGGACTACAGACTTACTTGAACGATAGCATTTTTGAATTGAGATGCAAACTGCAGACTGTGAGAGTTCGTGATCGAGAAACAAAGAGGGAAGCACGGTTTTCGTTTGAAATTCTTGAAGGAGGTATACCTATGTATACCAATTTCTAATTTCTAGTAACTAACAACCATAACTCAAAATTTGAAGGAAAATAAAAAAGAAAAGAATCCGTTTAGGCTACTTGTTATTCATCACTCTCAGGCTATGTGTTATGCATCACTCTTTCCTTTTTACACGTAGGCGTCACATAATCAACGAACAACATCACCTCCTTATCACTGCACATCATCTTTTCATATGTTATCCATCACTCCACGTCATCACCACCTTTATTCAATATTTTATTATTTGAATTTTATTTTTTCAATTATAAATTAAATTAAAAAATTAATATTAAAAACTAAAATAAAAAAATACATGATAAAAAAATTAAACTACATAATAAAAAAAATACAATAAAAAAAATTTATTCATATTGTATCGTTTCAAAATCCGCTCCTTCATCTTCTCGGCCATTTCACGAGCGCGACCGGTTAAGTGATCGGTTGGAGTGCACAACAATTTCATATCATTGTTGTATTGTTTTTGCTCCTGTAAGTCGGCAAATTTTGTAACGACTCGGAGATGGTCTCCAACGTTTCTTTATAATCGGATGAATATGAGACTTGTTGTCGTTTACCTTTATTGTTTCGACTGGGCAGACGTTGAGGAGAGGGTGATGGGGCCATGTCCATTTCCACTTCCTCATCCGACTCATTTAAGTTAACAAAACATCGACCGTTTGAGTCGGATTGAGTGTTCGTGTACTTTCCGGACGATAACGTATTCGTCCGTTTAGAAGTTTGCAACTTTGGGACGAGATGCCATTTGGTTGATTTACTCATAACTTGTTACTTTGCGATATGAGAAAATGACCCGTTTTCTTGAGCATAGGTCATCAACGTCTCGTTCATGACCGATTCGTTGTTCTCACCACTTTTACGGTTGTTGTGGTGTTGAACCCAAAAACCCATTTGCCGGAAATCATGTCGTTCGTCCGGAAGGAGTCACGACCCATTGCCAAAAAAACTGAGCTCTCATGCGTCTCCAAAATTCCTAGCTCGTTTGGTTGTTACAAATGAACGGATTTTCGGAAACGTCAATGTAGACACGAGCTAGCGCCACCTCCTCAGATTCCAACCATCAAGTGATGCTCAGTTTTGTTGTTTTTTCTGGCACTTCCTTTCGTCAGTGCCTGCGACGCGATGAAGCCGGTTAGGGGTCGGGTTGTGTTCCGGAACCACGTCAACATCGGGTTCCGGTTGATTCTCAGAAACGTTGTCAAAGGCGGGTACATTTTGGTTGAAAAAAGGTTGTTGTGGAAACCAATTTGAGAATGTTTGAAATTGGTTCGGGTTGTTTGGATTTGTTTGGATCGACTTGAGGTTGGTAACAATTCATAAACGGGTTAAAGTATGGATTGTTTGGATTCATGGTAGTGTATAAGTTTTTGAAGATTTGAAAGATTTTTAAAGATTTTTTGAGATTTGAAAGATTTTTTGAAAATTTTTGAAGATTTTCAAGTGGGCTGAATGAGTTTATATAGGGTTTAATTTAAATTTCTTTTATGGTTTAAACGGTAATATTATCGTTTTTTTTTTGTTTTTTTCTCCTCCCGAACGGTCATCACCCCGTGAGAAGGCTCACGCCTCTACCCTTCACGCCACCCTCACGCCCCTCTATAATGGGGGTGGGGGCGACCAGACCCCTATCACGCCTGGGTTACTTAGCATAACACATGGCCTCAACCCAAGTCACTCTAACAACCCAAGTCATAACCTAGTTTTTTTAATTAATTTTAAATCCAATTTAGTTTTTATTTAATAACTTATATAATTTAACTCTTTTTATTAATTTAATCACACAATCTTGTTTATTTATTTTTTTTGAACATTCCGGTATAAATTTTATTAAAAACGGAGTAATTTTTGAAAAAAAGATTTTTTTTTAAAAACATATTCTGAAAATAAAAATTACAACATGTCGGTTTATAACCATTTAGAAAAATAATAAGTATTTTTTTAGATAAATCAATTTTTTATTATTTTAAAAACAATGATAAGTCATATTTATATAATAAATATATTAATAAAACTTGAGTTGGGTTGGGTTGTTAAGAGTACATGGATAATGCTAATCTTCTCATTATCCAAAGGATAATGCTAATCAGGTTACATCTCATATTGTTCAGAACTCTTCTTCATCCAATGTTCAATATGGACAAGCTGCCAATGACATCATGTATCAACTCATGCATGCCCCTCTTCAAATTGTTTCACCTTCCCCTTCACAAATAAGCAATCTAGGCCCAGCTATCCCAACTTCCCAATCTAACCAACCTGCTCTTTTTACTCAAGAGTACGTAGATTGGAGAAGCATGCTGGATGATGTAGTGTATGCTCTCATAACTAATGAGCTCACAAACTTTGCTTTAATGACCGTTGGTGAAAACCCAGCTCCTTCTGACCAGCCTAATGCTGATTCATCTGATGCTCGGGTATCTTCTGCTACTCTAGATAAACTTTGTTCTGAAGCTTGTATTGAAGCATTTACTAAAATAAAGAAAGCCAATGTTCTGTTACAACAACAATACCAGGATCTTGAACAACAATTGGCAAATAAAAAAATCTAGAAATAGAGAAAATAATAAAAGATAAAAATGGTCAGATTTTCATTCTAAGAAAGGAAAATCTAACTTACAAGCACTGTTTGAACTGAAACAAGAAAAATATTCTTCTTGTAAAGATGAACTGGCCGAAACAAAAGTAAGTTGTGAAAAGTGGGTTGAATCCTGCAAAGGGTTTAGAATTCTTCTTAGTAAGCAAGTTCACAGCAAGGCAAAATTTGGAATTGGGTATAATCATACAAGCCCACTAGATGATTATACATCAATTGACAGTTGAGAGGAAGAAACAGTCTTTGAACCTGTCTCTCCCACATTTCTTCCAAATGTGATTCCTGAAATAATGAACGCACCTCTAAGGGTGTATCAATCAGGTGCAATTCAAAAAGTTTGTGTATCGCTCTCACAAAAACACAGAAGTACCTGAAGAAACATACTTGGATAATATTCAAACAAAGAACTCTTCAGAACTAAAAAAGATTGTTCCTTCTATGAGCTTTACTCCATGTTCTGAAGATACAAAAATAAAGCAAACTACTGTTGAATCAAAGGATTTTCTTGATAAAGGAAAAAGTCCTATGATTGATATTAAGTTTCCTCCTTTCCATCCTCATCCTCCCTATCCAATAATGAAGGCAAATAAGCCTTTCATTCCAAATTACTCTGCCTTATCTCCTGCCTGCACAAAATGATTCATGTATAACCATTCTACCAAAGATTGCAGGACATAAACTCCTCTTGAGAAAATAAGAGATAAGTTGAAAACTGACAAAGCATCCTCATCTAAAGGGACACCCCTAACAAGGTAAAAAAGGCTAAGAAAGTGAGTAAACAAAGTGCTAACAACACAATAAAGCCTACTCTTCATCCATCCTTTCTCTCACCTCCACCTTTGGCTTCAATTCCCAGATCTTCAATTCTTGGCACACCTCCCACCTACCTTATGGTGAATCCTGTTCATTATCCACCAGTTGATGTGAATTCACCCTCTATGAATTCACATATTAACATTTTGCATTAAAATCAGGAACAACTGATGAACAATGTGTAGAAATAAATGATCTTATCTTGTCCAAAATAAATAATTACCAATATCTAACCTATTGCATTTGATCCTATATGCAGAGAGCTTCTTCAAACCAGAAACATTTATGGTATGTGGACAGTGGAGGCTCTAGGCATATGAATGGGTGCATATCTATTCTCAATAATTTCATTCCAAAGAATGGAGGATCTGTCTCCTTTGGAAATAATGCATAGGGTTGGTTATTCCCCATCCACCTCACATTTAATACACCAAGAACACTTTCTCTCTCTAAAAATCCAGAATTCTCTCTCTACCCTTCTTTCTCTAGAATTTCAAACTTAAACCCTTCAATTCTTCACCAAAACACAAGATTTTGGTATCAAATCGAAGCTTAGAACATTTGCAAGCTGAAAGTACAAAGGATCGGCTCCATCTCGAGCTCATTTGGCCATAATCTTAGTGAGAAGGTTCGTAACTGTTGGGTTTCCTACTGTTCATCATCTTCTCTAACTTAAAACCTGTAACCTCTGTACATTTAGTCATGGTAGTTGTAAACAGTGAAAGAACAATGTGTATTCATATCCAATATGTCAATGTGATTTATGTGTTCATGTTTGTGTTTGTGTGTTATGGGATTTTGTATAGTTGAGAACAAGTATATATTATTTATTTACAGTCGAATACGCTAGGCAAAAACAGTGTTGTATTATATCGAAACAGTGGTGGGTTGGCGGCTGATAAGGTAGGTAGCTGGACTCTACGTATGCCCTATATATATATTGTGTTCGGTGTAATAGGATAGTGTTAGTGCGTAGTGTTATGACGTGTAGTATGATAAACAAATCAATTAATCAAATCGTAATGCGTAAGCGAGACTGAGTATTATTATGGGTGACGATTCGTAATAATATAAATGTCGAACTTATAATTACGAGTAATTACGGGTATACACGTAATTATATTTGTTTAACGGTCTGACTACGAACGAAAATTAAAAATATTATCAAAAACAATTAAAGAAAACTACTTTACAATTCAAAATATTTAATGTCGTAATCGTAAAAAGGCGCGCGTAAAAATATGCGAAACCGACACCGAGCGAGACCAAACACGCGGGTAACCACTCGGGGTATTAGAACCCTTATTTCCCTTGTTTTTCTTCAATTTTTGCAGCTCAAGAACTTTCTCTCTCTACATACCCGTTTCATCTCTCTCTACAATTCTTGAACAAATTCTGCCATAACTCCCTCAAATCTTTGTCAAATTGCGCATATAATATATCAAAACGACCGTCTCGATGAGAGGAAGCTAGAAGTACAAGGGATCGGAGCTGATTCGAAGTCTTTTGGCCGGAATCTTAGTGAGAAGGTACTGATCTGTAGGGTATTACACTATTCATCATCTTCTTCATCTTGAAATCATGTTCAGCCTTTAAACTTAACAATTAGACCTCAAAAACACTTAGATGGCTTTGGGAAATGGCTGCTTAAAAGGTACAAGAGCTGAGATAGGTGAAGAAAATCGATGAGACTAGTATCGATGCAAAGTTTCGGCTCACAACAATAGCATCGACGAAAGAAATAAGGACAATTTAGTATCGACACAAAAACAACATAGGCTGATCTTGTGTTGATAGTATTAAGTTCGATGGAAACCTTGGGATGCCGAATAGTATCGACAAAGCTAGTATCAACAGACCCAAGGATGCCCAGATCAAACTCTGTCGATAATTGTCACACCCCGAGCCGGCGGGGTTGGATCGGATTCCCCGTCGGGCGGAAGGTTCCCGGGGCGCGATATCGTGAGTGATAATCATGATGATCAGATTGTTTACATTGCACATGATATAAATGAGAAAATGCTAAATAGAATAGAATTACAAAGTTAAATTACATCAGTATCGTTTATAATTTAACAATGTAAATCTACCACAAACATCATAAAGTTTCTATCTTGTAATTATACAAGATATACAAATTAATTGTATAATGATGTTCCAAAATATGCAGGTCCAAAAATGCCAAGTCTTCTATCTGAAGTCCTAGTCCAAAAGCATAAGCTTCTTAATTGACCTGTTCGTCACCTGAGAAGTCATGCAAAAAGACCAAGTCAACACATGGTTGGTGAGTTCATATAGTTTAGTAATTGAAAATAATTTGAAAACCTTCTTCGGTAAAGACCCTAACCTCATTAACACCACATGTAATATCCATATCGGTATGCTTATATATA
The DNA here is from genome assembly GCA_009363875.1 of Mikania micrantha. NCBI lineage: Eukaryota > Viridiplantae > Streptophyta > Magnoliopsida > Asterales > Asteraceae > Mikania > Mikania micrantha. Next base: position 74,173,711 of record CM018693.1, read on the forward strand.
GGGCATACCCCTGGGTCGATCCTACAACCCGCCCAGACGCCGTCCCACCACATACTAATGCGCATATGACACTGTTGTTAATGATAATTAAGCATTTTTACCAACCTTACACTTCCATTCCACTATAGTTCTAATGTATTCTCAAAACATTTGTTAAACCCTAGGGTAACAACCTTAATCTCATTAACATCACATGTATCATCCAGATCGGTATGCTTATATATAGGGCATACCCCTGAGTCGAGCCTACAACCTCCCAGACGCCGTCCCACCACTTACTAATCCACATAGGACATTGTTGTTAATGATAATTAAGCATTTTACCCCTACCATTAACCCATTTGTTCTTCCGTTCCTTGTTTCTGTAGATACAACGATTTTGAAATCTCTATTGATTCCTTAAGTTCATCACACAAATATTATCAACCACAACAATTGTATAACAGTGAAATAAATGCTTAATTAAATAATATATAAACATTTAATAAAATCTAAGTCCTAATGATTGGGCCTTGGTCATACTCGAGTAGACTAGTATAGCAATCAGGTACTTAGTAGTAAAGGAGATCTGTAAATATCATCAAGCATGCGACCTATACTCAATCAGTCTAGCTAGGACATCTTTTGAGTAATAGGATTTTATTGACCGTTCTTGACTGTTATTGACCGTTCACATGCTATCTCTGAATATTTCCCAGATTTTCCTCAAAATAGTTCGTTGTAAGTAGTTCGTTAGATCGTTAGTTCTTTGACAACACCCTCTTGAAATAGTTCTTTGAAATAGATCGTTAGTTCTTTGAAATAGATCTTTGAAAATAGTACTTTGTTTTAGATCTTTAGTTCTTTGAAAATATTTCTTTGAAATTAGTTCTTTGGTTCACAAAGTTATTTACTCATGATGAATAGATAACTTGTTTTAAATTCCATAAACAGTTTACCTAGACAAAGTCTAAAATAAACAGTTATACATGATAAACATATACAATTTAAAAGCACTTAAGTAAACAATTTAATTAAAACAGTTTACGCATGCTTCTCAGCCCCGCGTTTTAAAACAAAAATGTTTAGAAAAGGGGCAATGAACTCACCTGTGTTGCTCTGTATTGAATTACCACAAAATGCGCGCTCGTTGTTGTAGCCTATGTTTCTTCAGTTCCTGAGTCGTTTTAAAAGGTTCGAGTATGATAAGTATTTATAATAAACGTTGTATCTAGGGCTTTGGTCTCGGTGTACAACTACGTGTCATAAACTACTAATGCGTTTCTATGACTTCATCTAACCAGTCTAACTTATTTCCCGTTAGTAACCCATATCCCAATATTAGTAACTACTAAACCCTAGATGATTAGGGTTTATTTTAATTACCTCACAAGTCTTTTATTTAACACATTTTTAAGTTAATTTATTTTAAGATAAACTTTTATTTAAAAATCATTTAATTATTTTAATAAGGTCTACAATTTAATTTCTTTTATGAAAAACATAATTAATTTAAGAAAGGTGTACTTAAACATGATGGGCTTATATTAAACCCATTGGACCACCCTTGGCCCATTATTAGACTTTGATCGTCCCATAGTTCTTTAAATAACTCATCCTAGATAATTCAACGAATCATCTCGGTTAGTTATATGTTCTTATGAAATTCCTAAGGATTAGAGGTTAATAGTTACATCAACACCCTTATCCTTAGCTTATTGTTTTTAATCCTCGTGATTTCTCGATTATGTTTAGCCCAAACTGATGTTCAAATCCATATTATGATGGTAATAAGGTTAAGAAAACTCTTGTTACCCCAAACCCCAAATCCATGATTCTTTTAAATAATCCTTGCATTTTAAACTAATCTCACATAACATAGTCTGTGGTTGACCTCGTTACCCATTAAGAAAAACATTAGTGTTTAACTCTTTAGGTAATGTAAGTTGGTTTCCTATTATGAAAACCCTAATAGTTTTTCCCCATGCACTCACACACACACCCACTGGATCCCATGCATGCAAAGATGGCCCGAATACACCCAATCGGTCGAGTAGATGCCTGGGCCGTCCGAATGGACCTATTGGGCCTACAAGATGGGCGTTGGGCCGGATGTGTGGGCGACAGAAATATGGTGGCCGGCCAAAGAAGGCTTGGCCGAAAGAGAAAGTTGGTCGAATAAGTGGTGCATGGCCGAATCAGAACTGGATCGAATGGCTTCTTCGTGAATGAAGACCCGACTGAAAGACTTATGGGCGACTGAACCTTGGCCGAATGAAGATTGCCGAGCGAAGGACCAGACCAGCGAAGGAAGGCTGCTTTAACAGGTTCATTCGGCGAATGAAGAGTACTAGTCAGTCGGCGTATGAGGGATGCTATTCATTCGGCGAATAGGGTTGGAGAGCCATTCGGTGGCCTGGTTGTGGCTCATTCGGCCTATCTCTCTACAACACAAGAGCAAACATGGTTTTCAAGGAAATAGACCAAGGGGTGTAAGGAGGTTTTTTCCTATGATATCCTAAGTGGTTGTGGTGAAGTTTGCCTAAGTGTTAGAAGAGTTTTGGTCGGTTTCAAAGAGAGGCCGATCCTAGGGTTTTCAAACCCTAAAAACGGACTAAAACATGGATTTTTACCACGATTTTGATGGATCCAAGCCTCGATCTGTTGTACTTCCTTGATCTACAATTGATGGTGGTCGTTTAGACACCAAGAGGGGTTGATCTCGTGATGATATGAGGTAGAACTCTTAGAGAGAAGGTGCGGAGAATTTCTAGAGAGAGAGTGAACGATTTTTGAATGCTTGAGGCTGGTTGTTGGTGGTGGTTGTGGCTGTAAATGCCACCTTAAATGATCCAAAATAAACCGGGTTCGTTTGGGTTCGTTCGGTTTCGCGTGGTTTTACGTCAAAACGTCGGTTTCTCGTCATTTTCGTAACGAAACAGCTCGGTTGTAAAAAAAATAGATTTTATAAAATCATTTTAGGTTGTGATTCCTAATAAATTAACTAATTATCTTCTATTTATTAAAATTTCAAAATTATATAATTAACGTTTAAATCGAATCGCGCAGTCATCGCTCGTATTGGTTCGAATCGTCACCCGATCAAAGACGACAATAACTACACTTTTCAATATGGTTTTCTAATTATTGGACATCATTCGGAACGTTAAACTTTCAGATATATTCGTACAGATCGTCACCTATATGAATAATCCGTTGATTTAGCATTCACGTAACGACATCCGTTGCTGTTTTGTTCTGTAAGGCCTCACATATGTTGATACATAATAAAATTCTAACACATAATCACATGATGGTTCTGTGTCGTCAGATAATTATCTGACTTACGAACCATTGTTCAGAACTTTGTTTTCTGAACTGATTCTGAATTTGTTCGTTGATAACATGAAATAACTATGAAACATGATATGAATATTATAAACAATGAAACACATATAGTTCGTACCTGATTACTGTTCGTTTTACTATAGCGATCACTGTTCCGGTGCCGGTTCCGGCACTGATGTTACATTCTCCCCTTGTTAGAGAAATTTCGTCCCGAAATTTAAGAGTTGTTATCGAGCACTGGTTCCTCTTCAAACAGTTGGGGATACTTTAACTTCATGTGATCTTCACGTTCCCAAGTGAACTCGGGTCCGCGCCTTGAATTCCATCGAATCTTCACAATCGGGATATGGCTTCGCCTCAGTTGTTTAACTTTGCAATCCATAAGGTTCTTCAATGAAGTGTAACTGTTCGTCTATTTGAATTTCTCCGATTGGAATGACGAGCGATTCGTCAGTAAGGCATTTCTTAAATTTGAGACATGAAACACGTCATGCACACCACTGAGTTCATCTGGTAGTCTCAGTCTATACGCCACAGGACCAATACGTTCGATGATTTCGAACGGTCCCACGTATCGTGGTGGTAATTTGCCTTTCTTAATAAAGCGTACTACACCTTTCCATGGGGAAACCTTCAACATAACGCGATCTCCCACTTGGAATTCCAACGGCTTGCGCCGTTTGTCGGCATAGCTTTTCTGTCTGCTTCTTGTAGCTTGTAGTCTTCGTTGAATCTGAGCAATCTTGTCAGAGGTTTCCTAAATAAGTTCTGGCCCAGTTATTCGATTGTCTCCCACTTCAGTCCAACAGATAGGTGATCGACATTTCCGGCCATAAAGAGCCTCAAATGGTGCACCGCCAATACTGCTGTGGTAACATTGTTGTAGGAGTGTTCGATCCGTGGCAAATGAGAATCCCAATTTCCACCGAAATCCAAAATACAGGTTCTTAACATATCTTCTAGGGTTTGAATAGTACGTTCGCTTTGACCGTCCGTTTGTGGATGGTAAGCTGTACTAAGGTTTAACTGTGTCCCTAGAGATTTCTGCAACGATTGCCAGAACCTTGATGTGAATCTGCTATCTCTGTCAGAAATAATAGATAATGGTACACCATGGCGTACCACTATCTCATTGATGTACAATCTCGCCAGTTTATCCATCGTGAAAGTCTCACGCATCGGCAAGAAATGAGCCGATTTTGTCAAACGATCAATGATAACCCAGATCGTATCATGACCACTGGAAGTGCGGGGTAGCTTGGTGATGAAGTCCATAGCTATTTGTTCCCACTTCCAGAGCGGAATCTCAGGCTGTTCCAGTAAGCCAGATGGCTTCTGGTGTTCCGCCTTTACTTTTGCACACGTAAGACAGTTACCAACATACTCGGCTATGTCTTTCTTCATTCTAGGCCACCAATAAAATCCACGCAAGTCTTGGTACATTTTATCAGCGCCTGGATAAACAGAGTATCTAGACTTGTGCGCTTCATCGAAGATAAGTTTTCTCAATTCGTCAGCCGCCGGAATCCATATACGATTCTGGTCGTAGATCATTCCATCGGGCTTAGTCTCAAATTGTTTCTCTGCTCCGCAATCAAGCTCTTTCTTCAAATTTCCTCTGTCAACTGATTCTTGTTGTGCTGGAATTATATCATCTTGTAAACTGGTCTATACAGTCATTCCCATTGCTCTAATGCGCAAGGGTTTGACTCGTTCCTTCCGGCTCAAGGCATCAGCTACAATGTTCGCCTTTCCCGGATGATACTTGATCACACAATCGTAATCATTCTGAAGTTCAACCCAACGGCGTTGTCGCATGTTGAGCTCCTTCTGATCAAATATGTGTTGCAGACTCTTGTGATCAGTGAATATGGTACACTTGGTGCCATATAAGTAATGTCTCCAAATCTTCAGTGCGAATCATGAGTAGTGTAGTTCATCTCATGAACTTTTAACTGCCTAGATGCATAAGCAATGACTCTATCCCGTTGCATCAGTACGCAACCAAGTCCCTGATGGGAAGCATCACAGTAAACAACAAAGTCATCGCATCCTTCTGGGAGGGATAAAATTGGAGCATCACACAACTTCTGTTTCAAAGTCTGAAAAGCATCTTCTTGTTGTTACTCCCAGATAAACGGTTCACTCTTCTGAGTTAATTTAGTGAGAGGCAAAGCTATCTTAGAAAAGTTTGAGATAAACCTTCTATAATAACCTGCCAGTCCCAGAAAAGACCGTATCTTCGTCGGTGTCTTCGGAGTGTCCCAATTCTTTATTGCCTCAATCTTGGGGGATCTACGTGTATTCCCTCGCTGTTGACTACGTGACCCAGAAATTGAACTTCCCTTAGCCAGAATTCACACTTAGAGAATTTGGCATAAAGTTTCTGCTCCTTCAACAACTCCAAGATTTTCCTGAGGTGTTCCTCGTGTTCAGCTTTACTCTTCGAATAAATCAGGATGTCATCGATAAAGACAATGACAAACTGATCCAAATACGGCTTGCACACTCGGTTCATGAGGTCCATGAAAACCTCTGGTGCATTTGTCAATCCGAAAGGCATCACCATGAATTCGTAATGCCCATACCTGGTTCGGAATGCCGTCTTTGGTATGTCTTCGTTTTGAACTCTAAGCTGATGATACCCGGACCGTAGATCGATCTTTGAGAAATACTGTGCTCCTTGTAACTGATCAAACAAGTCATCAATCCTCGGAAATGGATACCGATTCTTGATAGTCAACTTGTTCAGCTCCCGATAATCGATGCACATTCAAAACGATCCGTCCTTCTTCTTCACGAACAAGACCGGAGCTCCACAAGGTGAGTAGCTTGGTCTGATGAATCCCTTGTCAAGTAGCTCCTGTAACTGGTTTGACAATTCCTGCATCTCTGAAGGTGGTAACCTGTACGGAGATTTAGCAACAGGAGTTGCTCCAGGAACTAAGTCAATTCGAAACTCTACCGGTCGCGCAGGTGGCAAACCTGGTAGATCTTCAGGAAATACCTCCGGATACGCTTTCACTACCGGTACATCTTCTATCTTCTTCTTGTCTTTCTCCTTTTCCACTACGTGAGCTAGGAAAGCTACACACTGCTTCTGTAAACACTTACGTGCCTTTATGCAAGAAATGATTTTGACACTTCGTTTTGCTTGATCCCCTCTGACTTCCAATACACAGTCATCCGGCAATGGAACTCGAAGCAGCTTCTCAGAACAGATGACTTCCACTCGGTTAGAGGAAAGCCAATCCATTCCAACAATGATATCAAAACTACCCAACTCCATCGGTATCAAATCCATGGTGAATGTATGACCATTAAGTGTCAATGGGCAGTTCCTGATACTGTACTAACTGTGATTTGTTTCCCGTTAGCTACTTCTATGATATAAGGGGAGTCTAACTATTCTTCAATAGAATCTAGTTGGCATGCAAAATCGGCAGAGATAAAACTCTGATCCGCACCAGTGTCAAATAGAACAGATGCATAAAAGTCATGTAAGAGAAATGTACCAGTGACCACGTTCGGGTCTTGGTGTGCAGCTGGAGCTCCTATGACAAAAGCTCTTCCACGGGGTGCTTGAACTGCTTGTTGTGTCTTCTTTGGGCAGTTCTTCGCAAAGTGGCCCTGTTCGCCACAGTTATAGCATCCACCTTTGTTCTGATTAGCTGGTGGAGGGAGAGCTAAAGCAGCATTGTTGACTGCTTGATTTGGTGTCATCCGGCAATATTGAACCCAGTGACCCATTCTTCCACACCCAGTGCATTGCTTGCAAGGGGTGTTAGCAGCATGATGATATTGACACTTGGCACATAAAGGATATGTACCAGTGTAGGGTTTCTTGTTGGGGTTTTGTGGTGCAGCTGTTACTTGTTGGAGGGGTGTGGCCATAGTGTAGTTCTTGATAACCTTTTGTTTCTTCTTCTGATGGTGGTGAGGTTTCTTTGACAGCTCTGCTGTATTCTTGCCGGGGTCAGCCTCTTTCTTTAAAACTCCTGAGGCTACCATCATATCCGTGAGTTTCCCAGATAAACTCACCGCAGACTCCAATGTGACAGGATTTGCAGAAACCACTAATCCTTGTATGCAGATGGGTAATCCACATACATACCTGTCAATCCGTTTCTCCAAGGTCGGTACCATATCCGGCACCAAAGCAACCAACTTGTGGTAACGAGTAGTATATCCCATGTGGTCTGCCCCTTTCATCACATGGTTAGACAGTTCCACTTCCAATATTTGTAGCTCGTTCTTGGGGCAAAACTCTGTCCTAAGTAGAGTCTTGAAATCCTCCCATGGCATCGCCATAGCTTCATCTCTTCCTCTTGCATTAACTTGACCATTCCAACAAGTCAAAGCCCGCTTGTTGAATGTTCCAGCTGAATAGCGGACCTTGTGATGCTCTGGACAACTGCAGAGGTCCAGAGTGGCTTCAATCTTCTCTATCCATTTGATTAACCCAACGGCTCCTTCAGACCCACTAAAACTGGGTGGTTTACATCCCATGAAGGACTTATAGGAGTGGTTTGAAGCACCACCAGTGTTTCCACTGACTTATCCCGATGAGTTGCCAGCATTGTTGATCTCGTTACGGAAACGGATGAACATTTCCGGTAGCGCTTCTTTCATCTGGCTGGTCATCTGACTACTCAGAAAAGTCACCAATGCAATAGTGGCAGGATCCATCATTGTGTTGTGCTCGGGCCAGATGATTGGGTTATCAGTGGAGGAGGAGGAGGCGGTGGTGGAGGAGGTGGCGGCGGTGAATCATTGGGTGATGGCGTTGAGGAGTGTGGAGCTTGGTCTTGTGTTGATGTCAACAGGGGAGGTTGTCTTCGTGGCGGCATTCTGATCATAACCAAATGAATATTGGTTAGTGCAATGATCGAATGCAGAAGACACAATGCAATAAGTCTTAAATCCTGTATTCTCTACATGCAGGGTCCCTAGGTTATAGTCTAGGCCAAACCGTTTAAATACGTGACCTATATTTCTCTATAACCATGGCTCTGATACCAATCTGTCACACCCCGAGCCGGCGGGGTTGGATCGGATTCCCCGTCTGGCGGAAGGTTCCCGGGGCGCGATATCGTGAGTGATAATCATGATGATCAGATTGTTTACATTGCACATGATATAAATGAGAAAATGCTAAATAGAATAGAATTACAAAGTTAAATTACATCAGTATCATTTATAATTTAACAATGTAAATCTACCACAAACATCATAAAGTTTCTATCTTGTAACTATACAAGATATACAAATTAATTGTATAATGATGTTCCAAAATATGCAGGTCCAAAAATGCTAAGTCTTGTATCTGAAATCCTAGTACAAAAGCATAAGCTTCTTAATTGACCTGTTCGTCACCTGAGAAGTCATGCAAAAAGACCAAGTCAACACATGGTTGGTGAGTTCATATACTTTAGTAATTGAAAATGATTTGAAAACCTTCTCCGGTAAAGACCCTAACCTCATTAAAACCACATGTAATATCCATATCGGTATGCTTATATATAGGGCATACCCCTGGGTCGAGCCTACAACCCGCCCAGACGCCGTCCCACCACATACTAATGCGCATATGACACTGTTGTTAATGATAATTAAGCATTTTTAACTACCTTACACTTCCATTCCACTATAGTTCTAATGTATTCTCAAAACATTTGTTAAACCCTCGGGTAACAACCTTAATCTCATTAACATCACATGTATCATCCAGATCGGTATGCTTATATATAGGGCATACCCCTGAGTCGAGCCTACAACCCGCCCAGACGCCGTCCCACCATATACTAATCCACATAGGACATTGTTGTTAATGATAATTAAGCATTTTACCCCTACCATTAATCCATTTGTTCTTCCGTTCCTTGTTACTGTAGATAACAATTTTGAAATCTCTATTGATTTCTTAAGTTCATCACACAAATATGATCAACCACAACAATTGTATAACAGTGAAATAAATGCTTAATTAAATAATAAATAAACATTTAATAAAATCTAAGTCCTAATGATTGGGCCTTGGTCATACTCGAGTAGACTAGTATAGCAATCAGGTACTTAGTAGTAAAGGAGATCTGTAAATATCATCAAGCATGCGACCTATACTCAATCAGTCTAGCTAGGACATCTTTTGAGTAATAGGATTTTATTGACCGTTCTTGACCGTTCTTGACCGTTATTGACCGTTCACATGCTATCTTTGAATATTTCCCAGATTTTCCTCAAAATACTTCATTGTAAGTAGTTCGTTAGATCGTTAGTTCTTCGACAACACCCTCTTGAAATAGTTCTTTGAAATAGATCATTAGTTCTTTGAAATAGATCGTTAGTTCTTTGAAATAGATCGTTAGTTCTTTGAAATAGATCTTTGAAAATAGTACTTTGTTTTAGATCTTTAGTTCTTTGAAAATAGTTCTTTGAAATTAGTTCTTTGGTTCGCAAAGTTATTTACTCATGATGAATAGATAACTTGTTTTAAATTCCATAAACAGTTTACCTAGACAAGTCTAAAATAAACAGTTATACATGATAAACATATACAATTTAAAAGCACTTAAGTAAACAATTTAATTAAAACAGTTTACGCATGCTTCTCAGCCCCGCATTTTAAAACAAAAATGTTTAGAAAAGGGGCAATGAACTCACCTGTGTTGCTCTGTATTGAATTACCACAAAATGCGCGCTCGTTGTTGTAGCCTATGTTTCTTCAGTTCCTGAGTTTTTTTAAAAGGTTCGAGTACGATAAGTATTTATAATAAACGTTGTATCTAGGGCTTTGGTCTCGGTGTACAACTACGTGTCCTAAACTACTAATGCGTTTCTATGACTTCATCTAACCAGTCTAACTTATTTCCCGTTAGTAACCCATATCCCAATATTAGTAACTACTAAACCCTAGATGACTAGGGTTTATTTTAATTACCTCACAAGTCTTTTATTTAACACATTTTTAAGTTAATTTATTTTAAGATAAACTTTTATTTAAAAATCATTTAATTATTTTAAAAAGGTCTACAATTTAATTTCTTTTATGAAAAACATAATTAATTTAAGAAAGGTGTACTTAAACATGATGGGCTTATATTAAACCCATTGGACCACCCTTGGCCCATTATTAGACTTTGATCGTCCCATAGTTCTTTAAATAACTCGTCCTAGATAATTCAACGAATCATCTCGGTTAGTTATATGTTCTTATGAAATTCCTAAGGATTAGAGGTTAATAGTTACATCAACACCCTTATCCTTAGCTTATTGTTTTTAATCCTCGTGATTTATCGATTATGTTTAGCCCAAACTTATGTTCAAATCCATATTATGATGGTAATAAGGTTAAGAAAACTCTTGTTACCCCAAACCCCAAATCCATGATTCTTTTAAATAATCCTTGCATTTTAGACTAATCTCACATAACATAGTCTGTGGTTGACCTCGTTACCCATTAAGAAAAACATTAGTGTTTAACACTTTAGGTAATGTAAGTTGGTTTCCTATTATGAAAACCCTAATAGTTTTTCCCCATGCACCCTCACACACACCCACTCGATCCCATGCATGCAAAGATGGCCCGAATACACCCAATCGGTCGAGTAGATGCCTGGGCCGTCCGAATGGACCTATTGGGCCGACAAGATGGGCGTTGGGCCGGATGTGTGGGCGACAGAAATATGGTGGCCGGCAAAAGAAGGCTTTGCCGAAAGAGAAAGTTGGTCGAATGAGTGTTGCATGGCCGAATCAGAACTGGATCGAATGGCTTCTTCGCGAATGAAGACCCGACCGAAAGACTTATGGGCGACTGAACCTTGGCCGAATGAAGATTGCCGAGCGAAGGACCAGACCAGCGAAGGAAGGCTGCTTGAACAGGTTCATTTGGCGAATGAAGAGTGCTAGTCAGTCGGCGTATGAGGGATGCTATTCATTTGACAAATAGGGTTGGAGAGCCATTCGGTGGCCTGGTTGTGGCTCATTCGGCCTATGCGAGTTCAACACAAAAGCAAGCATGGTTTTAAAGGAAATCGACCAAGGGGTGTAAGGAGGTTTGTTCCTACGATATCCAAAGTGATTGTGGTGAAGTTTGCCTAAGTGTTAGAAGAGTTTTGGTCAGTTTCAAAGAGAGGCCGATCCTAGGGTTTTCAAACCCTAAAAACGGACTAAAACGTGGATTTTTACCACGATTTTGATGGATCCAAGCCCCGATCTGTTGCACTTCCCTGATCTACAATTGATGGTGGTCGTTTAGACACCAAGAGGGGTCGATCTCGTGATGATATGAGGTAGAACTCTTAGAGAGAAGGTGGGGAGAATTTCTAGAGAGAGAGTGAACGATTTTTGAATGCTTGAGGCTGGTTGTTGGTGGTGGTTGTGGCTGTAAATGCCACCTTAAATGATCCAAAATAAACCGGGTTCGTTCGGTTTCGCGTGGTTTTACGTAAAAACGTCGGTTTCTCGTCATTTTCGTAACGAAACAGCTCGGTTGTAAAAAAAATAGATTTTATAAAATCATTTTAGGTTGTGATTCCTAATAAATTAACTAATTATCTTCTATTTATTAAAATTTCGAAATTATATAATTAACGTTTAAATCGAATCGCGCAGTCATCGCTCGTATTTGTTCAAATCGTCACCCGATCAAAGACGACGATAGCTACACTTTTCGATATGGTTTTCTAATTATTGGAAATCATTCGGAACATTAAACTTTCAGATATATTCGTACAGATCGTCACCTATACGAATAATCCGTCGATTTAACATTCACGTAACGACATCCGTTGCTGTTTTGTTCTGTAAGGCCTCACATACGTTGTTACATAATAAAATTCTAACACATAATCACATGATGGTTCTGTGTCGTCAGATAATTATCTGACTTACGAACCATTGTTCTGAACTTTGTTTTCAGAACTGATTCTGAATTTGTTCGTTGATGACATGAAATAACTATGAAACATGATATGAATATTATAAACAATGAAACACATATAGTTCGTACCTGATTACTGTTCATTTTACTGTAGCGATCACTGTTCCGGTACTGGTTCCGGCACTGATGTTACAATAATACTAGGTTCAAAGCTGCCTTGGTCCAGACTAAGCTCCCATCGATACTATTTGCATCGATGGGCTTCATCTTGCTTCAATTGAGCTTTCCATCGATCTTGAGCACTCGGGAAACTTGTTAACTATGGAGGGATGTTAGAAAAGTCTTTGTAAACCTAATTCAAGTGAAATGGAATCAAGAACCCGTCGAAAATGATAGTATTGAATGATGTCCATCGAATCTGAGGACCCTTCGATATTACTAATATCGATGGGCATGAACTTAGTTTCAACCAGGCACCTATTCAATATTATAAGCCATTCAACCATCTAAAAATCTCCTAATTCAGTAACATACCCTTAGTTAGGACAATCCAAGGAGTTTAAAACAAAGAAACATGGGAATTGGACGTGGGAAAGAGTATAATATCAACGGTTAAATGGAGACCATCGATACTCTTAGTATCGTTGGGTCTCTTTGTTGTTTGGTCATAGAGATTGATAGTCTCGGCCTTTTTGCTCCACCATAGACTGTCGATATTAGTTCTAAGCCCAACTAAGTATTCCATATCCTAAAACAAAGCTAAAAACAATCAAAAACGTGTGAGTGGTTGATCATCTAAGCCAATGGGGGTCGAGAGAGGGTGGTATAACCCTAATTCGATCCTAGGTGACTAAGAATTGTTCCATTCTAGTTAAGTTAATTTAACTTCATGGTAGTACCATTCTATGATTATCAAGGCTTAGAATTCATAAACATTCAATGAAATCATGTGAACAAAGTTTTAGCAAAGACACAATTACACGTTACATATGTGCATAACAAGTTTGTGCATAAGGTAACATGACACATACATTTTCATAAGTCAATCATCATTCAAAAGTTTCAAACATGATTTTCAAGTTAATACGACACTCTTAAACATAAGAACAATTTTATACAAAGAATAGTTCATTAACAGTTAACACAATTCAATCAACTAAAAAAGTCTACAACATGTTAAATGAATCTTATATTATATGTATGATTACAATGATATAGCAATCATTTAGAAGTATTTGTTGATTTGCTATTCATATAGGACTGAGTCTACTACTGTCAGGTGAGAACATTAGCCCCGCTTTTACTGTTTTACAAACGTTTTGGGGTGAAACACGTGATCAAACGTTTTCAATGGTACAACTTTTGAAATACAGATTTCATTACTCTTATGCAATAATCAATGGTTAATTCGTTATGTTACTGGATTTTACAAATTGTTAAACTCTTATATTAAACTCTTTTATACTAAAAAGTTATATAAATTAAATTATACAAATTGGTTTTGTAAACTATTAAACTCTTTTGAAAGAGTAAGTTTTCTAAACTCTTAAATTGTAACTTGTGTTTTCAAATAAATATAATAGTTTAAACCTTGTATTTATACAAGGACTTTCAATCAAAGTATTCAATCAAAGGTTTACAAACAAGGTACTCAATCATGGTTTTCAATTCAACGTATTCAATCAAGGGTTTTCAATCAAGGTATTCTAACATGTTAATTATTTATTCAATCTTAAAAACTAATAGTCATGGTTTTCATCATTGTGAACAAGCTTATACGCATCAAGACACATTCATTCACTCACTCTTATTCTTAATCTTTTAACGCTAGTATTGGGTGATCACAACAAGGGAAAGTGTGACATGTTTGGTTACACCGAGGTTGTGGTTAGTGTTTAAATATGTTTTAAACCCTAACTGCAGATTGGATGCGTTACGGTAATATGGATTTGCTGCTAATTGAGTTTACCAGCATAGGGCATATTGACCGGGTTATGTTAACACGGAGTTGTCTTCTGAGTACAGCTCGTGTTGAACGCGTTGGCTGACCACTGATCTGACTGCAAATGTAAATTTGGGACTCAATTATATGTTGGCTTTTCTTATTAAATAGTCATTTGACTGTTTGCACACGTTATTTTTACTTGATGATAGGTTCTGTTACAATTATCCATGACCTGTTTCTACAATGTTTTATTCATATTGTTTCTAAATGCAGATTCATATTTACAAATGTTAAACCTATTGTTTACACTGACTACTTGTAGTTGACAGTTACTTTTCACGTGTTTCAGGAAATCAGGTTTAGAGTATTTCAAGGAAAACTAAGGAGTCCATAGTTAAAATAGAACAAGATCAAGAAACAAGCTAGGATGGAATAGAAACTCACTTAATCCTGATTGTTTAATTATCTTGTCGGTGTATTATTTTGTAAACATTATTTTTGGGTCTATTATTTTTCATTCTTTTGGTAGATAGTTAGAATGCTTGTAACTTAACTAATGTCTAACATTATGAAACTTAGCAATGCATTGTGGTTGTTATTCTTTCAATACTTGTGCATGATTCAACCACTGATCGTCACCGCGCCGTGGATTACGCACGCGGCGTAGGGGGTGTGACAGGTTGGTATCAGAGCCAAGGTTGTAGACAACTAGGAAAAACCCAATAATTAATAACCTAGACTATAACCTAAGCTACCCCATAGGACTAAGTGTTATAGACTTGAGGATACTTAGGATCTAAGTAAACTTAAGTTAGCATTAAGTCTACACCAAGCTTGGAAGATCTTAGGGATAGAACTTTTCTAAGATTAGTATTAAAGTCAAGGAATTTGGAGTCGGGATTCTGTAATCTTAGAATCCGAACTAAATTCCTCATTGTGTATTCATCAAAGGATTTTGGAGGAAAAGATCTATATACTTAGTATCTTTGATCTGAAATTCTTATCATGCTATCATAATTAGGAATTCATAATTAGGAATCTATGTATCATTATTCTTTAATTGAAGTTCACACCAGGAAATCATAATACTCAATACTGTAAGTATTGGGAACCTAGGATAATTATCCCAGGACACATGCATATGAAAACCTAAGGTCTTGATTTAAAGTAAATCAAAACCACGGTTTACACAATCATAATCATATTCATAGTTCAAGAAACAATCATGATACAACCATAATCAATCATAAGTTGGGATCCAAGCTTCAAATACTAACGGCGATCTAGCTCTGGCATACTGAAGTGGTGGTGGGATGGCGGCTGGGCTGGCAGTTAGCTTGGCCCTACGTATGCCCTATATATAAACTAACTTCAGTATGACATGGGGAATTCGGCGTGAGCATTTGAAGTAAAGATCCGAGAGCAACTAGAATCATTTGAACATTAGTCAATCATATGAGATACAACCATATGTGAATCAATCATTATGTGGATCAATCATAGATGAAACAATCGTATGCGAAAAAATCATTGTGTTAATGAACCATAGGTGAAATAATCATTCTGTGAGTCAATCTTGTGAACAATCTTTATATGAAAATCTTAAGTGATTACATGTTTAGTACTTACTAATGTAAGTTAACAGGACAAGTGTAGAACACACGTGTGAACATATTTCTACATGTTAACATTGTTGGTAGGTGCACACATACATTCAACCATAGTTCAAACGTAGTTCAGCTGATCAAGATCATTTGGATTCTTTATCAATGGGACATACTTGTACAATCATGTTGCCAAATTCTAGCAAGGGCACGATCGTGGTATATTGAAGCGGTGGTGGGCTGGCAGTTTGCTTGACCCTACGTATTCCCTATATATAAACTATCTTTGGTATACCAGGAAAGTGTTAGTGTGTAGGTTTGGTGGAGTAAAACTTATGAAACATCGTACACCATCGCATGAGAAGTACACTAATAAGTTAACTTTTGTATGTTAACTGCCTATATGTGTGCTTGCTCATATTACAATTGTACGATAATATTAGTAGTATGGATATATTACTAACTTTATCTTGTAAATTCAATTGTATAACTTCACGTTATCGACCTGCTTGTGGCTTTCTCTTCGTAGAATGCCTCCTTGACATAACACTAACGCCGAGGATTCAACGAGCGGAAATGATGAAGAAATCAACAAAATCGCTCGAGTTCTCTCAATTCACATGAGGGAAGTTATACCGGGTATGGTCACTGACATCACCAACAACCTTCGGGGAAGTGGTGGTGGTGAATGAACAACAAAAAACTCAAACGCTAGTAACACTGGAATTGCTACCTTCACTTTCAAGCAGTTCAATGATGCTAAACCCCCTAAGTATGTGGGTACTGAGGGAGCCACCGGCCTATTGCAATGGCTGGAAAGCATCAAGGATATCCATGAATTCACCAGATGTCCTGAAAATATGAAGGTCAAGATGGCTTCAAGCACTTTTCACAAAGGTGTTCTCACCTAGTGGAACGCTGAGAAGAACACCAGAGGATGGGAGGTTGCTTTGGCCTTATCGTGGGAAGATTTATAGAAACTACTTGTCGAGTAGTTCTGTCCACGCCATGAACTGAAGAAGCTGGAGGCTGAAATATGGAGTTTGGCCCAAGACAGTGACGAAAATGCAAAATACACAACTCGCTTCCAAGATGTTTTCATCTTGGTGCCACATCTGGTTGCTCCTCTATCCCACAAGATAGAGAAGTACATTGAAGGTTTGCCCCTAGTCATCAGGGGAAATGCTATGGGAAGTAGCCCCACTACTTTAGAGACGACTATTCACTTGAGTGTCACTCTTACTAAGGAGTTTGTCAAGGCTGGACTACTCAGGGGCTGTTTGATAGCATCTGAATGGCTCTGAATCTGAACCATTCAGATTCAGACTGTTTGTTTCACCAAAAAATGCATGTCTGAATGGGGGCTAATGTCTAAATGAGAGTCTGAATGATTCAGACCTCAACACAAGTCTGAATGGAAAAAAAATAATAAGGGGTCCATTATACCCTTTCCATTTCTCCCAACTTTTAACCTAGAAACCTTTCCAGCTCCTGAAATCTTCGATCCACTGCTTCTGTCGACCGCACCACCCCAGCTTGCTGCCTTCGACCTTGCCGCTATCGTCCACCTCCTTGCCACCGTCGACCCTCCCCAGATGTGAGACTTGGGGATTTCGCTCCCATCGCCAGCCATGAGCCTTTCTCTCTCGTCTGCATCATCGCGCCTCCCCCTCCTTACCGTCGCGCCTCCCCCACCTCTGCACAGCTGCACCGCCGGTTCCTTCATCTTCTTTTTTAAATTGGCCCCCAATCCTGTCCACTACCATTTCCATTCCCGTCCGGAAACAAAGCCCTAACCAAGAAACCCTTTCTATCATTTTTTCTGCATACGTCGTCATCATCAGAGGTTGTCATCATCAGAGGTTTGGAGAGGAGGTGGTTATTTTTTAATCCTAATTGCTCATCATTTGGTTATGATGTTAAATTAGGATTAGTTGTGATATTGATTGATTGTTGTATGAATTGTTCAAAGAAATGGTTATGCTCGTATTTATCAATTTTTATGTATTTTGAAAAGATTGTTTTTTAATTTAGATGTTTGGATTTAGCATGTGTGAATTTTACCTTGTTTTGTTTAGAAGGGTAAAATAGTTATCCTGCATATTCATTCAGATGTTCAACCAAACAGTCTTAACTGGTTCAGCACTTAATGATTCAGATGCTACCAAATGGCCCTCACTCGAAAGAGGTACAAGAGGGCACAAACTGACGAAGGCAAGAAACCTGAGCAACACCAACCAAGAAGAAGAAATAGAAGACAATCAAGAATTACACAGCCACAACTGTAGCTGCTCCTATTGAAACTACTCCAATCACTGCAGCCCCACAGCTAGCTACGGCCAGAAAGCCTTACACTGGTCCGTACCCACTCTTCACAAAGTGCCAATATCATCATCTTCCTACACTTCCATGCAGGAAATGTCTCAAGTGTGGAAGATTTGGAAACATAGCAGCCACGTGCCGTGCCACTCATCTTGCTGCTACCACTACTACCGATGTTCCTGCTATAACAGGTGGAAAAGCCTGTTACAATTGCAGAGCAGAGGGACACTTTAGAAACCAGTGTCCATGTCTCAGCAACATAGCTACCACTGCCACTGCTCGTGCCTTTGTCATTGGAGCTACCGAGTCACGCGAGGAGCTGGAAGTCATCACAGGCACTTTTCTCATCAACAATCATTATGTTTCAATGTTGTTTGATACCGATGCAGACAAAAGTTTTGTTTCTGCTACCATTACATTTTTATTTGATATACAGCGTTCAATACTTTCTACTCCATATACGGTATAAGTAGCTGATGGTAAGAACATACTTGTAAGCTTTGAAGTGGTCATTGGAATGGATTGGTTATCTAAACATAACGTCGAAGTTGTTTGTTCAGATAAATTACTTCGAATTCCCCTACCGTACGGTGAAAAGATGCAAGTTTATGGCGAGAAACCCTGCTGCGGATTGAAGATCGTGTCGTGCATAAAGGCGCAGAAGTATCTGAAGAAGAAGAACTGTGCCTAATTGGCACACGTAGTGGAGAAGAATCCTGAGAAGCAGACGGTGAAAAACCTGCCTGTCATCAGAGATTACCCGGAGGTGTTTCCAAAAGACTTGCCCGGACTACCACCAGTCCAACAAGTGGAGTTCAGAATCGATCTCGTCCCGGGAGCGAACCAAGTGGAGAAGTCACCATATCGATTAGCATCATGTGAGATGAAAGAACTGTCTAGTCAGCTTCAGGAACTTCTAGACAAAGTGTTTATCCGACCAAGCTACTCACCATGGGGAGCCCCGTTTGTCTTTGTCAAGAAGATGGTTCGTTTCGTATGTGCATCGACTATCGTGAGCTAAACAAGTTGCCAATCAAGAATATATATCCTCTACCCAGAATCGATGATCTGTTTGATCAATTACAGGGAGCAACCTGCTTCTCTAAGTTTGACTTACGGTCTAGGTATCATCAGTGGAGAGTAAACGATGAGGATATTCCAAAGACTACTTTTAGGACTCGATATTGACACTACGAGTTTGTGGTTATGCCATTTGGGCTGACTAATGCATCAGTAGTGTTCATGGATTTGATGAATCGAGTCTGTAGGCCGTACTTAGATCACTTTTTTATCTTCTTCATTGATGATATACTGATCTATTTCAAGATGGAGCAGGAACATGAGGATCATTTGAGGAAGGTCTTAGAACTGCTATGGGCTGAACAACTTTATGCCAAATTCTCTAAATGTTAATCTTGATCAAAAAAATTTCATTTCTTAGGTCATGTTATCAATAGAGATGGGATACATGTAGATCCAACGGAGATTGAAGAGATTAAGAACTGGACTACCCCATCTACCCCAACATAAATTAGTTCGTTTCTGGGTTTGGCAGGATACTACCGAAGGTTAATCGCAAAATTTTTAAAGATCGCCTTGCCACTTACCAGTTGACCCATAAAATTCAAGCATTTATATGGGGGCAAAAACAAGAATATGCATTTAAACTTTTTAAACAGAAGTTATGCAACTCCCCTATCCTTAGTCTCCCAGAAGGCAATGATGATTTCATTGTCTACCTTGATGCTTCAAACCTTGGACTCGGTTGTGTACTTATGCAACGAGACAAGGTTATTGCGTATTCTTCAAGAAAACTTAAGGTTCATGAGAAGAATTATACTACTCATGACCTAGAGTTAGGGGCTGTGATTTTCGCACTTAAGATTTGGAGACACTACCTTTAAGGTACTAAATGTGTCATCTACACAGACCACAAGAGCCTGCAACACATTCTCAATCAGAAAGAGCTCACCATGAGACAACGACATTGGGTTGAGCTGCTAACTGATCACGAGTGTGAGATTCGTTACCATCCGAGAAAAGCCAATGTGGTGGCGGATGCTCTTAGTCACAAGGAACCAACTAAACCGATATGTGTTAGAGCCATGGAGATCAACACACAACCAAACCTGAAGGAACTGATTCGTATTGCACAGCAACAGGTGGTGATCAACAATCATCTGAAAGTAGAACTGGACTGTGGAGTTGAGTGTAAACTAGAACCTCGATCTGATGGGGTTTTATACTTCAACGGCCGTTGTGGATTCTAAAGTCAGTTGAATTGCGCACGCTCATCTGTGATGAGGCTCATTACTTGCGATATTCAGTTCATTCGGGAGCCGACAAGATGTATTAGGACTTGAGAACATCTTATTGGTGGCCCAGAATGAAGAAAGACATAGCTTTGTTCGTAAGGAAGTGTCTAGCGTGTTCAAAGGTCAAGACAGAACATCAGAAGCTCTTTGGACTTCTGCAGCACCCGGAAATCCCTCAATGGAAATAGGAGCAAATTTCCATGGATTTCATAACCAAGTTGCCAAGAACTCCACGAGGTTACGATTTGATTTGGGTGATAGTCGATCGACTTACCAAATCTGCTTATTTTCTCCCTATCCGAGAGGATTATAAAATGGATGTTGGACTAAAAGAACCAATGAGCCTGATCAGAAAAATCTCTAAGTCTCACAACACTTACAACAACTGAAGAAGAACATAACGGCTGACATTCACTTTGCAGAAGTTACAAGATCTGAAGTTATATACAACAGCTGAAGTGTAAGTCTTCAGATGTTGTGGTGTTTCATTTTGTCTTCAGTAGTTTTCATTCAGTACTTGTAAAAAGTCTGATGAGTATTTTACTCATCAGACGTTGTAGTCTTAATTAAGTAGTTTTATGTCTTCAGTAGTTGTAAGAGAATGTCTTCAGATGTTGTAGACATTCTCAGTAGTTTAGTTAAATCAGTAGTTATCTTTTGTCTGTTAGGTGTCAACATCATGTGACATCATCAGACGTCACTGTTTCTATATAAGGGCAGTTGACATTTTGTATTGGCAACGAAGTTAGTGCGATTGAATGAATTATTTCTTTTGCAGAATTTCTCTTTCTATAACAAACTTGTTCTTTACTATTTGATTGAATTTACTTTGTTCTTGCTAATATTAAGCTAATTCATCTTAGAATTCCGCTGCTATAATCTATTATTGATCAAATGAGAACATCTGATCCTACAATTGGTATCAGAGCTGGTTAATCATTGATCGATTAAACAATTGATCTCTGAAACTGCTCAAATTTTGTTCTCTAAGTTGATCGAATTAGCCGATTAGTAAGAATTTGTTATAGATTGAAGTTTTCTGTTAACTTCTGTTGATTTGTTTTTCAATATAAATTCGTTTTGAATCAATTGGTTGAAGTTTGTGTTAATTCACTTGAATTTTGTTGATATTGATTGAATCTGAAATCATGACAACTCCAAACAATGATCCGCACAACACTGGCTCCGCAACCAAGCCTCCGATGCTGGTTCGGAGTGAGTACAACATTTGGCAACGTAGAATGCTACACCACTTGTCAATTAACAGTGCAGGATGTTGGAAATCTGTAGTGCATGGTCCGTATAAACCCATGATCACTGATCCTGAAACTAAAATCATGATTCCGAAACCATCGGATATGTATTCAGATGAGGATATCAAATTGTTTGAAATTGATGCGAAAGCTCATGGTATTCTAGCCATGGCTTTGCCGAATGAGATTTATTCAGGCTTAATGCATCATGATACTGCTCATGATCTCTGGGTTGCACTGAAAGAACAATTCGGTGAAACCGATGAGGTTTTAGCAAACACTAGAGAAATTCTTGCTCAGCAGTATGAGACCTTTTCTCATAGAAAGGGTGAATCATTGACTCAACAATTTGAGCGGTTCTCCTGTCTGATTTCTGAGTTGAAAATGGTTAAACAGGAATATACCAATAGTCAGATGAACAACAGATTTCTTAGATCATTGCCTGAGAGATGGGATACTTATACTATTGTCCTACGCTCCAGTGCAAATCTAGAACATCTATCTCTCACCCAACTCCATGGGAAACTCTTAACATTTGAGAGAGAGGTAGAACAGAAAAGAAAGCTGTCTTCATCTGGCAAGCTCACTGATGACTTTATTCCCGGCAATACTGCATTGATTGGTCAAGAGTCAGAGTTTAATGGGTCTGAATGTTCTTATGATGAACATATTGATTTTTCTACAAACAATACTGAACATGCTTTTGTGGGAGTTGATGGTAATGCAGGAAATTATGGTGATAATTTGTGTTTTGTGATGGATGACTTGAAAGGAATCCCAGATGATGATCTAGAGGAAATGGACATTTTGAGTCAAATGGCATTAATCAACATCAGATCTCAAAAGTTCTACAAAAGAACAGGAAGAAAATTCCCTGGATTATCTGGCAAAACCAAAGTTGGTTTTGACAAAGGGAAGTTGAGATGCCATAAGTGTCACAGGCTTGGTCATTTTGCTAGAGAGTGCAAATCTACTGGATCTAGCTCTTCTGCACCTTTTGTGACTTTTCCAAACAACAACACACCAAACAAAGGACAACAATCTTCTGGAACCAGTCAACAACAATTTTATCCAGCCCATTTTGTTCCACAAAGTCCTATGCCGTATCCATATCCCTGCTTTTACATGCCTCAAACTACTCACAATCCAGCATTAATTCCTTCACAATCACCTGCTCTTCCTGATCCCAGTAAATCTCAAACAAATCAACAGCCTCAACAACAACAACATCAGAGCTTCTTCACCCCTGGAGTAGCTGATTGGAGTAGTTTACCTGATGACTTATCTGACTTCAATATGTAGCTGTACTCTGAAGCTGGTCCACATGGTGGAGATAATCCATTTGGGAATCTTGCCTTGATGGCTATTGATTCAACTGACACCTCAAGTTCAACTTCTTCAACATCTCAG
The DNA here is from genome assembly GCA_009363875.1 of Mikania micrantha. Lineage (NCBI taxonomy): Eukaryota > Viridiplantae > Streptophyta > Magnoliopsida > Asterales > Asteraceae > Mikania > Mikania micrantha. Next base: position 74,196,768 of record CM018693.1, read on the forward strand.
GTATCATCTGAATCAAAAGCTAAGTTGTGTTCAGAATCATGTATTTCAGCATTTGCTTCCAATAGAGAAATAAATGTTGAATTAATCAATGAGAAGTTGGATTTAGAAAAGGCTGTGACTAAGAATAAAACTGAATTTGAGAAAGTTTTGAATGAAAAAGAGTCTGAAATTTATAAACTCAAGTGTCAATTGTCTGATGAAATGGCTAGGGTGGAAGTCATGCTTGTGAAACACAATGATCTGAAACAAACACTTGCAGCAACCCAAGTAGAGTGTGAAAGATGGGTTGAGTCTTGCAAGGGGTTTGAGATGTTATTAAACAAACAAACAGCATCAAATGTGAAGTTTGGTATTGGATACAATCACACTGCCCCCCCCAGCTGATTATACACCAAAAAATCTTGATTGTGAGTCTGAAGGGGACAGTGTATACCAATCCACCAAATCTTCAGAAAAGTCTGATGCTGAAGAATCATTTGAAAGTGAGTTAAGTGCATGCAAATCTGAGTCTGAGACTGTGGATATTGAGACATATTCTTATTCTATTGGATGTACAAATGTCATTCAGGATGACACATGTAAAGATAGTGTTTTAATTGAAATTAATCCTGATGAAAAAGTTTTGAATGAATTAAATTTAAAACTGATTGAGTCAGATGGGCATGGCACTGGAGAGAAAGATGCACGGCTTTTGATAAGCCAAAGTGTCTCATCAGCAGTTATAGAAAAAGCTGGTAATGTTACAACTGCTGATGACAAATGTGTTGATAGACAAGTGCTGAAGAATAACTCTTCAGAGGTTGTCAACACATCAGCTGTTGTCAACATGTCCACAAATACTGATGTTCCAAAGGTTCTGAAGAACAAAAATTCAGGATCTAAGTCATCAGTACTTGTAGATATTCACAAGGGAAAACAAAAGAGGGTGCCTTGTGAAATTTGTAGGTTGTTTAATCATTCCTCTGATGAATGCTGGTACAGAAAAGGTTCTAAATTCAATAAAATTAAGCACAAAAGCAAGAACATCCTCAAAATGAAAAATGAATTTAGTTCTAAGTTTGTACCAGAATCATCAGTAGTTTCAAAATCTGGAAAAACCTCACAAGGAAATGAATCAAGTAACTCCAAGAAAGGTAAAGGGATTGTTCCAGATTCAAGGAAACAACACTTGAAAGATTCTTCATCAATTAAAGACACTAAGGTGATCAAACACAAAAATCAAAAGTCAGGTCCTAATGTGTCTAATGAAATCAAAATATTGACACAAAACCATAATCAACTGATGTTAATGATGCAACAATTGCTAGGAAGAGTCAATCTAGCAGAGGCATCTGTTGCTTCATTTCATAAGAAGAAACCAAGGTCAAAAACCAAGGCTAAATCTTTTGACAAGAATGATTCAAGTGTTGGTTCAAATGAAAATGTTAATTTTGTTTCTTCATGTGTTAACAGACCCAAAACCAAACTGGTTTGGGTCCCAAAGTCTAACTGAGTATGTTGATGTATGCAGGGTCCTTCAGCATGCCAAAATAGCATCTGGTATGTTGACAGTGGAGGATCCATGCATATGACTGGGAGCAGATCACTTCTTAATGACTATTTTATAGGAAGGAAGGGATTTGTCTCTTTTGGAAATGATGCTAAGGGTTATATTATAGGGAAAGGTTATGTGACAAATGGTGAAATAAGGTTTGATGATGTGAATCATGTAGAGAATCTTAAGTATAATCTTCTGAGTGTTAGTCAGATGTGTGATAAGGGACACATTTCTCTTTTCACCAAGCAAGACTGCAGAATACTGTCTTCTGAAGTGTTGCCTCTGATTGGCAAAGTCTTAGATGAGTATACTCTCCTTAAGGCTAACAGAGTGGGAAAGGTCTATGCCTTTGATTTGTCAAAGAAAATCTCTGTTAAAGGTCATCCTTGTTTATTTTCAAAGGCCTCTCTCCAGGAATCAAATTTGTGGCATAGAAGATTAAGTCATGTGAATCTCAAAAACATGAATCAACTGGTGAAACATGGATTGGTTAGAGGTCTTCCAATGAAGGATTTTAGTTGTGATGAGAATTGCACTGCTTGCTTGAAAGGGAAGCAACACAAAGTTTCTTTTCCTCCAATTGGTGATCCCAAATCCACTGGTTGTTTGCAAATGTTGCACATGGATTTGTTTGGGCCAGTGAAGGTTATGAGTATGGCAAAGAAGAAGTATTGCTTAGTAATTGTTGATGATTACTCAAGGTTTGTCTGGACCTTCTTCTTACACTCAAAAGATGAGGTTGCCAAGTCCATTATAAACTTTGTGTTGTATGTTGAGAAGCAATATTCTCTTCCTATCAAGTGTGTAAGGAGTGACAATGGAACAGAGTTCAGAAATCACATTTTGGATGAATTTTATTTGTCAAAGGGAATCAAGAGGCAGTATAGCATCCCTAGAACTCCTGAACAAAATGGAGTAGTTGAAAGGAAAAATAGAACCTTGATTGAAGCTGCCAGAACAATGCTGGCTGATTCTGGCTTGCCATTGACTTTCTGGGCAGAAGCTATCAATACTGCTTGTTATGTGCACAACAGGGTTTTAGTGAATCAAAGGTGGTTGAAAACTCCTTATGAACTGCTTCATAATTTGACTCCTTTGATTTCCTTCTTCAGAGCTTTTGGGTGTCCATGTTATATCCTCAATACCAAAGATCAACTTAAAAAGTTTGACTCCAAAGTTGATGCAGGATATTTTGTTGGCTATTCTTCAACTTGCAAGGCTTACAGAGTGTTCAACTGCAGAACAAAGATGGTTGAAGAAACTCTTCATGTCAAATTCAATGAATGTCCAAAAGACTCTATTCCACAAAATCCTGTTGAGCTGTTTAATCTAGACATCTTGCAACATGAATCCTATTCATCCCAAGATAAGTCTATTGGTGTGGAAGATGATGCACCTAAAGCATTTCCACCAACAGCTTCTACAGCAACCTCACAAGGATGCCATGATGATGAAGATGAAAGTACTCATTTGTTCAGATTTAGTGACAATATGCCTATGTCTGCTAAATCTGATGCTCCTCCTGCTCCAGTTGTTCCTCCAAATACAAATGCTGATGAAATTCTGGATTCTTCAACATCATTTGAAATTCCTGCTGAACTGTTTCCTGGTTCTTCATCAACATCGACAGCAGATGCACCCCCAGCAAACACTTGCACTGATCTTATTCCATATCAAGAACTGAAGGATCATCCATTATCTCAAGTTCTTGGTGACATTTCTGCTGGTGTTTCCACAAGAAGTCAATTGTCAAATTTTTGTCTTCATGCTTTATTTGTGAGTCAGCAAAAGCCAAAGAACTATCACACAGCACTCAAAGACAATGGCTGGGTGGAGGCAATGCAGTTGGAGTTGTTGCAGTTCAAGAAACAACAAGTCTGGGAGCTGGTTCCTTTACCCCAAGGTAAGTGTGCAAGAATCCAGTTCAGCACTCTAGGACCAAACATATTGAAATCAGACATCATTTTATAAGGGATTGTTTTGAAAAGGGTCTGATTGATCCAAAGTTTGTTCCTAGTGCTGATGAGCTTGCAGATATCTTTACTAAGCCTTTAGACACTTCAACTTTTCAAAATTTAGTTCTAAGGCTTGGTATGCTGCAACTTGAATAAATTGGTTTTCACACTAATAAAATTCCATCCACCAGATAAAATTTTCAAAAATACAAAAATATTCCCTTTGTCCATAACTCAAATTTTTTGTATTACCTTGAAATTTTTGATATTTTCAGTAAATTCTGATAAATATCAGAAGTACTGATTCAAGGAAAGCTTTGACCTTTACCAATACTCTAAGTTACAAGTACTGATGGGTGTTGGTTCACTAAGTACTGAAGGTCACACATTTTTCACAAATACTGATGAACAACCTCTGTTCACAAGTTCTGATGAACAACTTTTTCACAAAGTCTGATGACCAAAATGTTCACAAGTTCTGATGAACATATTGTTCACAAGTTCTGATGAACAACTTTTTCACAAAGTCTGATGACCAAAATGTTCACAAGTTCTGATGAACATATTGTTCACAAGTTCTGATGAACAACTTTTTCACAAAGTCTGATGACCAAAATGTTCACAAGTTCTGATGAACATATTGTTCACAAGTTCTGATGAACAACTTTTTCACAAAGTCTGATGACCAAAATGTTCACAAGTTCTGATGAACATATTGTTCACAAGTTCTGATGAACAACTTTTTCACAAAGTCTGATGACCAAACACAAAGTCTGATGAGCAACTGCTGAAAACAACTGATGAGCAATATCTGTCGACAACATCTGATGAGTAACTTTACTCTTCAGATGTTTCAACCTCTGTTGTTTTCCCTATTTAACTCAAACCTTCTTCAGTTGTTTCATTATCAATTCCTCAGAACTTTCAACCTTTTTTCAAAAACCTATCTTCCCTCTCAAGTCTTTGCATCCATGGCGACCATGAACCTGAAACCTCGTCATAACTCCGTCGCTTATCTTACAAAATCCTCTTTCTGGTCCAAGTTTGATGAAGCCGTTGACTTAATGAATGCATCACAATTCCAAACCGCCTTTCTCATAAATCCAACACTTCATGTCGAATCCCTTCATCAATTCTGGATGAATGTAGAACTCATCAATGTTGGCACTGGTGTGATATCTCTTCGTTCAACAGTAAATGGTCATAATGTGCACATCAGCCCAGCTGACCTAAGGGAGGTTCTCCACCTTGATGATGCGAACTTGGTCACGCAATTCCCAAAGAACTTAACTGACCTCTGTTTCACAAGTCATGAATACCAAGGTGATTTAAGCGATTCAACTCTATACAAGAAGCATTTCAATGATCCGGAGCGCCTGATATTTCACATGATCAACATTTGCTTGGCTCCGAAATCTTCTTCATGGGACCAGATGTCCTCCAGGTGGCAACATGTATTGTATTCAATTCTGGAATCTCAAAAACTAAATTTTTCACAAATTTTGTTTTCAGAATTAACTGAACATGCTGCTAAGCCTGTTTCTTCTAGATGGCTACTTTATCCACGATTTATCATGGCCATCATAGAAAAACAGTTACAGCACAGTGGCCTTGTTGGTCAGGGGATATCTGCTCCAACAGTTCTGTTGGAGGTATATTCCCGACACAACTCAAACCTCACTCTCAAAGAGGCTGCCCGAAAGCTAAAACCCAAGCTTCGGGAACCCACAGTCTCCACTTCAAAATCAAAATCCAAAGTCCCCACCAAACCAAAATCCCAAAAGCCCAAAAAGGCTACTCAGGGAAATGAGTCCCCTGAGTCTGCCCATGCCTCACCAAGGCATGAAATGGCCACTGGAAGTAGTCAACCAGTGGTCCATCAGACTCCACCAGCTCAAACCGCCCAGGCTTCCTCTCAACAGGAACCTGGTGCAACCATTGAAGGGGCAGACACATTTCTAGAACCTCTTTCATTTGAAAAGGTTTCTATTGAACAGCACCAATCTCCCCGGGTGCACTCTGTTTCACAGCCAAATCCTATGGAAACCACCCAACAAAGCCCAACTTTTGTCATTGAACATATCCTGGATCAGTTGAACACTCCTATCCCCACCCAGACACCTATCACTACTGGGATTAGCTCCAACATTGAGGGGGAGGATCAAAGTGTCTCTGATAACCCACAGGATTTTGACTACCAAATCAGATCTCCTAGTGTGGAAAGAGAGATTCTGATATCTGACAGGGCTGCTACTTCTTCACCTCCATCATTTGGAGTGATTGATAGTAGTAACATAGCTAAGACCCTGTCAGAGGCAACAACTGATGAAGGGATTACCCCTGAGGTTGGAAGTCCCCAGTTCCAAGAAAAAGGGGCACCTGATCATGTTGAGCCACACTCAACTCAGGTAGATCCTGATACTCTCAGGAGGTCAGATGATTTAGCCAAGGCTAATGATGACCAAAGGACCCTTGCTGATGTTCTGCAACAGAACAAACTCCTTGAGGCTGAGGTTTGTAGGCTCAATGAGCTACTCACCAAGATGTCCAAGGACAAAAGTCCATCTTCCCCTATTACCCCACAGATGGCACCTTCTAATCTTGAAGGTCACACAAACACTTCCACCTCTACTCCACACTTTAACAAGCCACCAGCCTCTGCTTCAGGCACTAATCCTTTGGGTTCCAGCCCCCCAGAGGCATTAGCTGCTGCCCTTCTCACTGTTATACCTCTATCACTCCCTTACTAAAGAACATCATCACCCAAGCCCTTGATGAGAGGCTACCCTCACAATCTCAAATCCAGCAAATGGTAGATGATGCTGTGACTGCCAAGCTTACTTCTCTTTACACTCCTTCTTCCCCTGCAGCCAAAAAGGGGGAGTTAGGAACAGACTCAGTCACAGCTTTAGCTTCTAAAAGGCAAAGAAATGAAGATGAAGATATTGCTTCTGAAAGGTCTCCAGCTATTCAAGTTACATACAAGAGACAAAAGAAGAATAAACCTGCTGAGGTTGATATTGTTGCTGAGGAGGAGGTTGAGCAAGTTAATATAGAGAATGTGGAAAAGGAAATTGAAGAAATTAGTGATAAAGAAGTTGAGGACAATGTTGAGAAAGTAAAAGCAGAAGAGGTTACAACCTCTGAATCACAAGAAATTGAACAAGAGGAAATGCAAGCACAAAAAGATCAAATTCAGATGGGTGAAGTTGAGCAAGATATTGGAATTGATATATCTGATGTTCAAAAGCAAGTAACTCCTTTCACCAAATTATCTACTCAAGTTGCTGATGTTGGTGCTCCTCCCAAGAAAAGGAGATTCTTAAGGATTCAAGAAGAGGAGGAATCTGATGAGGAAGACAGGCTTCCTATCTCCACTGTAATTAAAGCAAAAGTTCAAAAGCCTGAATCATCAAAAACTGGTTCAGAACTGGTTGTTCAAAAGAAGAAAGTAACCCTACCTGCCAACTATGTGCCTGAAAAGCCTCTGGTGTGTGGACAACATCCAAAGATTACACCAGAATCTCAAAGGTTGGCAGTGAAAGTTAAGATTGAAGAGGAAGAGAACCAGAAAAAGCATGATGAGTACATCTTAAGAATGGTTGACAAGGAATATCCTCAGACATCAACCATTATAGCAATAAAGAAAGAAGCCCAAAGGTTGTATGCTCTGAGGTTAACATATCAGTATAGGAAGGAACAGATTAGGATGTGGCCTGATCCAAGAATCATTAACAGGATCCACAAGAGAGAGGCTCCAGCTGCTTATGCCAGAAGGATCAAGAAGGTATTAAGTGCTGATATTATGTTAGGGTCTGTACTTGATCCTTGGGAGATAATTAGTGACTTTAAGAGTGTGTACAACTCTGGTTTGAAGGCTCCAAATTTCATAGAAAACAAGATGATCAAGAAAGGATTAGTGTACAGAAAGCTGGAAGGAGTTAAGCAAAATGAGCTTCCCTTATTTCTGGAAGGGAAGCATCCAGATGAATTTGTTTACAGAGAGATAACCAGAGTGGAGCTACATGATGGGACAACGGCCAGGTACTTATCTGAGTATTATGGACCTGAGTCATTCTTTGAAGGTGAACCTGAAAGGCTGACTCCAGAAGAAAAGGTAATTTTGCTTGAAGCCTATGTCAGGGAGTCATTCAGGTTATTATATGATCAATAGCTTCAATGAGAGGGGTTAATGCTCATAGTCCATTTCCCCAATGGAGTTCCCTCTCATATTTTGTCTGTTAGATTTTTAGAAGCTGTTGATTATCAGGCATACACTTAAACTGGTCATTTTGATACTGATCTCAAAGAAAAAGACAAATCATTCTGCCTGGGATAAAAATAAGTGAGACAATCAATAAATTAGAGGTTTTTGGCTGCATTGGTTCAGGGGGAGTTTGTTGGACTAAAAGAACCAATGAGCCTTATCAGAAAAATCACTAAGTCTCACAACACTTACAACAACTGAAGAAGAACATAACGGCTGACATTCACTTTGCAGAAGTTACAAGATCTGAAGTTATATACAACAGCTGAAGTGTAAGTCTTCAGATGTTGTGGTGTTTCGTTTTGTCTTCAGTAGTTTTCATTCAGTACTTGTAAAAAGTCTGATGAGTATTTTACTCATCAGACGTTGTAGTCTTAATTAAGTAGTTTTATGTCTTCAGTAGTTGTAAGAGAATGTCTTCAGATGTTGTAGACATTCTCAGTAGTTTAGTTAAATCAGTAGTTATCTTTTGTCTGTTAGGTGTCAACATCATGTGACATCATCAGACGTCACTGTTTCTATATAAGGGCAGTTGACATTTTGTATTGGCAACGAAGTTAGTGCGATTGAATGAATTATTTCTTTTGCAGAATTTCTCTTTCTATAACAAACTTGTTCTTTACTGTTTGATTGAATTTAATTTGTTATTGCTAATATTAAGCTAATTCATCTTAGAATTCCGCTGCTATAATCTATTATTGATCAAATGAGAACATCTGATCCTACAATGGAGAAGTTATCCACTCTGTATATCAACGAAATCATTGCGCGTCACGGTACTCCAACATCAATCATATTCGATCATGATAGCAGTTTCATTTCTCGCTTTTGGCAATCATTACAAAAGGCTTTAGGAACCCGTGTTAATCTTAGCATGGCGTATCATCCCTAAACTAACGGCCAAAGCGAAAGGACTATCCAAACACTTGAGGACATGCTTTGTTCTTGTGTGATCGATATTGGTGGGAGTTGGGACACCCGTCTTTCACTTATCGAGCTTTCGTATAGCAAAAGCTACCATACAAACATTCAATGTTCACAATTTGAAGCTTTATATGGTAGGAAGTACCGATCACGGGTCTGTTGTACCGAGGTTGGTGACTCACAGGTCGTAGGACCTGAACTCATTCAAGAAAAAACTGACAAGATCACAATCGTTCAGTCAAGGCTTAAGGCCGCAAGGGATCGAAAAAAGAGCTATGCCGATCGACGTCGGAAACCGCTTGAGTTTCATGTCGGTGACCGAGTCTTACTCAAGGTTTCTCCCTAGAAAGGTGTTGTCCGATTTGGGAAGAACGGGAAAATTGCACCTAGGTATGTTGGACAGTGTGTAAACAGGAATATAAAATTGTGTAATCTTATTCAATGTGTGTCAATGTGAATCATATGTTATGGGTCAATGTGAATCATTGAACATGCTTGTGTGTTATAGGAAATAGTTTAGTTTAGGAACAAGTATATACTTATTTATTTATAGTCAGTTATGCTAGGCAAGAACTCTATTATATTATATCGAAATGGTGGTGGGCTGTAGGCAAGAACTCTATTGTATTATATCGAAACGGTGGAGGGCTGGCAGATGATAAGGCAGGTAGCCGGTCTCTACGTATGCACTATACATAAACTGCTTTTGATGTAATGGGATAGTGTTAGTGCGTAGTGTTATGATGAATATTATGACAAATGAATCTTTTAAACAAAAAAAATCGTAATGAGTAAAGGAGACTCAGTATCATTATGGGTGACGATCCATAAAGATATGAATGTTAAACTTATCATTACGAGTCAACGTTAATAAACTCACAAAATAACCAAAAACGTATATAATTATGGGTATACACATAACTATATTCGTTAACGGTTCGAGAATTGACGAACAATAAAAATAAGTAACATGTATATTTTGTGTTTTGCAATTTTGAAACTCATCAAAGACAATCAACTAAATCTAATTTACAAGACAATTTATTAAATTACGTAATCGTTACAGCGCGTACGTAAAAATACGTGAAATCGAAACTGAGGGAAACAGAACATGCGGGGAACCACTCGGGTATAAAATACCTTAATTCCCCATCTACCTCACATTTAATACACCAAGAGCACTTTCTATCACTAAAAATCCGGAATTCTCTCTCTCTACCCTTCTCTCTATAGAATTTCAAACTTAAACCCTTCAATTCTTCACCAAAGCACAAGATTTTGGTATCAAATCGAAGATTAGGACATTTGCAAGCTGAAAGTACAAAGGATTGGCACCATCTCGAGCTCATTTGGCTAGAATCTTAGAGAGAAGGTTCGAAACTGTAGGGTTTTCTACTATTCATCATCTTCTCCAACTTAAAACCGGTTTTTAGCCATCTTCACTCAAGAAAAGAAACTAAAACCAACTTAGAAACATTTGGGTGAACATAGATTGAGGTTGTAAAGGGTTGACATGGTCGATGGTATCATCTGACCTTAGTCTCAATTAAAGAAATGAGGATAGCTTAGTATCGACACAAGAACAACGTATGCTGATCTTGTGTCGATAGTATTAAGATCGATGGAAACCTTGGGATGCCGAATATTATCGACAAAGCTAGTATCAACAGACCCAAGGATGCCCAGATCAAACTCTGTCGATAATACTAGGTTCGAAGCTGCCTTGGTCGAGACTAAGCTCCTATGGAGGGATGTTAGCAAAGTATTTGTAAACCTAATTCAAGAATGGAATCAAGAACCTGTCGAAAATGATAGTATCGAATGATGTCCATCGAATCTGAGGTGATCACAACAAGGGAAAGCGGGACACATTTAGTTATGCCAAGGTTGTGGTTAGTGTTTAAATATGTTTTAAACCCTAACTGTAGATTGGATGTGTTATAGTAATATGGATTTGCTGCTAATTAAGTTTACCAGCATATGGCATTTTGACAGGGTTACGTCAACATGGAGTTCTCTTCTGAGTAAACTCCTTAGCACAGCTCGTGTTGAACGCGTTGGCAGACTACTGATCTGACTCCAAATGTAAATTTGGGTCTTAATTATATGTTGGCTTTTCTTAGGAAATAGTCATTTGACTGTTTGCACACGTTATTCTTACTGCAGATCCATATTTACAAATGTTAAACCTATTGTTCTCACTAACTACTTGAAGTTGAAAGTTACTTGTCATGTGTTTCAGATACTCAGGTTTAGAGTATTTCAAGGAAAACTAAGGAGACCATAGCTAAGATAGAACAAGATCAAGAAACAAGCTAGGATGGAATAGAAACTCACTTAAGCCTGATTGTTTAATTATCTTGTCTGTGTCTTATTTTGTAAACAATATTTTTGGGTCTATTAGTTTTCTTTCGTTTGGTTGATAGTTAGAATGCTTGTAACTAAACAAATGTCTAACATTATGAAACTTAGCAATGCATTGTGGTTGTTCTTCTTTCAATAATTGTGCATGATTCAACCATTGATCGTCACCGCGCCGTGGATTCCGCACGCGGCGTAGGGGGTGTGACAAAAAACTCTGTGATTATTCTCTACTCAGCTTATTTGAGACACAAAGTAGCTTCCAGCAAGTATCTTATGTTGGATCAAGATCTACAAGTCTCTCATATTGTTTCTCCTCCTTCTCAAGTATTTGAGCTTTATTCTGAATTATTTAAATACAATAACAATAATTAATTACCCAAAGATTTTACTAAGTTTATGTACCAACATTGTCTCCCCCTTAGTAATGGCCTTGATATCTTAATTAACAACCTTCCAAACCCTCTTTAGTTTGGGCTTCAATATAATATTTTTCATTTTCATGAAACTGGCATTCAACTTCTTTGTTAATCTTATAATTAATATGATACCTTTTCTTTCCATCTGTGCTAGAATCTCATCTCTGATTATTTCATTGTAACATTTGAACACTAGACATATGTACGGACGATACTTGTAAACACTTGCATGTATTTATAAGTTCGTTTATCAATAATAGTGTGAACTTCAATGAGAACAAGTAAACATATAATCAAACATAACAGTTAAGACATAGGATTCCCTTCATAAAGGGGAATCGGATGTCTTACAACTTAAAAAGTAAGTCATGTAAAACAAAACATACCAACGATAAAACATAAACGATTGTGAGGATGCAAAGTACAAAAAATGAAGGACAGTGATCGTGAATATTAAACTGACAGTGTATTTGTACAAATGACGATTCACACGAATATATCTGTGAGTTTATTGTTCTAAACGATATCTTATAATTAGAAAACCAAAACAGAAAGTAAAACCGTCGTCGTGTTCATATGGGTGACGATTTGCATGAATCCGCGCTAAGTTTATATGTTCTGACTGAATAATATTGAACTTAAAATATTTATTAGGAAGTACCACTTTAAAAGTGTAATAAGACTATACTTTACAAATTCGTAGTATTTACAATACGATCGGAAAATAACGCGTTAACGCGAAAACGATAGAACCTGAACGTGCGTATTCCTACTCGGACTATAAAAACATTTAAAAAAACCTCATCAATTCCACAACCACGAGCTTCAATCACCTTCCTCTCACTTAAAATTTGTCACTCTCTCTTTAACTTCTCTCTAAAAACCCTCATCGTATCTTGCTCATTTTCTTCACCAAATTTGAAGATCTTGGTATCCACACGATCCTCATTAGGTCTAGATTCAAGAAGTACAAAGGATCTGTGCTCAAAACATCTCAAACAATCCAAGTTCGAGCTTAAGCTTTTGGGATTTAGGGTTTTCATCGACCCGAAACCACCAAACATGAAACCAGTTTTAACAGATTCGAAGGATGTTGATAATAGACAGATTAGTGTTATCCAAGGAAATTAAGCTCAAAGTCATCAATATTAACAGATTTGAAGGTGTAGTATCAATGTTAAGAAGACCATCGATACTTATAATATCGATGGACCACCTTTGCACAAACCATCTTTTATTGATCGACACTATCAATCTCGACGCCCTCCCCTCCCCGGCCAATCATCGATACTAATACATGAATCAAATCCAATGATGTTGGACTAAAGTTTGGGTTCTTATTACATACCAAAGGAAATCTAGTCTCGGTCCCAATATCTGGTTGAACTTATAGCATTGATGGGGTTCTATTTGTGTTGCTAAGGAGTTGATCGATACTATTAGTATTGATGCCCTCCCTTATAGCCTAGATTTCCTGTCGATACTAACACCTAAATTAAATCCAAGGATATTAAAATTAAATTGGATTGATATTGAGATGTTCAAGGGGTCCTAAGGATGGGATTATGGGCTATTGATAGTGTTACTATCACCCGTACCTACTTAACAATTTTAATTTGTAAGACCAACCTTTCGGACTTTTCGATGCTAACTAATCAAATAAGTTCAAGTAATTCAAGATCTTTTTTAAAACAAAATATCAAAAGTTAAACATATTAGTCTTGCATGAGCATCTAAGCATACAAATAACCCTCCTATGGGTTAGGTTGTATACTAAGTGTTTATGACTTGAAAGTGGAATAAAACAAGTACTAAATTGTTTTAAATGGACTTATAGAAATCATGACAAGATTCATATAAGGAGAACACTAAGGCAATTTACCTAGATAACAATAGGGTTTTCAAACTTAATTCAACTTAAGAACTTAAACTAGTTATCATACATTATTTGATGGACATAAAACATATCAAATGTAACACAAGACCTTGAATACAATCAAGTCACCAACAACGAGTGAGTGCATCGATAATCGACCTCAACTCATTGCACATCAAATCAAAGTTGAGATCATAGCCCCTATTTTCTTATTTGAAATACTTTAGGGTGATTCATGTGACTAACTACTTTGGGGTGTAAACCCTAAAACAATTTTCATCACATTCATTTCATGTTAATAAACTTGGATCTTTTCAATGTATCACTTGACATTCTTTGAACATATGTAACCTAGTCATCACGTGAATGACATTCAACTTTATCAATAAGATACTTGGTAAAAATCTGGTTTTCATAATTATAACATAACTCGTAACATGGTAATGATTTTTGTAAAAAAACTTGTTCACATCTTGTATTCATCCTTTAGGGCTTCAAGGGCTGGAATATCTATTCTTCGTTCTCCTTACTTTAAGTTCATACATTCATTAATTATGTCATTAGTACTGGGTGATCACCACAAGGGAAAGCGGGTACACTGTGACAAGGCCGGATTTAGCTTTAAATTTGTGTCTTATAGCTAACTGCGGATTGGGCGTAGTAATTAAAATATGGAGTTGTTAGTTGCTTTTTTACAAATTTGGCCACATTGGATGCAGTCTTAGAAATACGATTTTGGTAATAATTAACTTTACTACCATGGGTCGCATTGGATTCTTAATGTCAAACTAACATCTAACACCAAACGTACTTTGGGACTTGATCGGAAGTGGACACCTTATTATACTTAAGGTTACTTTGGATTACAACCAGCATGTTACATCCTTTATGTTATATACCATTAAATTATACATTATCCATTTACATGATCATATCATATCATAAACATGTACTAATCATAAATTGGTATTGCTTAACTTTAAATCTATGTATGTCACCAACTATTCGTAGTTGACAGGTATTTTTTCACATGTTTCAGGTAATCAAAGATAGGTACATACATGGACAACTAAGGAGACCTAGTTAAGGTAGATCAAGATCAAGAAACAAGATATGATGGATTAGAAACTCACTTAATCATTTTTGTTTAATCATCTTGTCTGTTCTTCTTTTGTAAACAATATTTTTGACGTCGGTTAGTTGTATTCTTTGGGAAGTTAGATATGGCATGTATTTAAACTATAATTAACATTATGAAATCTAGTGATCGTTATGGTTGTTCTTATTTAATATTGGGCATGATTCAATCGATCATTCATCACCACGCCGTGGACATGACCTAGACTATAACCTAAGCTACCCCATAAGATTAAGTGCCTTTATTTAAGGATTCTTAAAATGTAAGAAAACTTGGGATAGCAATAAGTCTACATTAAGCTTGAAAGATCTTTGGGACAAATTTTTTTTGAATAATTTCAGAAAACCAAGGGATTTAGGGTCGGGATTCTGTATTCATAGAACCCAAACTAAGTTTCTCAATGTGTGTTCATCAAAGGATTTCTGAGGAAAGGTTTTCTATTCTTAGTTTCCTTGATTTGGAATGCTCAACATGGCGCGATATGAAGGACTTCAAAGGTAGGACTCTGTATTCTTAGTTTTCCTAACTTAAGGTTCTCAACAGGGAATTTCAGAGGCAGGATTCTGTCTTCTTAGTTTTTCTGATCTAAAATTTCAACATAACAACATTGTATCATTCTTTATAAGAACGTCAAGGGCAGGATTCTGTATTCTTAATTTTGTTGGCTTGAAGGTCAACAAGAATTCATAACACTCAGTACTGTAAGTATTGAGGGTTGAAATAAGTATTCCAGGAAATCAAGAACATAGAAACTCATGGTCTTGGTTCCAAGTGAACCAAGATCTTAGTTTCTACAATCAAAATCAAAGAGACAACCATAAACATACGTGAGTTGAGATCCTAACTTCAAATACTAATGAAGGCCTATATATAAGCTAACTTCAGTATGACAGGAGGAATTCGGTGTAACTATTTGGGGTGATGTAACACACCAAATTTTCTATAGAAGTTATTTGAACTTATGAATGGGTAACGGATAAATAAACTTGTAGAAAAAGAGAGGAAAAATAAATTAAGTAAGGATCACAAAATGGAGTACTTGAACTCTACTTAGTGAACTTAAGTTAGTGAACTTGGTTTAGTGAACTTGGTTTAGTGAACTTAGTTTAGTGAACTTCCATTTTCGTGAACTTCCAATTTTGTGAACTCTTAATTTCATGAACCTTGCATATATGTATATGAGTGCCTTGAGTTTCGTGAACCTTAGTGAACTTGGCTTAGTGAACTTGGTTCAGTGAAATTGGTTCAGTGAACTTGGTTTCGTGTAGTTCATGGATTTTGAATACTTAGCCAATCTCGAGCACTTGTGCTTATGAGGGGACTGGTTAAGTAAGCTATGAGGACTTAGAATAAATTCTAAGTCTAGGAATGTAATGTAATGAGACAATGTAATGGTGTAGGTTCTTGAGTCTTAGCTAAGGGAGTTCGGCTAAGGAGATAAGAGCTACATTACTGTCAGGTGAGTTCTAGATGCCCTATTTCAACACTTTACCTTTACTTAAGTTTTGGCCTGACATACATGCTTTTAGTATGTTTATGATGCTTTATGATGTTATGTGACTATGCGATAATGACGAATGCTTGATGATATGTGTGATGATGTATGCATGAGAATATGTTAAGTATGATGAATACATGTTAATGCCTTAAGCTGATGACATGACATGATGATGACTGTATGATGACATGCTATTATGAGATCCTAGGCTGGTAGGATGAAAGTATGATGCTGTGATGATTAGATGCTAGCATGACGTGTTTATGATGCCATGATGTATGTTTTGATGATATGATGCTAGCATGACATGTATATGATGCTAGGATGCTACAATGATATGATGAAATGATACTAGCATAACCTGTTATGAGTAATCCTATGTTATTAGGATAAGGTTACAATGTTATGATGAACGATGATATAGTGCTAGTATACCATGCTATGATGAATGAATGTTGCTCCCATATTCGTATTGGGTAAGTATGATGTTGCTCCAGCACTCGTTACGGGGTAAGTATGATGTTGCTCCCGTAGTCATTTTAGGGTAAGTATGATGATGCTCCCATTTTCGTATGGGGTAAGTATGATGTTTTCCTGTACTCGTTACGGGGTAAGTATGATCATGCTCCCATATTCGTATGGGGTAAGTATGATGTTGCTTCCATATCCACATGGGGTAAGTATGTATGACACTCCAGTACTTTTACTGGGTATGTATGGATTTGTTAAATGCTTCGGCGATTCAGATCAATGTTATGGAGCCTTGTGCCGGCATAAACCCACTGTTACGCTCAGTAGCAGTGGTTGTATGATGATGATGATTATGATGTTTATGTGTTATGGTTTGTATGAACGAGAAGATGTTTTATGATGTGCACTCATTAAACGTTTATGATGTTTTACTAAAACTAGAATTCACTAACAATGTTGAAGACAAACAAATGAAACACAGGTTGAAAATGATCCATTTACAAACAACGAGTGCGAACATTCTTAAAGTAAGTCAACAATCCAATACAACACTGGTGATTTCATTTCCCCGTTTCAAATCTTTTTGATTTATAACTGCGGGGCTGAGAAGCATGCATATACATTTTATTTTGATTATAAAATGTATGTAATGCTTTCATATTTATTATGCTATGAGTACAATTGTGTGTGTGATTTCAAAAACTATTATGCTAAGTATCCAGGAACATCTAGGGTATCCCTAAATGTTCATACACTGGATTATTATCATAAAACTTAAAATAATTTCTAACAACTATTATATTAGATTACAATTATTTTCATGAGACTACATTTGAGTAAATGTCAAGTACGGTACATGGTGAAATATATGGGAAAGATAAAAGATCACATGTGCGAATAAGACAAGAACTAAATGAGACAAAAACAAAAGAAAACAACAAGTCCTATAACTCTATAAGTCCTAGCCAGGCTTTTGGTATAGGCCACATGTGATGATATTTCCAGAATTCACTAAATAGTTTTGACTTTGTTTGATTTCAAAACAATGAAACTGAATTACACATTACCTAATTATGATCTGTTTTAAATATTTTAAAACGGGATTATGGGTAAATGACAATTTTCAGAACTTCTGACATTGTGTGAATGACAATTGTGATACTTATGACATTACGGTGGTTTCTAGTGAAAATGTTCAATTATATCACTATTAACATGTAGCACTATAGGTTACCCCTACTGGAACTTCATGGGTTGCAAGTCCTTTACTTTTAAGGGCATCGAAGGAGCAGTCGGGATGATCCAATGGATCAACAATATGTAGCATACCCTGGACATCAGCAGTTGCCCAGAAACCAAAAACGTTAGATATGTAGCATGCTCTTTTGACAAGACAACCCTTTTATGGTTGAACTCCTATATCTAGGTAAAAGGGAGGGTTGAGGCCTTGGCTATGTCATGGGCTGAATTCAAGGAACTGATGCGTCGGGAAGTCTGCTCGAAAAATGAGCTCTAGAAGCTTGAGCAGGAGCTATGGAGTCATGAAGCGGTCAGGGCTAACCATATGACATTCACCACTCATTTCCACGAGTTGGTTGCATTGGCACCATATCTGGTACCCACCCCTAAGATGATCATCGTCCAATATGTTTGAAGGCTACCACTGTGCATTCGCACACATGTGTTCACTGCTAACCCTCCAACGCTGGATTCTGCGAAAGCCATTTCTGCCATTCTGACTAATGTGATGGTGTAGATAGGAAAACTGAAGTGGGAGACTGGGAAGGCTAAGGGGGAGCCAACCAGGAAAATGGAACAATACCAACATAAGGAACAAAAGACAACTAAGGGTATGCTATGGTGGCCCCCCTCAATCAAGTTGTTGATGCCCCCACCAACCTGGCCCGCAAACAACACACCAGGACTTTCCCTTGTGTGCTAAGTGTTATTTCACCATGCCGTGGGTACTCCGTAAAGACAATGCACAAGCTGTGGAAGGATGGGTCATTGGGCCTAGAACTGTCGGATGCAGCTGATTCCGAACAAACCTGCTATTAATATAGCTTCACTGCCTCCGCCTAACCTCAATCATAGCTGCTAAACTTGCGGGGAGCACGGTCACCTTGCTAGGAACTGCCCAAGACGGGTACAACCCCATCGCCCCGCATTCCGTGGGCGTACTTTCGCCTTGGAGCGCCTGATGCTTAGCAAGATCCGAATGTCATCACATGTAAATTCCCTCTAAATAATCATTATGTATCTGTGGTATTTGACACAGGTGCTGATAAGAGCTACGATTCATCCGAACTTGAATATAAACTTAGCCATTTAGTGATATCGCTAGAATCCACACATACTATTGAGGTCACAGATGGTAAATTAATTTATGTGCATACAATAATTAAGGATTGCTCACTGACACTCAATGAGCAACCCTTCACCATAGATCTTATCCCTATGGAACTTGGTTGCTTTGATGTGATAGCCGGGATAGAATAGTTATCCCGTAATCATGTCAAACTTATCTGTTTAGCATCTTCGCATTCTCAGAAATAATGGAAATGTGATAGAATTTCGCCAGGATCAAGAAAAGGGAATTTAAAAAGAATATCATGCATTAAGGCTCACAAGTGCCTGAGAAAGCAGTGTGTGGCATACCTAGCTCATGTAGTGGTCAAGGATAAGGTACCAAGGGAAATCCAAGACATCCCCGTAGTAGGTGATTATCTTGACGTATTTCCCGAGGAATTGCCTAGATTGCCTCCGGTTCGTCTAGAATTTAAGATAGATCTGGTGCCTGGTGCAAACCCTGTGGCTAAATCACCCTACCAACTAGTTCCATCAGAGATGCAAGAATTATCTAGTCAACTATAGGAATTGCTCTACAAGGGCTCCATTCGACCGAGCTTTTCATCGTAGGGAGATCCTGTTTTGTTTGTGAAAAAAGTACGGATCATTCCAAATGTGCATTGACTATCGAGAGTTGAGCAAGCTAACCATCAAGAATCGGTACCCATTCCGAGGAATGATAACTTGTTTGATCAACTACAGGGAGCAGCGTATTTCTCCAAGATCAATTTATGATCTAGATACCATCAACTTCGGCTACATGAAAAATGATATCCCGAAGACTACCTTCCGAACAAGATATGGGCACTAGGATTTCATGGTTATGCCATTTTGATTGATCAATGCACCAGCTATGTTTATGGACTGCATAAACCGAGTGTGTCGACCCTAATTGGACTTGTTTGTAATCGTGTTTATTGATGATATACTGATTTATTCTAGGAATAAGGTCGAACATTAACAACACCTATGGAAGATTTTGGATCTATTAAGGGGTGAAAAACTCTATGCCAAATTTACAAAATGTGAATTTTGGTTAACCAAAGTGCAATTCTTGGGGCACGTTATCAACCAGGCAGGCATACATGTGGATCCAACGAAGATAGAAGCTGTGAAAAATTGGGAAGCCCCTACTACACCCACAGAGATTCATTTGTTCCTAGGTTTGGCATGCTACTACAGGAGGTTTATCTAAAATACTCCAAAATAGCTGTACCACTGACCAAAGTAACCCATATGAGTGAACTGTATGTATGGGGACTGGAACAGGAGGAGGCCATTCAGACCCTGAAGCATAAACTGTGCAACGCTCCAATCCTTTCACTACAAAATGGAAACAACAAATTTGTGGTCTATTGTGGCACATCAAATCAAGGTCTTGGTTTTGTTCTTTTGCAATGCGAGAAGGTCATAGCATATGCATCTAGACAACACAAGGTGCATGAGAAGAATTACATGACCCATGACCTTGAGTTAGGAGCTGTTGTATTTGCCTTCAAGATCTGGAGACACTATATGTACGGAACGAAGTGCACGATATTTACAGATCACAAGAGTCTGCAACACATACTTGTTCGAAAGGAGCTAAATATGAGAAAACGGAAGTGTGTTGAACTCCAAAACGATTATGATTGCGTGATCAAATACCATCCAAGAAAGGCCAACGTAGTGGCCTATGCTTTAAGTAGGAAAGAAAGGATAAACCCGTTCGAGTTTGAGTAATGTTAATGATAGTGCTGACCAGTTTGTAAAACTAGATATGGTTGGCACAACATTGAGCTGTTGAGAGGAATAATTTGGGGAGAGAACTAGACTATGGTGCTGAGAAACAATTCGAGACACAAGTAGATGGTATAATCTACTTTCAGGAACGAGTTTGGATCTCTGATAATAGCGATAAAAAGTATCAGGATCTCAGAACATTTTATTGGTGGCTAGGAATGAAGAAAGATGTGACTACATATGTTGAGAAATGTCTCATTTGTTAATGACATGTCGTTAGGGTCATGCAAAAACCAAATTAACCTAGGTAGCTAGGGTAAGTCAGGTATCGTATCCTTGAGGAACATGTGGTCAGTGTTATATAATTCCTTTCGATTATTTAACTAAACTTCAAAATTAAGTAATTAAATGCAATTAAAAAGTAAACTTGAAATGTCAGATTTTGGTTTTATGTAAAAGAAACTTATGCAAACTAAAACCTAAATAAAGAGTTGTAACAATGAGTGAAAAAGGTGATATCTCCAGGTTTCAAGTTAATAAAACAACTAGGTATATCTTGATTTATTAAATGGAAATCACATAGACAAGATTCATGCTTAGATTATTAAACAATTAAGATTTGGAACCAAGTCAATAACTTTGTTGACAGTCAATAACATTAAACTTAACAATGGATGAAAGCAAGTAATGAAATTGAATTATAAGTTGCAAAATAAACTTGAAATCGTTTATCGTTTCACAATCAAGAAATGGTTTAATTTTCACGTTCTTGGATGAATTGCATGATTTGATCTGCAATTCTATACTTGGATTGATGATTTGGGGCTTTAAAATGCTCCAAAATACTCTAGGATCGTCCAAAAATCAGCCTCGAAGTGATCCCCCCCAGACTAAGGCTAGCAAGGGGCTTAAATACCCCAAAAACCGCAATTTCTGTTGTGCTGATAGGGTCCTCGCTGTAAGCTACGGCTAGGCCAGTGTAAGCTACTGCCTGGGCACTCCAAACTCAATTTTACGCCCAAAATCCTCGGGTCTATGGTGCCATTTAAGGGGTAACATCCCCATACCATAATCTACGCCCAGGGAGTTGTAAGCTACGGTATGGGCTTCCAAAACTTCATTTTCTTCCCTCCCGAAATGCTCGTTCTTGCTTTCCGTTGTTCGGTTTCCTTCAAAAATCTTCATTTTGCTTCATTAAACCTATAAAAATACAAATACACATTGTAGCTTTTATTCGAATGAATAATCACATCAAGACGCATAAGACCACTCATTTAAACATTTGAATTACCAAGCCAAACCCTTGTTATCACATCCCCACATTTCACCTTTTCTTGTCCTAACAACACACCTCCCAGCCCTTTAACACTTTGTAGATTAAGGTTCAAAGTCATACACGTCCCATAGACTGACACACTCGACATTGACATGCGACAAACATGCAGTGTAATTTTTCAAACCATGATTTGCTGAACTAAATCCACCATATTCTAAGACTTTCACACATGTTACACACCCCTCGCAATTAGTCACTCCTCTCGGTTTCAAGAACGATAGCAAAATATGTGCTAGTAGCTTTGTCACTCAAGACGAAGTATTAATTCATGTGAGCATAAGCTTGTATGTCAATTACGCCTCCACCACTGTACTAAATAACGCACTAGTCAAAGGTCATTTTGGGCTTTTGGGCATTGTCTAAGGAAGTGTATAGTATATTTATTGGTTTAATATGATGAAGAATCCAACTAAAACACTTAGACCAATGACACTTGTATTGTTATAACAAAAATGTCTCTTATTCTACCATGAACTTTTCTTTTTGGCTTTTTTTCCCTTTAAACTTTCACATACTTGGATTCTCATCAACACTTTTTTAAAACATTTAACTTTAAAGCTTGGCTATTGGGTTAAACAAACGAATGGAACTTTTTTTCTTTGATTTTTTCTGGATCAAAACATAGGTTCAACATTGGCGAACTAGGGGAAGTAAACATATTTATAAACTGTTTAAGCAGAAAATGGTGTAATCCTAATGCCTTATCATTTCAGTGCACTTATTTACTTTAGGTTTCGGCATGGATCAAAACACATAAGTTATATCACATTCTTCATATACCAGTCATGCTCAACAACTGAAATTCATGTCACATATATAATCAATCTAAGGCTCAAAATCTCACATATATATGGAGGAATCAGGTTACCGACATGCAACATGTATGATTACCCTAAAGCATGTTATCTTTAATGTTGATGCATTAAATGTCCGTAGTTCTATTTTGTACTGTTCTTAATGTATAAAGTTTATTATATTAATGGAAGTTGTCTTTCTATATTGTTTCTTAATGTTTATTATTAAATATTTGTGTTTGATTAGGATTTTAAATGTTCAAGTATGATAACAGACCCATTCAGGCGAATGGCTCTAAGTATGAATCCATTCGCCGAATGAACGAAATAGCGAATGACATAGGTGAGCGAATGAGTCATTCGCCGAATGACTCATTCGATTAACTTGTCCATTCGATGGGGTGATTCGTCGAATGAGCTGCTTCGGCCTCTCATTCGGCCGAATGACAACATACTACAAATACAAGTCCAAACCTTTTCAAACCTAACTTTTTGAGCCCTCCTTCTTCACTGAGAACCCAGAGTCAAAACCCTTGGAGATTAGAGCGGCCATTGCACATCCAAGTTCGATTCTCAACCCGTGGTGTTCGATTCTTGATCAAACGTCCTTCCTACACCTTCGGATCACCACGGTTGCTGTTGGTTTCGATTGGAAAACCCTGGAATAGGATTCCGCACTATTCCAGAGGCTGTCGAGTAGATATCCATAGGAACCGGATTGTTTCCTAGCTCAAATTGGTCCTACAAAGTGGTATCAGAGCCTTGGCTCTTGATTCTACTTAATTTCCTTTCAAAATCATCATATCTCAGATTGGATTTTCGTAACTTGCAAAAACCCTGATTTTCTTGTTCCCCAAGTCATTGTTTCCTTCAAAATCAGTAAGTTTTTGTGGTGTTTTTGTCAAAACAGTCATCCCAATTGGTTGGTAATCTTATCATGGAGTTCTGTACCAAATTTGGTGCATAGATTTGGTCTATATCAATAGATATCGCGATTTTAGTTGCTGAAAACCCCAGATAGCCCGAATGACTATGGCGGCCGAACAAGTTTACCCGAATCACTGTCATTCGCCGAATAGCTCCATTCGTCTACTCATTCACCGAATGAGCTTCATTCGTACTCATTCGGCGAATAACACCATTTGATCACTCATTCGGCGAATAGCTTCTTTCGACCTCTCATTTGGCGAATAGCACCATTCGATCACCCATTCGACGAATAGCTTCTTTCGACCCCTCATTCGGCCAATAGCATCATTCGATCCTTTCATTCGCTGAATAGGTTCAATCGCCCTGCTCATTCGTCCAACTGTCATACTCATTTTCTCATTCGCCCTTTTCTATTCATTTGCCAGTTTCATCACATTCGGTCGCCGACATTCGCCATAATTGTCTTCATTTGGCCATCAGATTGAAATTTTTTCTAAGTGTTGGATTTTATAGTTCTTGATTTCATGGAGGATTTGGCATTGATGGCTAACCAGAACCATCGTATTCAGACATTGCTGCTGATTGAAACTGAGACTGGGAACTCCAATAAAGCTCCCAAACTGCTGTCCTTAGATGATTATCCGCACTGGAAAAAAGATTTGAGATTCACATAAATGGAGTAGACAATAACTTATGGATGATGATTGAAGGTGGTTATCTGAGGCCTCTGAATGAAAATGGAACTCCTATGCTGGTCACACGGATGACTGAGCGTCAGAGGAAGCTTTATGATTACGAGAAGAAAGCTTATGCTATTCTATCTCAGTCCATTGCTACTGATATCTTCCATCAGTTTAGACAGTTTACTTCATCTAAGTATTTATGGGATGTTTTGAAGAACATCAAGTCAAACGCCTTGAGGAAGGAATTCAACAGCTTCATGTACATTGGAAATGAATCATTGGATGATTTGATTGCCAGATTCTACCATCTTTTGAGTGAGTTGTTCAACCACGAAGTCAAGACTACTACTCAGGAGAAGATCCAGTGTTTGGCAGATGCCTTGCCTCCAAAATGGGAGTCATTTTTGATGGTACTTAAGCAGAATGAGATGATGGAAAATATGGACATAAAAGATTTCATTCAGAAGCTGAAAGAGCAAGAAATAGAGAACAAGTGGAAGGCGAAGAGAGTTGCTCAAGTACAGGATCCCTCGTTGTATTATTCTACTCCGACTATTGAGAAATCATCTTCTTATGCTCCACTGAAGACTCCCTTTGTTTCTCAGACTACTGAAGCTCCATCTTCCAATCAGATTCATTTCAGTCAGTCTTCCTCCTCATCCAGCTCTCAGAAGGAACTTCATCAACCTGTCACCAGTCTGAAGACAGACAACTTTGATAAAGTGACCGTGGAGATTGCTAAGGAGCACATGGGTCTTTTGTCTACTCTTGTTAGCTCCTATGATGGTTTAGTAGTTGGACAGAGTGGCAATCCTTACCTTATCAATGATGATTATTCTCAGATAGAACCAGATGATATGGAGAGGATAGATATCATGTGGGCTCTTGCCAGTGCTGTGAGGAGGGCAAAGGAGTTTGTGAAAAGAACAGGAAAAGATATCAATCTAAACAAGGAGTCTAAGTTTGGATTTGATGTGGCATCTGTCACCTGTTACAATTGTGGGGAGAAAGGTCATTTTCCGAGGCAATGAAAGCACCCAAGGAAAGCAGGGAACAAGAATCCTTTTCATCACCAGAAACCTGCTACAGCTAATCCAAAGAGAAGACTTGTTCCTATTGATTCTTTTGCTCAAACAAGTTCTTTAAATGCAGGTAAAGCATTGATGGTACAGCAGGATGAAGGTGAAAATTGGTATTTCAGATTTAATTCTGAATCAGGGGGACATGACAAAGCATGTATTGCTGAGATACATAAGTTGGATGATTGCAGTGAAGAGAGCACTTCTGGAGAAACACAGATCAGAATAGAAGAATCATCGGGTTCAAAGTCAGAAAGTTTGTTAGATTCAGACACTCAAGCTGAATATGATGCTGATCTTGAAGAACCGGTCACTCATTTTGCATTGATGGTAAACTCTTCAGCTACTCCTACTGCATCTTCACTATCAGATCAGGCATCTAATGAATGTTCATCTTCTCATTCTAAATGTTTTAATTGTGTTGATCTTGACAGCAAGGTCCTTGCTTATTAGAAACATAATGCTGATTTGATTAGTGATCTCAACCAGTGCATTGAGGCAAATAAAGTTTTAAAATCTAATGAAAAGGATTTTCAAGCTAAAATTGACCTTTTAAATAGACAACTTCATGAGGCTGAGATTGCTGTTCTGAATAAGCAAGATGCTATCACTTCTTATCTCAATACCATCAATGAGATTAAGAAGAAGTTAGCTATAGTCGAGTGTGACTATGAGACCTTAGGTCAAAAGCTCAAGAGCTATGAAAGCTCCTCTTATATCATTGAGCATATGATCAGTAAGGGTACTGATCAGAAGGGTAAAGGAAAGGTGAGCTATCAACAATGTCCTCCACCAGTCTTAAACAACTTTTTCAATTCTCTAGATGACAAAGATGTTAAAGACTTTCAAGTTAAAACTCCATTAGTAATTGATCCAATTGGGATGATTACTGATGAGGGTTCCTCCTTGTCAGAGGAATCTTTTGTGGAAGGGATTGTTGAAGATTGGGTCTCAGATTCTGAGGATGAATATGACAATTCATCTGACTGTGTTGTTACTCAGAATCACACACCTGTAGTCATCAAAGGTGATCCAATCTCATCTTCAAAAATTTATCAAGCTTTGAGCTTTGTGAAAGCTTCAAAAGAAAATGAAGCTTGTGTTTCTAACAAAATTGACAATCTTGTACCTAATGGGAAAAATGGATTGGGTTTTAATCAGAACAAGCTTAAAACAAATGTTTTTAAATCACAAAGGCAGTCCTTTTCTGAATTAAAACATTTTCATAAAAAGGGTGACAAAGTTTGTTTTGAGTGTGGTAAACCTGGTCACATAGTTAGATTTTGTTCACGGTTTATAAGACCGAAGGTTGTACCACCCAACAAACTAAATCAGATGTTTGTCAAAGCTGTTAAATCTGAATCTAAGTTAACTCAAGCAAAACCCAAACAACCAAATCAGGTTAAACCCTTGAACAAGGGTAAAGGGAAACTAGTGAACTTGGATGTTCCCAAAGTTGTTAATGTCAATCAAACAAAGCCTTCATCCATTTACCTGAAAAACTCTTTCAACAAAAACACTGTCTGGAGAGTCAAGTCTTCTGAGACTTGAGTTTCACCCATTCCAGATAGGGCTATTCCTGATGGTAAGTGGATCGATTTTTGGATCCGTGACTCTTTGGGTCAACCCAAGACTGTAAAGGCTTGGGTTCCCAAAATAAACTACTTGTTTGTGTTTGTGGAGGTTGCCCCAACAGCTGCTCTTAGCAGCTCTTGGATCGTTGATAGTGGGGCTTCCAGGCACATGACTGGTGATATTTCGCTGCTCACCAACGTTAATTCTGTTCGAGGTGGTTATGTAGCGTTTGCCAGTGACAAAGGCGGGTTCATAACAGGAGAGGGTATTATTTCAAATGGCCAAGTTTCTTTTGACAAAGTCAGATGTAACACCAGTGCCGGAAACGTCACTGGAACAGTGATTTCTACAGTACGTGAACAGTAATTGGGTACGAATTACATGTATTACAGTGTGTTTTCATATTCAGATCATGTTTTATTATCATTTCATGTAATCAAAGATCAAAATCAGAATCATTTCAGGAAACAAAGTTCGGAACAATGGGTTTTTGAGTCAGATGATTATCTGGCAATACAAAACTATCATGTGATTATTTGTTAGGATTTTATTATGTATAAACGTATGTGAGGCTTTACAGAACAAAACAACAATGGATGCCATTATGTGAATGCTAAACTGACGGATTATTCGTATAGGTGACGATCTGTACGAATACATCTGAAAGTTTAACGTTCTGAATGATGTCCAATAATTAGAAAACCATATTGAAAAGCATAGTTATTGTCATGTTCGTACGGGTGACGATCCGAACGAACGCGCGCAACAACTACGCGATTCAATTTAAGCTATAAATTAATTATTTCTGAAAATTTAAAGTAAATAAAAGATATTTAGTTAATTTATTAGGAATCACAACCTAAAGTAATTTTATAAACTTTATTTTAGAACTGAGCCATTTCGTTACGAAAACGACTAGAAACCGACGTTCTACGTGAAACCGAGCAAAAACCGAACGAACCCGAACGAACCCGGGTATTTTACCATCATTTATGATGGCATATATGGCCATCCTCTTCCCCACCAACCAGCCCAAGAACCCCCAACTCGTTCACTCTCTCTCTTCTTTCTCTCACTAGAACCTCAAGTTAGATCTCCCTCATTTCTCCATGAAATCATTTTGGTGTCTAAACGACCCCCATCACTTGTAGATCACAGAAGTACTGCCGATCTACGCGTTTATTCATCAGATTCGAGATAAAGATGCAATCTTTGTGATGTGTTGCAAAACACATCTGTTTTTCCATTTGTTTTATTTCGTTTCTGTATAGTTTATTCAGTTTTAGAGTCGATTAATGCTGGTTCTTCACAATTCTGTAATTTCATGCTTGCAGGTAATAAACATGTCATTTTGGTGCAAAAGATCAAGAAATAGAGCTCCCGGTTGGACGAGAACGAACCCGAGAACAAAAGAAGATAAAAGCTGGAAAATAGCCTTGTCGCGTATCGCGACAGTCCCATTAAACCCTGTCGCGTAGCGCGACAGGTGGAAAATTACGTGTTTGCCCTTTTTAATGATTGCGGGTTTGACCCGACTATTTTGTCGGGTAGCTGGGCGTGTCGCGTAGCGCGACGGTTATCAGGATTCCTGTCGCGTAGCGCGACAGGGTTATGTACGCAGAAATTCAAGTTTTAAGTTCCTGAAACGGCTGGAGAGAGGAGAATTGGATTCTGGACGATCAGAGAGGTATCTAGGGGCGATTGGAGGCGATCTCAAGGTTTGGGAATCATTGGATTGAAGAATCAAAGCATTGGATCGAAGATTTCGGGTGTTCCTCACTCGGTTTACTTTGTTTCTCTTGATTTATCTTTGAATCTTATGTTTTCTTACACTAAAAAGATTATGGTTTGTTTTCATATGATGTTTAGTGGCTAAACTCTTAGAACTATCTAGGTTAGATGATTATGCATGTTTGATTTCGGTTTATTTCGGTCGTGGAACATATTGATGTGATGGATTTATGATTTAATGATTTGGTTTTGAATATTGGATGTATATGTGTGTCCTTTATGGTTGAATGATTGATATTATGTTCCTCATGTGTCTTGGCGATTGTCTGTCGCAAAATAGGTGCATGCTAGAATCAATTACTATGTGTTTTTGATTAGTGGATGAGTTGCTTAGGCCGAGTGATTCATAGGAATGTATTATCAAGATTTAAACAGTTAAGATGTGCAACTTGCTTCAATAGCCGTGAGGTGAGAAGTTGTCGATGAGTCTTGGATGTTGGATTTCTAGTTTGAGCCTTTGTGAGAAGATCTTTCTAGTATGTCTATCATTTCTTGTTTATCGAATCCAATAGGAAAACCCAAGTTATCCCTAGCATTTAAGTGAACTGTGACTTTCGTGCCGTAAGGTAGAATGTTTAACAGTTATTTCTTAGGTGTTTTGAGATTATTGTACTGTGAGGTAGATAATCTAGTGGATATTTCATAAATAGTTGGATGACCTGTGAGGGAAATCCATGTATCCGGTGGTTTAACGGCTTTTAGGATCTTTAGTTGACTATCCTTGAGAAGGGTTGAGGGTGCTCTAGATTCCCTTTGAGTTTAGTATTTTAAGATCCCGGTATCACATTAGTTCCATCCCCGATAGAACCTTGTCAAGCATGTATATGATTCAAGCCTAGGTAGTGCTTCTTTTCTCCTCTGATCTGGTCTTTGGTTGCTCGTTTGTTTTTATTCTAAGTGTTTATTAAGTTACCCTTAGTTGTTAGTAAAAACCCCCTTCCTTATTAATAGTTTGTTTAAGTAAATTTTGTATAGATAAGTCTTTGAGTCTAGTTAGTACAGTCTGTAGAAGTCTGTGGGTTCGATATCTGGACTTACTTTTGTCTTGCTACATACGATAGGTACACTTGCCTGTCGGTAGCTTAGGTTTTAGAGAGTCTAGATTTATTACTTTGTGTCTAGGATAGTTTTAATTTTTATTAGTTTATTAGCTAAGCTCCGTCGACATCAAGTTTTTGGCGCCGTTGCCGGGGACTTCTTAGTCGATTGTGTTTACTAGTCCTTCTTCTTATCTGTGCATATTTGTGTTTTGGTTTATTTTTATTTTTATTTTATTTTATTTTATTATTTCTTTTTGATTTATTTTTTTTTATTTGCAGGTTTGGTAGTGTATGCCACACCTACATTCACACGGACCGCCACCTGAGCTTTCTTTGCCATCAAGGAGCGATTCGCGGGACTTTTCTGAAGGTTCTACGAGCGAGGTAAGTGCTTCCACTCCTATTTCTGTTGATCTTTCTGAGCACACACCTTCTTCTTCTTCTTCTTCTTCTACTCACTCTAGCCCACGTTCATTTTGTTCCACCCATGGCGGCACGTCGTACTGTGCATCAGCAGGCCACTGCGGGTTTCACGGGGCTTAACAACCCCATTACACCGCCACCGATCCCGAATGAAAATTCGTGGCAGATTCCTTCATATATCATGACCGCTATTAATAATGCTCAATTCAGCGGTCGTGATAATGAAGATGCACCCGCACACCTTGCTCGGCTCACACGCATCTGTGGCACCTTTAATCTTCAAGGTGCCACCGAAGATGCGATTTTCATGCATTTGTTTCCTTTTTCTTTATCAGGGCGAGCAGCCACTTGGCTCGACTCTCATCCTCCAGGCACTTTCACTACTTGGGCTAGCCTTCGGGATGCTTTTCTTAAAAAATACTTCCCACCTGCTAAGGCCGCCCGCCTGCGAGATGAGATCCATTCATTCCGAATGGCACATGATGAGCCTTATTATCTTGCTTGGGAGAGGTTCCAAAACCTTCTAAGCAGATGTTCCCAGCATGGTTTGTCTGAATGGGCCCTTGTAGAGAAATTCTACAATGGGCTCACATATGAGACTCGTGCCCGATTTGACACTTCTGCAGGAGGCCACCTCATGGGTAAGAGGGATGTGGCCGAATGCAATGATCTTTTTGAGAGCTTTGCTCAGGCTGAGTATGAGCAGCGGTCTTCAAATAGGAATTCCACTCCTATTGCTAGTTCCTCCTCTTCCACAAGAGGAGTTCACCACGTTAATGTGGACACTAGTGTTGCTGCTGCTCTTGAGTCTTTAGCTAGGGATGTCAAGGATTTGAAGATGAGAGTGGATCGGTGCGAGATTTGTAGAGGTGGTCATGCCACTTCTGAGTGTTTGGTGAGCCAGGAGCAGGCTAATTGTGTAGGAGGACAGAGTAGGTTTGGGCAGTCTTATAACCCCGGTTGGGGAAATTCTCAGAACCAAACCTATAGATCTTCAGGCAATCCCCCTGGTTTCCATCATAGTTACTCTCAAAACCAGGGGCAGGGGCAACCTAGTGGTAGTTCTGGTAACACTTCAGGTGCTGGTGGTGGTTTGGGTAGGATAGAGGAATTGTTGACTCAGTTAGTGGCTAAGGATGCCACTACACAGAAGATCCTACATGAGCATGATGTTCTCCTCAAGAACCAGCAATCTGCGTTCTTGGATTTACAGCGAACGGTTGGTGACATAGCCAAACGGTTGGATGAACGGCCCCAAGGCCAGTTCCCAGGTCAGCCCCAAACCAACCCAAACGCCCACGTTAAGGCGGTCACTACTCGTTCTGGAAGAGGCGGAGGAGAATTGTTCATACCACCGGTGTTGGTGGAAGTTGAGGAGAGTGAGAGATTGGTTCCACCGGTTGATTTAGATGAGGAGGAACCGGTGGATGAGGAGATTGAGATGGAGACTCCTGGGAGGGTGCCCCAGAGGCTAGTCCCAGCAAGTACCGCACCTAACAGTGAGTCTCCCGTTGAGAAGCCGGCAGTTGGTAAGCCGGTCATGTTTAGACCCACCACGGAGATTGATCTTACCCGTGTTCCTTATCCGGCGCGCTTAACTAATCAAAAGCACGCGAAGGAATACGGGCACTTCCTTGATATTTTCAGACAATTGAAGATCAATATCCCACTCATTGATGTCCTTCAGCGTATTCCTAAATATGCTAAGTTTCTGAAAGAGTTGCTGAAGAGTAAGGATAGTTTGGGAGGGGTCGCCAACGTACCATTGAGTGCGGGTTGTTCCGCGGTGATTTTAAACAAGCTTCCCGAAAAGCTTGCAGATCCGGGAATGTTTACTATCCCTTGCTTATTTGGCGATGATGTGAGGAGGTATGCTCTGGCGGACTCAGGGGCTAGCATCAATTTGATGCCATATTCTTTATACGAGAAGCTAGCCCTTGGTGATTTGTCCCCCACACGTATGACCTTGTCGTTGGCGGACCGGTCGGTTAAATGTCCACGGGGAATTTTGAAGAATGTGTTAGTCAAAGTGGATAGGTTTGTGTTTCCCGTTGACTTTGTTGTGATGGATATGGAGGCGGACACGGCGGTTCTCATCATTCTTGGGCGGCCATTCTTGCGCACCGCCAAGGCTATTATAGATGTGTACGAGGGAAAACTCACTTTTAGAGTGGGTGATGAGAGTGTTTGTTTGAAAATAGGAAAATCTATGAGCGCCGGTGGTAAGTTAGTCCATCAAGTTGATGGTGTGAAGTTGGTGAGTGATAATGTAGGTGTGAATGAGGTCATGGGAGGAGGACCATGGGATGTTGGTGATCGTGAGGAGGTTTCCCTTGATTCCCCCATCTGAGTTGAGGATTGTGGACTCTTGGGTTAAACTCCCAAGTGTAGAGTTTGTAAATTCTTTTAGGTGTCGTTGGTGTGTTTTTCATTTTTCGTGATTGTTTTTCGTTTTTTTTCGTTTTCGTTTTTGTGTGTTTTAATTTGTTTTGCAGGTTTTTAATCAATTTGATGCCATAATGATGAATTGGAGCCACCAGGTATGTATTTATTGCTTGAGAACAGTTGTGGATGGTTTAGTGAGTTTTGGGGTTGAAAATTTGGCTAAGGCATGGAAACCTGGAAAACTTTCTGTGAAAATCGCCACGTCACGTCACGCGACACTTTCAAGCTAACCTGTCGCGCTACGCGAGAAATCCGGTCAACTTTGCGGGTCAACGTTCTGTCGCGCTACGCGACGGAAATTTAAAATGTTGTCGCGGTACGCGACGCTCTCCCAGATTAGTTAAAAGCTTTTTAAGCCTTAGAGATCAGATTTTTAACCCCATTTCTTCTCTTCTACTCCATTGGCACTACATTCTCATGAAGGCTAAGTGTGGGGAGTAGGGTGGTTCTTACGGTTTATTCATTCATGGTTACGTTGATTAGACATTTTTGCATTTTATAGACTTTGATTTTTTTTTTGATTCTGGATTGGTTTGTGGTTGGGCTTAATCATGGATATCATTATGTTTCTTTGGACTTGTTGATGCTTGTTTGATCTTTGTGTTGTGTAGATCTTATGTTATTGTTTATAGCCATTGGAGCAAAATTTGTAGATTGTGGAGCTACGTGGAAAGATTGGTACTTGACAGTCTTCTCTTCAACCAGCTAAGTCATTTTCAGTTTTTAGTTTTTAGTTTTTCTTTTGATTTTCTTTTTTCTCTACATTGGGGACAATGTACAGTTTAAGTGTGGGGATGGGAAACTTAGTTTAGTTTTGTTTTAGTAGTTAGTTTTTGAAATTTTGAGTCAAAATTTTTAAATTTATTTTTATTTTTATTTTTTTTAGCTTAGATCTTTCTTGTTCTTGTTTAAGTTAGTTGCAAAAGCATGATGGGAAATGATAGAAAAGTTAGGTTTTATGGTTTCATTCACAGTTAACTTGTTGGTTTGGGTTTATGCTTTGGTTATGGGATGTGTAGGTAGGCTCAACTGATTGTAATTGTCTCGTAAGATTGGTATAATTTTACTTAAATGCATGATTTTCTTGGGAAACATCTTGGGAATTTGGAATTGATGAAATGTTTTCTAGTTGTAAATGAATCTTTGCATAATAACAAGTAAGAGTTTTGGAAATCTGATTTTTGTTTGGCACATAAGTACTCTTTTTATGAGAATAAATCCGAGTCTTATGGCGCCCCCATTTCACCAAATAAGCTGAGCTAAAAGAAAATAATAAAAGAAAAAAAAAGAATTTGGATGAAAACTTATGTGTCACACGTCGGGTTGCAGCCTGGTTGAAACACCACTGAGTTAAGTTCAATGTATAAAAGAAAAAATGCTCACGCTTTCATATGCTTCCATTATAAAAATCTGATTTGAGAAATTTCTTGTTTGTTTATATGTGAGGATGACTTGAAAGCTAGAATCCAGGATTGAGTTGATTTTAGATTACCTAAGTGTGGGTCAAATGAAATGAAATGCAGAACATGAACTTAATGAACCATGATTGAGGGACAAGAATAATCAGTATGGGTTTAATAGGATAACGATACTTGCAATCTTTTCCAAAGCATTGAATTTTGAATTAACTACTTTAGTTGTGTAGAAATCATTTTGTCTAGCTATGATCCCAGATATTTGCATAAGCCTTTTTCAGGGACGAAAAAGAGATAAGTGTGGGGATGTGATGTGTTGCAAAACACATCTGTTTTTCCATTTGTTTTTATTTCGTTTCTGTATAGTTTATTCAGTTTTAGAGTAGATTAATGCTGGTTCTTCACAATTCTGTAATTTCATGCTTGCAGGTAATAAACATGTCATTTTGGTGCAAAAGATCAAGAAATAGAGCTCCTGGTTGGACGAGAACGAACCCGAGAACAAAAGAAGATAAAAGCTGGAAAATAGCCTTGTCGCGTATCGTGACAGTCCCATTAAACGTTGTCGCGTAGCGCGACAGGTGGAAAATTACGTGTTTGCCCTTTTTAATGATTGCGGGTTTGACCCGACTATTTTGTCGGGTAGCTGGGCGTGTCGCGTAGCGCGACGGTTATCAGGATTCCTGTCGCGTAGCGCGACAGGGTTATGTACGCAGAAATTCAAGTTTTAAGTTCCTGAAACGGCTGGAGAGAGGAGAATCGGATTCTGGACGATCAGAGAGGTATCTAGGGGCGATTGGAGGCGATCTCAAGGTTTGGGAATCATTGGATTGAAGAATCAAAGCATTGGATCGAAGATTTCGGGTGTTCCTCACTCGGTTTACTTTGTTTCTTTTGATTTCTCTTTGAATCTTATGTTTTCTTACACTAAAAAGATTATGGTTTGTTTTCATATGATGTTTAGTGGCTAAACTCTTAGAACTATCTAGGTTAGATGATTATGCATGTTTGATTTCGGTTGTGGAACATATTGATGTGATGGATTTATGATTTAATGATTTGGTTTTGAATATTGGATGTATATGTGTGTCTTTTATGGTTGAATGATTGATATTATGTTCCTCATGTGTCTTGGCGATTGTCTGTCGCAAAATAGGTGCATGCTAGAATCAATTACTGTGTGTTTTTGATTAGTGGATGAGTTGCTTAGGCCGAGTGATTCATAGGAATGTCTTATCAAGATTTAAACAGTTAAGATGTGCAACTTGCTTCAATAGCCGTGAGGTGAGAAGTTGTCGATGAGTCTTGGATGTTGGATTTCTAGTTAGAGCCTTTGTGAGAAGATCTTTCTAGTATGTCTATCATTTCTTGTTTATCGAATCCAATAGGAAAACCCAAGTTATCCCTAGCATTTAAGTGAACTGTGACTTCCGTGCCGTAAGGTAGAATGTTTAACAGTTATTTCTTAGGTGTTTTGAGATTATTGTACTGTGAGGTAGATAATCTAGTGGATATTTCATAAATAGTTGGATGACCTGTGAGGGAAATCCATGTATCCGGTGGTTTAACGGCTTTTAGGATCTTTAGTTGACTATCCTTGAGAAGGGTTGAGGGTGCTCTAGATTCCCTTTGAGTTTAGTATTTTAAGATCCCGGTATCACATTAGTTCCATCCCCGATAGAACCTTGTCAAGCATGTATATGATTCAAGCCTAGGTAGTGCTTCTTTTCTCCTCTGATCTAGTCTTTGGTTGCTCGTTTGTTTTTATTCTAAGTGTTTATTAAGTTACCCTTAGTTGTTAGTAAAAACCCCCTTCCTTATTAATAGTTTGTTTAAGTAAATTTTGTATAGATAAGTCTTTGAGTCTAGTTAGTACAGTCTGTAGAAGTCTGTGGGTTCGATATCCGGACTTACTTTTGTCTTGCTACATACGATAGGTACACTTGCCTGTCGGTAGCTTAGGTTTTAGAGAGTCTAGATTTATTACTTTGTGTCTAGGATAGTTTTAATTTTTATTAGTTTATTAGCTAAGCTCCGTCGACATCACTTTGTTCGATTTTTAGAGTTTTTTGAAACCCTTTGATCGGTCACTATTCCAACCGGTTTTACACCCTTTTAAGCCTTAAGAATTGCACAATATCATCTTAGGTTAGTGTAGGAACAAGCCACACTTCGATACATAGCCGATTAGCTCAAGATTGATGGTTTCTTGCATTCGAAATCAACACGGCTGAATGGGTAATCCACAGCTCGCCGAATGGAGCAGTTGCCATCATTCGGCCGAAAGAGGCAAAAGCCGAAACAGGCTCCTTCGGTCGGCGCTCATTTGACTCAACCTTCATTCGGTCGGCTACACCCCCTTTCGGCTAGTACTCATTCGACCAAGATGATATTCATTCGGCTAGAACCATTCGACCTTGCTCATTCGTCCGGCAGTCTTCAGTCGGCCAGCCTTCCATTCGGCCCAATCTTTCGGCTCAGTCGGTTGTCCCAGGTTGTTTCTGTCGGCCCAGTAGGTCAGCCGGTAGGCCCAATGGTATCATTAAATCGGGTCATCATGGCATACGTAGGTAACAAGAGTGCATGCATGGGAAGTTTGAACTCTAACACCCACATATCACGTATGCATGGTGTGTGTATATGTGTGTGTGCATGGGTTTTTAGGGTTCTTAACAAGAAGCTAACACAGTTTCATTAAACAAAGATGATAGACTTGTAATCTCTTCACAATAAGGCCTAAGATATCAATGGATTGCTAAAACAAGGCCTAAACCTACATCTTTTCTATCATATGGGCATTGTGAATAAACAAGAAATTATTTATGGAAAACCTTAGATTAGGGTTTTCACTAACAAAAGTTTTCAGAGATCGCCTTATAATCTAAACAAGAGTTTTAAACATTATTTGGGTTCGAAACACTTGTGAATACACAGGGAAATCAAAGCCTTACAATGGGCCGAGGTTGGCCCAATGGGCTTATCCTAAGCCCATCATGTGTTAAACATTCTTTCATTTAAATTAAACATGTTAAAATAAAAGCAATTAACTTGTAAACTCCTTCAATTAAAATAAATGAGATGTCTTTAAAAACATGTTATGATTAATCATGGGGCAGGGTTACTAATGGGTAATAAGTTAGACTAAGTTAGAGAAAATCTTGAAGCACACTAGTAACATAGGACACTTAGTTGCACACCGACACCAAACCCTAGATACGGTGTCTATTATACATACTTATCGTATTCGGATTCTCTTAAAACAACTCAGGAACTGAAGAAACATAACCTACAAACAAAGAGCACGTCTTTTGTGATACTGCTATTGCACAGCAACACAGGTGAATTCATTTCCCCTTTTCCATACATTTTTCTTTTCAAACGCGGGGCTGAGAAGCATGCGTAAATTATTTACTTTGGATTATATTTTACTTAAATGCTTTTATTTAACATATGCTTATATGTATGATTGTTATCCTAGATTCTGTTTAGATATACAATATACAGGAATTCAAAGTGAGTTGTTTATTCAGTATGAATAGATAACCGTTTCAAATCAAAGAACTATTTTCAAAGAACTAAAGATCTAAAACAAAGAACTATTTTCAAAGGTCTATTTCAAAGAACTATTTCAAGGGTTTTTTGTCAAACAACTAACGAACTATTTCAAAGAACTATTTCAAGGGTGTGTTGTCAAAGAACGATCAACGAATCTAGAGTACGTTTGTTCAACGAATCTAGTATTCAATGTTCAACGAATCGAGTACATTTTACAACGAAACCAGACGAATCAACGAATCTTTTTCAAGGGAAAGTGTGGGAAATATCAAAGATAACATATGCCAACGAAACTATATGAAACAAAGGACGAAACTAGACTAATCAAGTACGAAACAAAAACCCTACATTTCAAGAAGTCCTAGCTAGACCGTTTGATTTGTATGTCATATGTTTGATGATATTTACAGAATCCCTTAACTACTAAGAACCTTGATTGCTAGACTAGTCTACTCGAGTATAACCAAGGCCCAATCATTAGGTCTTAGATTTTATTAAATGTTTATTTATTTAAGTAATTAAGCATTTATTAAATTGTTTCTATACATATTATGGAATCAACAGAGATTTCCTAGTGTATTTACAGGAACAAAGAACTGAAGAACTAAGAGGTTAATGTAGGGGTAAAATGCTTAATTATCATTAACAACAATGTCCTATGTGGCTTAGTATGTGATGGGACGGTGTCGGGCGAGTTGTAGGCTCGACCCCTGCATATGCCCTATATATAAGCATACCGAGTCGGATGATACATGTGATGTTAATGAGGTTAAGGTTGTTACCCAGGGGTTATCAAATGTTTGTATGTATGTTAGAACTATGGTGGAACAGAAGTGAATGGTAGGTAAAAATGCTTAATTATCATTAACAACAATGTCATATGTGGTTTAGTATGTGGTGGGATGGCGTCTGGGCGGGTTGTAGGCTCGACTCAGGGGTATGCCCTATATATAAGCATATCGAACTGGATATTAGAGGTGAAGTTAGTGAGGTTAGGGTTTTTACGGAAAAAGAGTTAAAAAATTTCTTTTCAAATACTAAACTATGTGTGCTGACTTGATCTTTTTGCATGACTTCTTAGGTGACGAATATGTCAACTACGAAGTTATTGCTTCTGGACTAGGACTTCAAATAGAAGACTTAGTATTTTTGGACCTGCATACTTTTGGGAACATCATTATATAATATATTTTGTATATCTTGTGTAGATACAAGATAGAAGCTTTATGATGTTTATGGTAGATTTACATTGTTAAATTATAAACGATACTGATGTAATTTAACTTTGTAATTCTATCCTATTTAGCATTTCTCATTTATATCATGTGCAATGTAAACAATCTGATCGTCACGATTATCACTCACGATATTGCGCCCCGGGAACCTTCCGTCCGACGGGGAATCCGATCCAACTCCGTCGGCTCGGGGTGTGACAGATTGGTATCAGAGCCATGGTTATAGAGAAATATAGGTCAGTTAATTAAACGGTTTGGCCGAGATTATAACCTAGGGACCCAACATGTATAGAACACAGGACTTAAGATTTTCTTGCATTGTGTCTTCAGCATTCGATCACTGCACTAACCAATATTCTTTTGGTTATGATCAGAATGCGGCCAAGAAAACCTACTCCCTCATTACCAAAACCACCACAAGACCTAGCTCCACATTCATCTACACCTTCACCACCTGATTCACGACCGCCACTTCCTCCTCCTCCATTTATTCCTCCTCCTCCACACAATCCACTTCCGGGCCCAAGGACGACTCCAATACTGGATCCTGCTACCATTGCCCTGGTAACTTTGCTGAGCAGTCAGATGACTAACCAACTGAAGGAAGTGATACCAGATATGCTCAACCGTCTCCGGAACGACAGCAACACCAACACTGGACATTCCTCAGGGGAAGCCAGTGGGAACACTGGTGGTGCTTCAAATCACTCTTACAAGTCCTTTGTGGGGTGTAAGCCGCCTAGTTTTAGCGGTGATGAAGGAGCCGTTGGTCTGATCCAATGGATAGAGAAGGTCGAAGCTATTCTGGACCTCTGCAGTTGTCCAGAGCATCACAAGGTTCGCTACTCTGCTAGAACATTCAACAAGCGAGCCTTGACTTGGTGGAACGGCCAAATTAATGCAAGAGGAAGAGATGAAGCTATGGCGATGCCATGGGAAGACTTCAAGACTCTACTGAGAACTGAGTTTTACCCCAAGAACGAGCTACAGAGACTAGAAGTGGAACTGTTTAACCATGTGATAAAAGGGGCAGACCACATGGGATATACCACTCGTTACCACGAGTTGGTTGCTTTGGTGGCAGACATGGTACCGACTCTGGAGAAACGGATTGACAGGTATGTGTGTGGGTTGCCTGCCTGCATACAAGGATTAGTGGTTGCTGCAAATCCTGTCACATTGGAGTCTGCTGTGAGTTTGTTTGGGAAACTCACGGATCTGATGGTAGCCTCAGGAGTTCCAAAGAAAGAGGCTGACTCCGGCAAGAACAAGGAAGAGTCATCAAAGAAACCCCACCATCATCCTTAGAAGAAACAAAAGGTCATCAAGAACTACACGGTTGCCACACCTCTCCAACAAGTAGCTGCTGTACCACAAAACCCTAACAGAAGACCCTACACTGGCACATTTCCTCTGTGTACTAAGTGCCAATATCATCATGCTGCCAACACTCCCTGTAAGCAATGCACGGGATATGGACGAAAGGGCCATTGGGTCCAACACTGCCGAATGGCACTTAATCAAGCAGTCGACAATGCTGCTTTGGCTCTCCCTCCACACAACAACCAGAACAACGGTGGATGCTATAACTGTGGCGAACCAGGCCACTTTGCGAAGAACTGCCCAAAGAAGACACAACAAGCACTTCAAGCACCCCGTGGAAGAGCTTTTGTCATAGGAGCTCCAGCTGCTCGCCAAGACCCGAACGTGGTCACTGGTACATTTTTCTTACATGACTTTTATGCATCTATTCTATTTGACACTGGGGCGGATCAGAGTTTTATCTCTACCGATTTTGCATGCCAGTTAGATTCCCCTTATATCATAGAAGTAGCTAACGGAAAACAGATCACAGTTAGTACAGTATACAGAAATTGCCCATTGACACTTAATGGTCATACATTCATCATCGATTTGATACCGATGGAGTTGGGTAGTTTTGACATCATTGTTGGAATGGACTGGCTTTCTTCTAACCGAGTGGAAGTCGTCTGTTCTGAAAAGCTGCTTCGAGTTCCATTGCCGGATGACCGTGTATTGGAAGTTAGAAGGGATCAAGCAAAATGAAGTGTCAAAATCATTTCATGCATAAAGGCGCGTAAGTGTTTACAGAAGCAGTGCGTAGCTTTCCTAGCTCATGTGGTGGAAAAGGAGAAGGACAAGAAAAAGATTCAAGACGTGCCGATAGTGAAAGAGTATCCGGAAGTATTTCCTGAAGACCAACCAGGTTTGCCACCTGCGCGACCGGTAGAGTTCCGAATTGACTTAGTTCCTGGAGCAACTCCTGTTGCTAAATCTCCTTACAGGCTAGCACCTTCATAGATGCAGGAATTATCAAACCAGTTGCAGGAGCTACTTGATAAAGGTTTCATCAGACCGAGCTACTCACCTTGGGGAGCTCTGGTCTTGTTCGTGAAGAAGAAAGATGGATCCTTTCGGATGTGCATAGACTATCGTCAGCTGAACAAGCTAACCATCAAGAATCGGTATCCATTGCCGAGGATTGATGATTTTTTTGACCAATTACAGGGAGCATAGTATTTCTCTAAGATTGATCTACGGTCTGGGTATCATCAACTTAGGGTTCAAGACGAAGACATACCGAAGACGGCATTCCGAACCAGATACGGGCATTACGAATTCATGGTGATGCCTTTCGGATTGACGAATGCACCAGCGGTTTTCATGGACCTCATGAACCGAGTGTGCAAGCTGTATTTGGATCAGTTTGTCATTGTCTTTATCGATGACATCCTGATTTATTCGAAGAGTAAAGCTGAACACGAAGAAAACCTCAGGAAAATCTTGGAGCTGTTGCAGGAGCATAAACTTTATGCCAAATTCTCTAAGTGTGAATTTTGGCTACGAGAAGTCCAATTTCTGGGCCAAGTAGTCAACAGCGAGGGAATACACGTAGATCCTGCCAAGATTGAAGCTATAAAGAATTGGGATACTTCGAAGACACCAATGGAGATACGGTCTTTTCTGGGATTGGCAGGTTATTATAGAAGGTTTATCTCAAATTTTTCTAAAATAGCTTTGCCTCTCACTAAGTTAACCCAAAAGAGTGAACCGTTTGTCTGGGAGCAAAAACAAGAAGATGCTTTTCAGACGTTGAAACAGAAATTATGTGATGCTCCAATTCTATCTCTCCCAGAAGGATGTGATGACTTTGTTGTGTATTGTGATGCCTCCCATCAGGGACTTGGTTGCGTACTAATGCAACGGGAAAAAGTTATTGTTTATGCATCAAGACAGTTAAAGGTTCATGAGAAGAACTACACTACTCATGACCTTGAACTGGGAGCGGTGATCTTCGAATTGAAGATTTGGAGACATTATTTATATGGTACCAAGTGTACTATATATACTGATCACAAGAGTCTGCAACACATCTTCTACCAGAAGGAACTCAACATGCGACAGTGTCGTTGGGTTGAACTTCTGAATGATTACGACTGTGTAATCAAGTACCATCCGGGAAAGGCGAACGTTGTAGCTGATGCCTTAACCCAGAAGGAACGGGTCAATCCCTTGCGCGTCAGAGCAATGGGAATGACTGTGCAGACAAGTCTATGAGACAAGATAATTCAAGCACAACAAGAATCAGTAGATCGAGGAAATCTAAAGAAGGAACTTGACTGTGGAGCAGAGAAACAATTTGACACTAAGTCGGATGGAGTGATCTATTACTGGGAGCGTATATGGATTCCGGCGGTCGACGAATTGAGGAAACTTATCTTCGATGAAGCACACAAGACTAATTACTCTGTTCATCCAGGCGCCGATAAAATGTACCAAGACTTGTGTGGATTTTATTGGTGGCCGGGAATGAAGAAAGACATAGCCGAGTATGTCGGTCGATTCCTTACGTGTGTGAAGGTAAAGGTGGAATACCAGAAACCGTCCGGTTTACTGGAACAGCCTGAGATTCCGCTCTGGAAGTGGGAACAAATTGCTATGGACTTCATTACCAAGCTACCCCGCACTTTCAGTGGTCATGATACAATTTGGGTGATTATCGACCGTTTGACAAAATCTGCTCACTTCTTGCCAATGCGTGAGACCTTCACGATGGATAAACTGGCGAGACTGTACATCAATGAGATAGTGGTGTGCCACGGTGTGCCATTGTCTATTATTTCTAATAGAGACAACATATTTACATCAAGGTTTTGGCAATCGTTACAGAAATCTCTAGGGACGCAATTAAATCTGAGTATAGCTTACCATCCACAAACGGACGGTCAAAGCAAATGTACTATTCAAACCCTGGAAGATATGCTAAGAACCTGTGTGTTGGATTTCGGTGGGAATTGGGATTCTCATTTGCCACTGATAGAGTTCTCCTACAACAACAGTTATCACAGTAGCATCGGATGTGCACCGTTCGAGGCTTTGTATGGTCGAAGATGTCGATCACCGATCTGTTGGACTGAAGTTGGAGACAATCATATAACGGGGCCCGAGCTTTTTCAAGAAACTACTGATAAGATTACCCAGATTCAGCAAAGATTACAAGCTAGAAGAAGCAGACAAAAGAGCTACGCTGATAAACGGCGCAAGCCGTTGGAATTCCAAGTGGGAGACCGTGTCATGTTGAAGGTATCCCCATGGAAAGGTGTAGTACGCTTTGGAAACAAAGGCAAGTTAGCACCACGATACGTGGGACCGTTCGAAATCATCGAACGTACTGGTCCTGTGGCGTATAGACTGAGACTACCAGATGAACTCAGTGGTGTGCATGACGTGTTTCACGTCTCAAACTTAAAGAAATGCCTTGTTGACGAGTCACTCATCATGCCGATTGAAGAAATTCAAGTGGACGAACAGTTACACTTTATTGAGGAACCTTTGGAGATAATGGATCGCAAAGTTAAGCAACTAAGGCGAAGCCGTATCCTGATAGTAAAGGTTCGATGGAATTCAAAGCACGGATCCGAGTTTACTTGGGAACGTGAAGATCACATGAAGTCAAAGTATCCCCAATTGTTTACAGAGGAAGCCGTACCCGATAACAATTCTTAAATTTCGGGACG
Organism: Mikania micrantha; assembly: GCA_009363875.1. NCBI lineage: Eukaryota > Viridiplantae > Streptophyta > Magnoliopsida > Asterales > Asteraceae > Mikania > Mikania micrantha. The sequence continues at coordinate 74,240,625 of CM018693.1, forward strand.
AAATTTCTCTAACAAGGGGAGACTGTAACACCAGTGCCGGAAACGTCACTGGAACAGTGATTTCTACGGTACGTGAACAGTAATCAGGTACGAATTACATGTATTACAGTGTGTTTTCATATTCAGATCATGTTTTATTATCATTTCATGTAATCAAAGATCAAAATCAGAATCATTTCAGGAAACAAAGTTCAGAACAATGGGTTTTGAGTCAGATGATTATCTGGCAATACAAAACTATCATGTGATTATTTCTTAAGATTTTATTATGTATAAACTTATGTGAGGCTTTACTGAACAAAACAACAACGGATGTCGTTATCTGAATGCTATACCGACGGATTATTCGTATAGGTAACGATCTGTACGAATACATCTAAAAGTTTAACATTCTGAATGATGTCCAATAATTAGAAAACCATATTGAAAAGCATAGTTATTGTCGTGTTCGTACGGGTGACGATCCGAACGAACGCGCGCAACAACTACGCGATTCAATTTAAGCTATAAATTAATTATTTCTGAAAATTTAAAGTAAATAAAAGATATTTAGTTAATTTATTAGGAATCACAACCTAAAATAATTTTATAAACTTTATTTTAGAACCGAGCCATTTCGTTACGAAAACGACGAGAAACCGACGTTCTACGCGAAACCGAGCAAAAACCGAACGACCCCAACAAACCCGGGTATTTTACCATCATTTATGATGGCATTTATGGCCATCCTCTTCCCCACCAACCAACCCAAGAACCCCCAACTCGTTCACTCTCTCTCTTCTTTCTCTCACTAAAACCTCAAGTTAGACCTCCCTCATTTCTCCATGAAATCGAGCCATTTTTGTGTCTAAACGACCCCCATCACTTGTAGATCACAGAAGTATAGCCGATCTACGCGTTTATTCATCAGATTCGACGTAAAGATCTTTGTTCGATTTTTAGGGTTTTTGAAACCCTTTGATTGGTCACTATTCCAACCAGTTTTACACCCTTTCAAGCCTTAAGAATTGCACAATATCATCTTAGGTTAGTGTAGGAACAAGCCTCACTTCAATACATAGCCAATTACCTCACGATTGTTGGTTTCTTGCATTCGAAATCAACATGGCCGAATGGGTAATCCACAGCTCGCCGAATGGAGCAGTTGCCATCATTCGGCCGAAAGAGGCAAAAGCCGAAACAGGCTCCTTCGGTCGGCGCTTGTCACACCCCGAGCCGGCGGGGTAGGATCGGAGTCCCCGTCGGGCGGAAGGTTCCCGGGGCGCGATATCGGGAGTGATAATCAGAAGTGATCAGTTTGTTTACATTGCACATGATATAAATGAGAAATGCTAAATAAAATAGAATTACAAAGTTAAATTACATCAGTATTGTTTATAATTTAACAATGTAAATCTATTGTAAACATCATAAAATAACTATCTTGTATTTACACAAGATATACAAAATAAATTGTATAATGATGTCTTCAAAATTATGCAGGTCCAAAATACTAAGTCTTCTATCTGAAGTCCTAGTCCAAAAGAAATAACTTCCTAATTGACCTGTTCGTCACCTGAGAAGTCATGCAAAAATAAAGGTCAACACATGGTTGGTGAGTTCATATAGTTTAGTATTTGAAAATGATTTGAACATGATTTGAAAATGATTTGAAAACCTCCTTTGGTAAAGACCCTAACCTCATTAACACCACATGTAATATCCACATCGGTATGCTTATATATAGGGCATATGTAAGGGACAAGCCCTAGCCAACATCCCACCACATACTAATATGCATATGACACTGCTGTTAATGACAATTAAGCATTTTTACCCTTAACACAATCCCATAAGTCCTTCTGTTTGTTGTCCCTGTCATTACAATCACTTGAAATCCATGTTGATTTCACAAGTTCATCACACAATATGATCAACCACACAATTGTATAAATAGTTATAAATGCTTAATTAAACAAATAAATAAACATTTAATAAAATCTAAGTCCTTATGATTGGGGCCTTTGGTCATACTCGAGTAGATTAGTCTGTCAATCAAGGTACTTAGTAGTTAGGGAATTCTGTAAATATCATCAAACATAAGACCTACAAGTCAATCAGTCTAGCCAGGACTTCTTGAAATATAGGATTTCTGAATTCAATGTGTTGGCATATGTTATCTCTGATATTTCCCATACTATCCCTTAAAATAATTTAATGATCGTCTGATTTTGTCACAAGATGTACTTGATGTGTTGATCATAGAATACAAGATTCATTGATCGGTAGTACACTTGATTCATTGTTCAACAAACACTTGGTTTGTAGAACATTGAATGTTGTCTTTGCAAAGATTGTTTTATTGATGTCTTGATGTCCCACACTTGTTTTGTCAAAATGTTTGATTTGATCCCTTGAATTCACCCACTTGTTTTGTCAAAATGTTTGATTTGATCTGTTTGAAATGTTTTGACTTGTTGAAAAGTTTAGTTTAACTTGATTATTCACTTAATAAATAAGTAAATCAGTTAATAACCTGCATAAAATCTTCCTAGACATGATCTAGGATAACATTTATATATATGTAAAACATATGATTTAAAAGCATTTAAGTAAACAATTTAAATAATAGTTTACGCATGCTTCTCAGCCCCGCGTTTTAAAACAAAATGTTAGAAAAGGGGCAATGAACTCACCTGTGCTGCTATGTAATTTGATCTAACACAAAATGCGCGCTCCTGTATGTAAGCTAAGTATCTTCGGTTCCTGAGTTATTTTATAAGAATTCGAATATAATAAGTACGCGTAGTAGTCGTTGTGCCTAAGACCTTGAGTGTTGTTGTGTGTGCAACTAAGTGTCTTAGTACTAAGTGTATCTAAGATCTACTCTATCTTAATTACCCTTCTTATGATCCCAATCCCATGATGAATTATAATAGCTTACTTTTAAATTTTGAAAATTTCGGCAGAGTTTCCTTTGTTTTTAAAACAATTCCAGACAATTAAATCGTCTATTTTATAACAAGTTCCCAAATCAATCAATTCAAGTAAGTAATTTAAATCAAACAAGTCTTTAAACCTAAGATTACAATTAACTTTTATAATCAAGTAAACTTAAAGGAAATCAATGCCATTTATGATTTCAAATTAAACAAGATTTTAGAAAGTTATTAACTTTAATTGAAAACATTCACAACTTCCGATTCTATATTAAGAACATCATCGTTTGAAATTGAATAGACAGTTAACATGTGATGGGCTTTACCCAATCCCATTGGGCCCAACTTAAGCCCAATGACAACCTTTTGATTCTTTCTTGATCATAATCAAAATTGTTGGAACCATACGACCTATATGTCCATGTTATTCATATAAATATCTCATTTTAAGTTGTTATTGTATGTTAGAAAGATATCTTGATATAGAAATCCTTACTCCATACTCCCATGCAACTTCTACATTTGTTTAAGCCATGCACACACACATAACTTAACCTGTGCATGCAACTTATTGGATCCATACTTTGTTAGAACTTAGGTTAATGACCAACTACCCATCTCTTATGTTCTTATCACTATCCTTGATGATCCTTCATTCCGAATTAACCTAATTGAGTAACAATTATGTTCGACATAGCAGCTAGGGCAGCGAACCTATGCTATGTTTGACTAGGGTTCGGCTCAAATGAAATTAGACGAACCCAACAGTTTCGATCATCACCTAATCTTGACGAGCCCTCATGGTTCGGCTACTGTTTCAGTTTTAAGGGTTCATTAGTCCATGGTTCGTCACCCTATGGTTCGTTCATTTTGGATTCATGGGTTGCATGTCCAGGGTTCGGCCATGCAAAGTTCGGTTCTAAGGGTTCGTGACTTTTAGGCTAACCAGCATGATGAGGGTTCGTTGCAGTCAAGGGTTCGGCCCAACTAAGGTTCGGTTGGTAGGTTGGGGTCCACAGGTTCGGCACACAGGAGCTACAGGGTTCGTTGCAGCTCCATGCAGATTCGTTGGTCAGCCTAGCAGGGTTTGTTGCAAATTGTCAGACCAACAGGGTTCGCCACCACAGGGTTCGTGAGGTGCCTACAAGGTTCGGCTCCCAGTTTCGCGATCCAACAGGGTTCGGTTATCTTAATGGTCCACGAACCTGCATCATCTCCTTCTTGTTCACGACTTCGACCTCTTACAAACCCATCTCCAACAATACCTAATCGAACATTTACTTCTATCTAAGTGTTCTAAGTGCTTGACATCGATCATAATCATAAAATCATATAAATTCGTGAAAACCCTCTAAAAACCGAGTTTACAAGGGTTGTTTACCTTAGATTTCGTGGATGAAAGCACGAATAAGTTGTACTTCCGTGATCTATGTGTTGAAAGGAACGTTTTGGCACCTAACTTGCTTGAATCCACCAAGAAATCTTTACAAATTCTTAGAGAGAAGGAGGAGAACACCCTTTTTAGAGAGATGGAGGTGTTGAACGAAAATGAGAAGGTTTGTGGGTCTTGGTGGTGGTGGTTGGAGCCTTAATGGTTCATTAATTGTTTAAGAAGATATCCGGTTGCTCGGTCTCGTTCGGTTTCGCGTAGTTTTCGCGACATAACGATATGATTTTAAAATTAGAAATAAATTAATTATTCAAAGTTGTGATTCCTAATAAATTAACTAATATCTTCACATTTTTATAAAAATTTAAAACAAAATTAACTGTTTAAATCGAAATGTACAGTCGCCGCGCGTATTCGTTCGAATCGTCACCCGTACGAATACGACGATAACTATACTTTTCAATCTTGGTTTCTAATTATAGAATATCATTCAGAACGTTAAACTTTCAGATATATTCGTACAGATCGTCACCTATACGAATAACCCGTCAATTTAGCATTCACAAAACAATATTCGTGTGTTTTGTTCCGTAAAGCCTCACATACGTTTATACATAATAAATCCTAAACAAATAATTACATGATGGTTCTGTATTGCCAGATAATTATCCGACTCAAGAACCATTGTTCTGAACTGTGTTTCTGTTAAATGTGTCTGAAACTGTTCTATGACAACTCACCATGATAATGATAAATGCTATGAATATGAAATTACTGAAATGTGTATGATTCATACCTGTTTTACTGTTCCTGTACTGTAGAGATCACTGTTCCGGTGGCGGTTCCGGCACTGATGTTACAGTCTCCCCTTGTTAGAGAAATTTCGTCCCGAAATTTAAGAGTTGTTATCCGGTACGGCTTCCTCTTCAAACAGTTGGGGATACTTTAACTTCATGTGATCTTCACGTTCCCAAGTGAACTCGGGCCCGCGTCTTGAATTCCATCGAACCTTTACAATAGGAATACGGCTTCGCCTCAGTTGTTTAACCTTGCGATCCATAATCTCTAAAGGTTCTTCAATGAAATGCAACTGTTCATCAACTTGAATCTCTTCGATTGGAATGACGAGAGACTCGTCAGCAAGGCATTTCTTTAGGTTTGAGACGTGAAACACGTCATGCACACCACTGAGTTCATCTGGTAATCTCAGTCGATAAGCTACAGGACCTATACGTTCGATGATCTCGAACGGTCCCACGTATCGTGGTGCCAATTTGCCTTTCTTTCCAAAGCGTACCACGCCTTTCCATGGGGATACCTTTAACATTACACGATCTCCCACTTCGAATTCCAACGGCTTGCGCCGTTTGTCGGCGTAGCTCTTTTGTCTGCTCCTTGTTGCTTGTAGTCTTCTTTGAATCTGAGCTATCTTGTCAGTGGTTTCTTGAATTAATTCTGGCCCAGTTATTTGGTTATCTCCAATTTCAGTCCAACAGATCGGTGATCGGCATTTCCGGCCATAAAGAGCCTCGAATGGTGCACATCCAATACTGCTGTGGTAACTGTTATTGTAGGAGAATTCAATCAGTGGCAAATGGGAGTCCCAGTTCCCACCAAAGTCCAATACACAGGTCCTTAACATGTCCTCTAGGGTTTGAATAGTACGTTCGCTTTGACCATCCGTTTGTGGGTGGTAAGCTGTACTTAGATTTAACTGTGTCCCTAGAGATTATGCAATGATTGCCAGAACCTTGATGTAAATCTGCTGTCTCGATCAGAAATAATAGACAATGGCACACCGTGGCGTACCACTATCTCCTTGATGTATAATCTTGCCAGTTTATCCATGGTGAAGTTCTCACGCATGGGCAAGAAATGAGCAGATTTGGTTAAACGATCAATGATTACCCAAATTGTATCATGACCGCTGGAAGTGCGGGGTAGCTTGGTAATGAAATCCATAGCTATTTGTTCCCACTTCCAGAGCGGAATCTCAGGCTGTTCCAATAGACCGGACGGTCTCTGGTGTTCCGCCTTTACCTTCGCACACGTAAGACACTGACTGACATACTCGGCTATGTCTTTCTTCATTCCCGGCCACCAATAAAATCCACGCAAGTCTTGGTACATTTTATCAGCGCCTGGATGAACAGAGTATTTAGTCTTGTGTGCTTCATCGAAGATAAGTTTCCTCAATTCATCTACCGCCGGGATCCATATACGTTCTCGGTAGTAGATCATTCCATCGGCCCTCGTGTCGAACTGTTTCTCTGCTCCGCAATCAAGTTCCCTCTTCAGATTACCTCGGTCAAGTGCTTCTTGTTGTGCTTGAACAATATTGTCACTTAAACTGGTTTGCACAGTTATCCCCATTGCTCTAACACGTAGGGGTTTGACCCGTTCCTTCCGGCTCAAGGCATCGGCTACAACGTTCGCCTTTCCCGGATGGTATTTGATCACACAATCGTAGTCATTCAGAAGTTCAACCCAACGGCGCTGTCGCATGTTAAGCTCCTTCTGATCAAACATGTGCTGTAGACTTTTGTGATCAGTGAATATGGTACACTTGGTGCCATATAAGTAATGTCTCCAAATCTTCAACGCGAAGATTACAGCTCCCAGTTCAAGATCATGAGTAGTGTAGTTCTTCTCATGAATCTTCAACTGTCTTGATGCATAGGCTATAACTTTGTCCCGTTGCATTAACACGCAACCGAGTCCCTGATGGGAAGCATCACAGTACACAACAAAGTCATCACAGCCCTCTGGGAGAGATAGGATTGGAGCATCACATAGTTTCTGTTTCAATGTCTGAAAAGCATCTTCTTGTTTCTGCTCCCAGACAAACGGTTCACTTTTCTGGGTTAACTTAGTGACTGGTAGAGCTATCTTAGAAAAATTCGAGATGAACCTTCTATAATAACCTGCCAATCCCAGAAAAGACCGTATCTCCGTCGGTGTCTTCGGAGTGTCCCAATTCTTTATCGCCTCGATCTTGGCAGGGTCTACATGAATTCCCTCGCTGTTGACCACATGACCCAGAAATTGAACTTCTCTTAGCCAGAATTCGCATTTGGAGAATTTGGCATAGAGTTTCTCTTCTTTCAACAGCTCCAAGATCTTTCTAAGGTGTTGCTCATGTTCTGTTTTGGTCTTGGAATAAATCAGTATGTCATCAATAAAGACGATGACAAACTGATCCAAGTACGGCTTGCACACTCGGTTCATGAGATCCATGAAAACCGCGGGTGCATTTGTCAATCCGAAAGGCATCACCATGAATTCGTAATGCCCGTATCTTGTTCGGAAGGCCGTTTTCGGTATGTCTTCGTCTTGAACTCTCAGTTGATGATATCCAGACCGCAAGTCAATCTTTGAGAAGTACTGTGCTCCTTGTAGTTGGTCAAACAAATCATCAATCCTCGGCAATGGATACCGATTCTTGATGGTTAGTTTGTTTAGTTCCCTGTAATCTATGCACATTCTGAACGATCCGTCTTTCTTCTTCACGAACAAAACCGGAGCTCCCCAAGGTGAGTAGCTCGGCCTGATGAAACCCTTGTCAAGTAACTCTTGTAACTGATTAGACAATTCCTGCATCTCCGAAGGTGCTAACCTGTAAGGATATTTAGCAACTGGGGTTGCTCCAGGAATTAAGTCAATACGAAACTCTACTGGTCGATCAGGTGGCAAACCAGGTAGATCTTCAGGGAATACTTCAGGATATTCTTTCACTACTGGTACATCTTGAATCTTCTTCTTGTCTTTTCCCTTTTCCACCACATGAGCCAAGAACGCCACGCACTGCTTCTGTAGACACTTACGCGCCTTTATGCAAGAGATGATTTTGACACTTCGTTTTGCTTGATCCCCTTTTACTTCCAATACACGATCACTCGGAAATGGAATTCGAAGCAGCTTCTCAGAACAGATAACTTCCACTCGGTTAGAGGAAAGCCAATCCATTCCAACAATGATGTCGAAACTACCCAACTCCATCGGTATCAAATCGATGGCAAATGTATGACCACTAAGTGTAAATGGGCAATTTCTATAAACTGTGCTAACTGTAATCTGTTTCCCGTTAGCTACTTCTATAATGTAAGGGGAGTCTAACTGTTCCTCTATGAAGTCTAGTTGGCATGCAAAGTCGGTAGAGATAAAACTCTGATCCGCACCAGTATCAAATAAGACAGATGCATAAAAGTCATGTAAGAGAAACGTACCAGTGACCACATTTGGGTCCTGGCGTGCAGCTGGTGCTCCGATAGCAAAGGCTCGTCCACGGGGTGCTTGAACTGCTGGTTGAGCCTTCTTTGGGCAGTTCTTCGCAAAGTGACCTTGTTCGCCACAATTATAGCATCCACCATGGTTATGATTAGCTGGTGGAGGGAGAGCCAGAGCAGCATTGTTGACTGCTTGATTAGGTGTCATCCGGCAGTACTGGACCCAATGGCCCTTCCGTCCGCATCCCGTGCAATGCTTGCAGGGAGTGTCAGCAGTGTGGTGATACTGACACTTGGCACACAGAGGATATGTGCCAGTGTAGGGTTTGCGGTTGGGGTTTTGTGGTGCTGCTGCTATTTGTTGCAGAGGTGTGGCCACTGTATAGTTCTTGATGGTCTTTTGTTTCTTCTTCTGATGATTGGAGGGTTTCTTTGAAGATTCTGCTTTGTTCTTACTGGGTTCAGCCTCCTTCTTTAGAACTCCAGAGGCTACCATGAGGTCAGTGAGTTTCCCAGACAGTCTCACTGCAGATTCAACAGTAGTAGGGTTGGCTGAAACAACCATGCCCTGAATGCAGGCGGGAAGTCCACCCACATAACGGTCTATCCTTTTCTCCAGAGTTGGCACCATATCTGGTACCAAAGCAACTAACTCGTGGTAACGAGTAGTGTACCCCATGTGATCAGCTCCCTTCATCACATGGTTGGATAGTTCAACCTCCAACTTCTGCAGCTCATTCTTGGGACAAAATTCTGTTCGCAGCAGTGCTTTGAAGTCTTCCCATGACATTGCCATAGCTTCCTCTCTTCCTCGGGCGTTGATCTGACCATTCCACCAGGTCAGAGCCCGTTTGTTGAATGTTCCCGCTGAGTAACGGACCTTGTGGTGTTCGGGGCAGCTGCAAAGATCCAATGTTGCCTCAATCTTCTCAATCCATTGGATTAATCCAACGGCGCCTTCAGACCCACTAAAGCTGGGTGGTTTACATCCTACAAAGGACTTGTAGGAGTAGTGAGATGAATCTCCAGTGTTTCCACTGGCTTCCCCTGATGTGTTGCCAGTATTGAGGATCTCATTCCGAAGACGAAGGAACATCTCCGGTATAGCTTCTTTCATCTGATTCGTCATCTGGCTACTCAGTAACGTCACCAGAGCAATAGTAGCAGGGTCCATAGTCGGTGTTGTGCCTGAACCAGATGCTTAAGTAATCAATGGAGGAGGGGGAGGAGGAGGTGGAGGAGGTGGTGGTGGAGAGTCATTCGGAGACTGTGTGGAGGAGTGTGGAGCCAAATCTTGTGGTGGTAGCTGTATCAAGGGAGGTTGTCTTCGTGGAGGCATTCTGATCATAACCAATAAAGTCATCGGTTAGTGCAATGATCGAATACAGAGGACAATATGCAAATAATTTCCTAAATTCTGTTTTCTCTACATGCAGGGTCCCTAGGTTATAGTCTAGGCCAAACCATTTAAATAAGTGACCTATATTTCTCTATAACCATGGCTCTGATACCAATCTGTCACACCCCGAGCCGGCGGGGTAGGATCGGAGTCCCCGTCGGGCGGAAGGTTCCCGGGGCGCGATATCGGGAGTGATAATCAGAAGTGATCAGTTTGTTTACATTTCACATGAAATAAATGAGAAATGCTAAATAAAATAGAATTACAAAGTTAAATTACATCAGTATTGTTTATAATTTAACAATGTAAATCTATTGTAAACATCATAAAATAACTATCTTGTATTTACACAAGATATACAAAATAAATTGTATAATGATGTCTTCAAAATTATGCAGGTCCAAAATACTAAGTCTTCTATCTGAAGTCCTAGTCCAAAAGAAATAACTTCCTAATTGACCTGTTCGTCACCTGAGAAGTCATGCAAAAATAAAGGTCAACACATGGTTGGTGAGTTCATATAGTTTAGTATTTGAAAATGATTTGAAAATGATTTGAACATGATTTGAAAATGATTTAAAAACCTCCTTTGGTAAAGACCCTAACCTCATTAACACCACATGTAATATCCACATCGGTATGCTTATATATAGGGCATATGTAAGGGACAAGCCCTAGCCAACATCCCACCACATACTAATATGCATATGACACTGCTGTTAATGACAATTAAGCATTTTTACCCTTAACACAATCCCATAAGTCCTTCTGTTTGTTGTCCCTGTCATTACAATCACTTGAAATCCATGTTGATTTCACAAGTTCATCACACAATATGATCAACCACACAGTTGTATAAATAGTTATAAATGCTTAATTAAACAAATAAATAAACATTTAATAAAATCTAAGTCCTTGTGATTGGGGCTTTGGTCATACTCGAGTAGACTAGTCTGTCAATCAAGGTACTTAGTAGTTAGGGAATTCTGTAAATATCATCAAACATAAGACCTACAAGTCAATCAGTCTAGCCAGGACTTCTTGAAATATAGGATTTCTGAATTCAATGTGTTGGCATATGTTATCTCTGATATTTCCCATACTATCCCTTAAAATAATTTAATGATCGTCTGATTTTGTCACAAGATGTACTTGATGTGTTGATCATAGAATACAAGATTCATTGATCGGTAGTACACTTGATTCATTGTTCAACAAACACTTGGTTTGGAGAACATTGAATGTTGTCTTTGCAAAGATTATTTTATTGATGTCTTGATGTCCCACACTTGTTTTGTCAAAATGTTTGATTTGATCCCTTGAATTCACTCACTTGTTTTGTCAAAATGTTTGATTTGATCTGTTTGAAATGTTTTGACTTGTTGAAAAGTTTAGTTTAACTTGATTATTCACTTAATAAATAAGTAAATCAGTTAATAACCTGCATAAAATCTTCCTAGACATGATCTAGGATAACATTTATATATATGTAAAACATATGATTTAAAAGCATTTAAGTAAACAATTTAAATAATAGTTTACGCATGCTTCTCAGCCCCGCGTTTTAAAACAAAATGTTAGAAAAGGGGCAATGAACTCACCTGTGCTGCTATGTAATTTGATCTAACACAAAATGCGCGCTCCTGTATGTAAGCTAAGTATCTTCGGTTCCTGAGTTATTTTATAAGAATTCGAATATAATAAGTACGCGTAGTAGTCGTTGTGCCTAAGACCTTGAGTGTTGTTGTGTGTGCAACTAAGTGTCTTAGTACTAAGTGTATCTAAGATCTACTCTATCTTAATTACCCTTCTTATGATCCCAATCCCATGATGAATTATAATAGCTTACTTTTAAATTTTGAAAATTTCGGCAGAGTTTCCTTTGTTTTTAAAACAATTCCAGACAATTAAATCGTCTATTTTATAACAAGTTCCCAAATCAATCAATTCAAGTAAGTAATTTAAATCAAACAAGTCTTTAAACCTAAGATTACAATTAACTTTTATAATCAAGTAAACTTAAAGGAAATCAATGCCATTTATGATTTCAAATTAAACAAGATTTTAGAAAGTTATTAACTTTAATTGAAAACATTCACAACTTCCGATTCTATATTAAGAACATCATCGTTTGAAATTGAATAGACAGTTAACATGTGATGGGCTTTACCCAATCCCATTGGGCCCAACTTAAGCCCAATGACAACCTTTTGATTCTTTCTTGATCATAATCAAAATTGTTGGAACCATACGACCTATATGTCCATGTTATTCATATAAATATCTCATTTTAAGTTGTTATTGTATGTTAGAAAGATATCTTGATATAGAAATCCTTACTCCATACTCCCATGCAACTTCTACATTTGTTTAAGCCATGCACACACACATAACTTAACCTGTGCATGCAACTTATTGGATCCATACTTTGTTAGAACTTAGGTTAATGACCAACTACCCATCTCTTATGTTCTTATCACTATCCTTGATGATCCTTCATTCCGAATTAACCTAATTGAGTAACAATTATGTTCGACATAGCAGCTAGGGCAGCGAACCTATGCTATGTTTGACTAGGGTTCGGCTCAAATGAAATTAGACGAACCCAACAGTTTCGATCATCACCTAATCTTGACGAGCCCTCATGGTTCGGCTACTGTTTCAGTTTTAAGGGTTCATTAGTCCATGGTTCGTCACCCTATGGTTCGTTCATTTTGGATTCATGGGTTGCATGTCCAGGGTTCGGCCATGCAAAGTTCGGTTCTAAGGGTTCGTGACTTTTAGGCTAACCAGCATGATGAGGGTTCGTTGCAGTCAAGGGTTCGGCCCAACTAAGGTTCGGTTGGTAGGTTGGGGTCCACAGGTTCGGCACACAGGAGCTACAGGGTTCGTTGCAGCTCCATGCAGATTCGTTGGTCAGCCTAGCAGGGTTTGTTGCAAATTGTCAGACCAACAGGGTTCGCCACCACAGGGTTCGTGAGGTGCCTACAAGGTTCGGCTCCCAGTTTCGCGATCCAACAGGGTTCGGTTATCTTAATGGTCCACGAACCTGCATCATCTCCTTCTTGTTCACGACTTCGACCTCTTACAAACCCATCTCCAACAATACCTAATCGAACATTTACTTCTATCTAAGTGTTCTAAGTGCTTGACATCGATCATAATCATAAAATCATATAAATTCGTGAAAACCCTCTAAAAACCGAGTTTACAAGGGTTGTTTACCTTAGATTTCGTGGATGAAAGCACGAATAAGTTGTACTTCCGTGATCTATGTGTTGAAAGGAACGTTTTGGCACCTAACTTGCTTGAATCCACCAAGAAATCTTTACAAATTCTTAGAGAGAAGGAGGAGAACACCCTTTTTAGAGAGATGGAGGTGTTGAACGAAAATGAGAAGGTTTGTGGGTCTTGGTGGTGGTGGTTGGAGCCTTAATGGTTCATTAATTGTTTAAGAAGATATCCGGTTGCTCGGTCTCGTTCGGTTTCGCGTAGTTTTCGCGACATAACGATATGATTTTAAAATTAGAAATAAATTAATTATTCAAAGTTGTGATTCCTAATAAATTAACTAATATCTTCACATTTTTATAAAAATTTAAAACAAAATTAACTGTTTAAATCGAAATGTACAGTCGCGCGCGTATTCGTTCGAATCGTCACCCGTACGAATACGACGATAACTATACTTTTCAATCTTGGTTTCTAATTATAGAATATCATTCAGAACGTTAAACTTTCAGATATATTCGTACAGATCGTCACCTATACGAATAACCCGTCAATTTAGCATTCACAAAACAATATTCGTGTGTTTTGTTCCGTAAAGCCTCACATACGTTTATACATAATAAATCCTAAACAAATAATTACATGATGGTTCTGTATTGCCAGATAATTATCCGACTCAAGAACCATTGTTCTGAACTGTGTTTCTGTTAAATGTGTCTGAAACTGTTCTATGACAACTCACCATGATAATGATAAATGCTATGAATATGAAAATTACTGAAATGTGTATGATTCATACCTGTTTTACTGTTCCTGTACTGTAGAGATCACTGTTCCGGTGGCGGTTCCGGCACTGATGTTACAGTCTCCCCTTGTTAGAGAAATTTCGTCCCGAAATTTAAGAGTTGTTATCCGGTACGGCTTCCTCTTCAAACAGTTGGGGATACTTTAACTTCATGTGATCTTCACGTTCCCAAGTGAACTCGGGCCCGCGTCTTGAATTCCATCGAACCTTTACAATAGGAATACGGCTTCGCCTCAGTTGTTTAACCTTGCGATCCATAATCTCTAAAGGTTCTTCAATGAAATGCAACTGTTCATCAACTTGAATCTCTTCGATTGGAATGACGAGAGACTCGTCAGCAAGGCATTTCTTTAGGTTTGAGACGTGAAACACGTCATGCACACCACTGAGTTCATCTGGTAATCTCAGTCGATAAGCTACAGGACCTATACGTTCGATGATCTCGAACGGTCCCACGTATCGTGGTGCCAATTTGCCTTTCTTTCCAAAGCGTACCACGCCTTTCCATGGGGATACCTTTAACATTACACGATCTCCCACTTCGAATTCCAACGGCTTGCGCCGTTTGTCGGCGTAGCTCTTTTGTCTGCTCCTTGTTGCTTGTAGTCTTCTTTGAATCTGAGCTATCTTGTCAGTGGTTTCTTGAATTAATTCTGGCCCAGTTATTTGGTTATCTCCAATTTCAGTCCAACAGATCGGTGATCGGCATTTCCGGCCATAAAGAGCCTCGAATGGTGCACATCCAATACTGCTGTGGTAACTGTTATTGTAGGAGAATTCAATCAGTGGCAAATGGGAGTCCCAGTTCCCACCAAAGTCCAATACACAGGTCCTTAACATGTCCTCTAGGGTTTGAATAGTACGTTCGCTTTGACCATCCGTTTGTGGGTGGTAAGCTGTACTTAGATTTAACTGTGTCCCTAGAGATTTATGCAATGATTGCCAGAACCTTGATGTAAATCTGCTGTCTCGATCAGAAATAATAGACAATGGCACACCGTGGCGTACCACTATCTCCTTGATGTATAATCTTGCCAGTTTATCCATGGTGAAGTTCTCACGCATGGGCAAGAAATGAGCAGATTTGGTTAAACGATCAATGATTACCCAAATTGTATCATGACCGCTGGAAGTGCGGGGTAGCTTGGTAATGAAATCCATAGCTATTTGTTCCCACTTCCAGAGCGGAATCTCAGGCTGTTCCAATAGACCGGACGGTCTCTGGTGTTCCGCCTTTACCTTCGCACACGTAAGACACTGACTGACATACTCGGCTATGTCTTTCTTCATTCCCGGCCACCAATAAAATCCACGCAAGTCTTGGTACATTTTATCAGCGCCTGGATGAACAGAGTATTTAGTCTTGTGTGCTTCATCGAAGATAAGTTTCCTCAATTCATCTACCGCCGGGATCCATATACGTTCTCGGTAGTAGATCATTCCATCGGCCCTCGTGTCGAACTGTTTCTCTGCTCCGCAATCAAGTTCCCTCTTCAGATTACCTCGGTCAAGTGCTTCTTGTTGTGCTTGAACAATATTGTCACTTAAACTGGTTTGCACAGTTATCCCCATTGCTCTAACACGTAGGGGTTTGACCCGTTCCTTCCGGCTCAAGGCATCGGCTACAACGTTCGCCTTTCCCGGATGGTATTTGATCACACAATCGTAGTCATTCAGAAGTTCAACCCAACGGCGCTGTCGCATGTTAAGCTCCTTCTGATCAAAGATGTGCTGTAGACTTTTGTGATCAGTGAATATGGTACACTTGGTGCCATATAAGTAATGTCTCCAAATCTTCAACGCGAAGATTACAGCTCCCAGTTCAAGATCATGAGTAGTGTAGTTCTTCTCATGAATCTTCAACTGTCTTGATGCATAGGCTATAACTTTGTCCCGTTGCATTAACACGCAACCGAGTCCCTGATGGGAAGCATCACAGTACACAACAAAGTCATCACAGCCCTCTGGGAGAGATAGGATTGGAGCATCACATAGTTTCTGTTTCAATGTCTGAAAAGCATCTTCTTGTTTCTGCTCCCAGACAAACGGTTCACTTTTCTGGGTTAACTTAGTGACTGGTAGAGCTATCTTAGAAAAATTCGAGATGAAACCTTCTATAATAACCTGCCAATCCCAGAAAAGACCGTATCTCCGTCGGTGTCTTCGGAGTGTCCCAATTCTTTATCGCCTCGATCTTGGCAGGGTCTACATGAATTCCCTCGCTGTTGACCACATGACCCAGAAATTGAACTTCTCTTAGCCAGAATTCGCATTTGGAGAATTTGGCATAGAGTTTCTCTTCTTTCAACAGCTCCAAGATCTTTCTAAGGTGTTGCTCATGTTCTGTTTTGGTCTTGGAATAAATCAGTATGTCATCAATAAAGACGATGACAAACTGATCCAAGTACGGCTTGCACACTCGGTTCATGAGATCCATGAAAACCGCGGGTGCATTTGTCAATCCGAAAGGCATCACCATGAATTCGTAATGCCCGTATCTTGTTCGGAAGGCCGTTTTCGGTATGTCTTCGTCTTGAACTCTCAGTTGATGATATCCAGACCGCAAGTCAATCTTTGAGAAGTACTGTGCTCCTTGTAGTTGGTCAAACAAATCATCAATCCTCGGCAATGGATACCGATTCTTGATGGTTAGTTTGTTTAGTTCCCTGTAATCTATGCACATTCTGAACGATCCGTCTTTCTTCTTCACGAACAAAACCGGAGCTCCCCAAGGTGAGTAGCTCGGCCTGATGAAACCCTTGTCAAGTAACTCTTGTAACTGATTAGACAATTCCTGCATCTCCGAAGGTGCTAACCTGTAAGGATATTTAGCAACTGGGGTTGCTCCAGGAATTAAGTCAATACGAAACTCTACTGGTCGATCAGGTGGCAAACCAGGTAGATCTTCAGGGAATACTTCAGGATATTCTTTCACTACTGGTACATCTTGAATCTTCTTCTTGTCTTTTCCCTTTTCCACCACATGAGCCAAGAACGCCACGCACTGCTTCTGTAGACACTTACGCGCCTTTATGCAAGAGATGATTTTGACACTTCGTTTTGCTTGATCCCCTTTTACTTCCAATACACGATCACTCGGAATGGAATTCGAAGCAGCTTCTCAGAACAGATAACTTCCACTCGGTTAGAGGAAAGCCAATCCATTCCAACAATGATGTCGAAACTACCCAACTCCATCGGTATCAAATCGATGGCAAATGTATGACCACTAAGTGTAAATGGGCAATTTCTATAAACTGTGCTAACTGTAATCTGTTTCCCGTTAGCTACTTCTATAATGTAAGGGGAGTCTAACTGTTCCTCTATGAAGTCTAGTTGGCATGCAAAGTCGGTAGAGATAAAACTCTGATCCGCACCAGTATCAAATAAGACAGATGCATAAAAGTCATGTAAGAGAAACGTACCAGTGACCACATTTGGGTCCTGGCGTGCAGCTGGTGCTCCGATAGCAAAGGCTCGTCCACGGGGTGCTTGAACTGCTGGTTGAGCCTTCTTTGGGCAGTTCTTCACAAAGTGACCTTGTTCGCCACAATTATAGCATCCACCATGGTTATGATTAGCTGGTGGAGGGAGAGCCAGAGCAGCATTGTTGACTGCTTGATTAGGTGTCATCCGGCAGTACTGGACCCAATGGCCCTTCCGTCCGCATCCCGTGCAATGCTTGCAGGGAGTGTCAGCAGTGTGGTGATACTGACACTTGGCACACAGAGGATATGTGCCAGTGTAGGGTTTGCGGTTGGGGTTTTGTGGTGCTGCTGCTATTTGTTGCAGAGGTGTGGCCACTGTATAGTTCTTGATGGTCTTTTGTTTCTTCTTCTGATGATTGGAGGGTTTCTTTGAAGATTCTGCTTTGTTCTTACTGGGTTCAGCCTCCTTCTTTAGAACTCCAGAGGCTACCATGAGGTCAGTGAGTTTCCCAGACAGTCTCACTGCAGATTCAACAGTAGTAGGGTTGGCTGAAACAACCATGCCCTGAATGCAGGCGGGAAGTCCACCCACATAACGGTCTATCCTTTTCTCCAGAGTTGGCACCATATCTGGTACCAAGGCAACTAACTCGTGGTAACGAGTAGTGTACCCCATGTGATCAGCTCCCTTCATCACATGGTTGGATAGTTCAACCTCCAACTTCTGCAGCTCATTCTTGGGACAAAATTCTGTTCGCAGCAGTGCTTTGAAGTCTTCCCATGACATTGCCATAGCTTCCTCTCTTCCTCGGGCGTTGATCTGACCATTCCACCAGGTCAGAGCCCGTTTGTTGAATGTTCCCGCTGAGTAACGGACCTTGTGGTGTTCGGGGCAGCTGCAAAGATCCAATGTTGCCTCAATCTTCTCAATCCATTGGATTAATCCAACGGCGCCTTCAGACCCACTAAAGCTGGGTGGTTTACATCCTACAAAGGACTTGTAGGAGTAGTGAGATGAATCTCCAGTGTTTCCACTGGCTTCCCCTGATGTGTTGCCAGTATTGAGGATCTCATTACGAAGACGAAGGAACATCTCCGGTATAGCTTCTTTCATCTGATTCGTCATCTGGCTACTCAGTAACGTCACCAGAGCAATAGTAGCAGGGTCCATAGTCGGTGTTGTGCCTGAACCAGATGCTTAAGTAATCAATGGAGGAGGGGGAGGAGGAGGTGGAGGAGGTGGTGGTGGAGAGTCATTCGGAGACTGTGTGGAGGAGTGTGGAGCCAAATCTTGTGGTGGTAGCTGTATCAAGGGAGGTTGTCTTCGTGGAGGCATTCTGATCATAACCAATAAAGTCATCGGTTAGTGCAATGATCGAATACAGAGGACAATATGCAAATAATTTCCTAAATTCTGTTTTCTCTACATGCAGGGTCCCTAGGTTATAGTCTAGGCCAAACCATTTAAATAAGTGACCTATATTTCTCTATAACCATGGCTCTGATACCAATCTGTCACACCCCGAGCCGGCGGGGTAGGATCGGAGTCCCCGTCGGGCGGAAGGTTCCCGGGGCGCGATATCGGGAGTGATAATCAGAAGTGATCAGTTTGTTTACATTTCACATGATATAAATGAGAAATGCTAAATAAAATAGAATTACAAAGTTAAATTACATCAGTATTGTTTATAATTTAACAATGTAAATCTATTGTAAACATCATAAAATAACTATCTTGTATTTACACAAGATATACAAAATAAATTGTATAATGATGTCTTCAAAATTATGCAGGTCCAAAATACTAAGTCTTCTATCTGAAGTCCTAGTCCAAAAGAAATAACTTCCTAATTGACCTGTTCGTCACCTGAGAAGTCATGCAAAAATAAAGGTCAACACATGGTTGGTGAGTTCATATAGTTTAGTATTTGAAAATGATTTGAAAATGATTTGAACATGATTTGAAAATGATTTAAAAACCTCCTTTGGTAAAGACCCTAACCTCATTAACACCACATGTAATATCCACATCGGTATGCTTATATATAGGGCATATGTAAGGGACAAGCCCTAGCCAACATCCCACCACATACTAATATGCATATGACACTGCTGTTAATGACAATTAAGCATTTTTACCCTTAACACAATCCCATAAGTCCTTCTGTTTGTTGTCCCTGTCATTACAATCACTTGAAATCCATGTTGATTTCACAAGTTCATCACACAATATGATCAACCACACAGTTGTATAAATAGTTATAAATGCTTAATTAAACAAATAAATAAACATTTAATAAAATCTAAGTCCTTATGATTGGGGCTTTGGTCATACTCGAGTAGACTAGTCTGTCAATCAAGGTACTTAGTAGTTAGGGAATTCTGTAAATATCATCAAACATAAGACCTACAAGTCAATCAGTCTAGCCAGGACTTCTTGAAATATAGGATTTCTGAATTCAATGTGTTGGCATATGTTATCTCTGATATTTCCCATACTATCCCTTAAAATAATTTAATGATCGTCTGATTTTGTCACAAGATGTACTTGATGTGTTGATCATAGAATACAAGATTCATTGATCGGTAGTACACTTGATTCATTGTTCAACAAACACTTGGTTTGGAGAACATTGAATGTTGTCTTTGCAAAGATTATTTTATTGATGTCTTGATGTCCCACACTTGTTTTGTCAAAATGTTTGATTTGATCCCTTGAATTCACTCACTTGTTTTGTCAAAATGTTTGATTTGATCTGTTTGAAATGTTTTGACTTGTTGAAAAGTTTAGTTTAACTTGATTATTCACTTAATAAATAAGTAAATCAGTTAATAACCTGCATAAAATCTTCCTAGACATGATCTAGGATAACATTTATATATATGTAAAACATATGATTTAAAAGCATTTAAGTAAACAATTTAAATAATAGTTTACGCATGCTTCTCAGCCCCGCGTTTTAAAACAAAATGTTAGAAAAGGGGCAATGAACTCACCTGTGCTGCTATGTAATTTGATCTAACACAAAATGCGCGCTCCTGTATGTAAGCTAAGTATCTTCGGTTCCTGAGTTATTTTATAAGAATTCGAATATAATAAGTACGCGTAGTAGTCGTTGTGCCTAAGACCTTGAGTGTTGTTGTGTGTGCAACTAAGTGTCTTAGTACTAAGTGTATCTAAGATCTACTCTATCTTAATTACCCTTCTTATGATCCCAATCCCATGATGAATTATAATAGCTTACTTTTAAATTTTGAAAATTTCGGCAGAGTTTCCTTTGTTTTTAAAACAATTCCAGACAATTAAATCGTCTATTTTATAACAAGTTCCCAAATCAATCAATTCAAGTAAGTAATTTAAATCAAACAAGTCTTTAAACCTAAGATTACAATTAACTTTTATAATCAAGTAAACTTAAAGGAAATCAATGCCATTTATGATTTCAAATTAAACAAGATTTTAGAAAGTTATTAACTTTAATTGAAAACATTCACAACTTCCGATTCTATATTAAGAACATCATCGTTTGAAATTGAATAGACAGTTAACATGTGATGGGCTTTACCCAATCCCATTGGGCCCAACTTAAGCCCAATGACAACCTTTTGATTCTTTCTTGATCATAATCAAAATTGTTGGAACCATACGACCTATATGTCCATGTTATTCATATAAATATCTCATTTTAAGTTGTTATTGTATGTTAGAAAGATATCTTGATATAGAAATCCTTACTCCATACTCCCATGCAACTTCTACATTTGTTTAAGCCATGCACACACACATAACTTAACCTGTGCATGCAACTTATTGGATCCATACTTTGTTAGAACTTAGGTTAATGACCAACTACCCATCTCTTATGTTCTTATCACTATCCTTGATGATCCTTCATTCCGAATTAACCTAATTGAGTAACAATTATGTTCGACATAGCAGCTAGGGCAGCGAACCTATGCTATGTTTGACTAGGGTTCGGCTCAAATGAAATTAGACGAACCCAACAGTTTCGATCATCACCTAATCTTGACGAGCCCTCATGGTTCGGCTACTGTTTCAGTTTTAAGGGTTCATTAGTCCATGGTTCGTCACCCTATGGTTCGTTCATTTTGGATTCATGGGTTGCATGTCCAGGGTTCGGCCATGCAAAGTTCGGTTCTAAGGGTTCGTGACTTTTAGGCTAACCAGCATGATGAGGGTTCGTTGCAGTCAAGGGTTCGGCCCAACTAAGGTTCGGTTGGTAGGTTGGGGTCCACAGGTTCGGCACACAGGAGCTACAGGGTTCGTTGCAGCTCCATGCAGATTCGTTGGTCAGCCTAGCAGGGTTTGTTGCAAATTGTCAGACCAACAGGGTTCGCCACCACAGGGTTCGTTTAACAAACCCTTGGGTTCGTGAGGTGCCTACAAGGTTCGGCTCCCAGTTTCGCGATCCAACAGGGTTCGGTTATCTTAATGGTCCACGAACCTGCATCATCTCCTTCTTGTTCACGACTTCGACCTCTTACAAACCCATCTCCAGCAATACCTAATCGAACATTTACTTCTATCTAAGTGTTCTAAGTGCTTGACATCGATCATAATCATAAAATCATATAAATTCGTGAAAACCCTCTAAAAACCGAGTTTACAAGGGTTGTTTACCTTAGATTTCGTGGATGAAAGCACGAATAAGTTGTACTTCCGTGATCTATGTGTTGAAAGGAACGTTTTGGCACCTAACTTGCTTGAATCCACCAAGAAATCTTTACAAATTCTTAGAGAGAAGGAGGAGAACACCCTTTTTAGAGAGATGGAGGTGTTGAACGAAAATGAGAAGGTTTGTGGGTCTTGGTGGTGGTGGTTGGAGCCTTAATGGTTCATTAATTGTTTAAGAAGATATCCGGTTGCTCGGTCTCGTTCGGTTTCGCGTAGTTTTCGCGACATAACGATATGATTTTAAAATTAGAAATAAATTAATTATTCAAAGTTGTGATTCCTAATAAATTAACTAATATCTTCACATTTTTATAAAAATTTAAAACAAAATTAACTGTTTAAATCGAAATGTACAGTCGCCGCGCGTATTCGTTCGAATCGTCACCCGTACGAATACGACGATAACTATACTTTTCAATCTTGGTTTCTAATTATAGAATATCATTCAGAACGTTAAACTTTCAGATATAATCGTACAGATCGTCACCTATACGAATAACCCGTCAATTTAGCATTCACAAAACAATATTCGTGTGTTTTGTTCCGTAAAGCCTCACATACGTTTATACATAATAAATCCTAAACAAATAATCACATGATGGTTCTGTATTGCCAGATAATTATCCGACTCAAGAACCATTGTTCTGAACTGTGTTTCTGTTAAATGTGTCTGAAACTGTTCTATGACAACTCACCATGATAATGATAAATGCTATGAATATGAAAATTACTGAAACGTGTATGATTCATACCTGTTTTACTGTTCCTGTACTGTAGAGATCACTGTTCCGGTGGCGGTTCCGGCACTGATGTTATAGCGCTCATTCGACTCAACCTTCATTCGGTCGGCTACACCCCCTTTCGGCTTGGACTCATTCGACCAAGATGATATTCATTCGGCTAGAACCATTCGACCTTGCTCATTCGTCCGGCAGTCTTCAGTCGGCCAGCCTTCCATTCGGCCCAATCTTTCGGCATAGTCGGTTGGCCCAGGTTGTTTCTGTCGGCCTAGTAGGTCAGCCGGTAGGCCCAATGGTATCATTAAATCGGGTCATCATGGCATACGTAGGTAACAAGAGTGCATGCATGGGAAGTTTGAACTCTAACACCCACATATCACGTATGCATGGTGTGTGTGTATATGTGTGTGCATGGGTTTTTAGGGTTCTTAACAAGAAGCTAACATAGTTTCATTAAACAAAGATGATAGACTTGTAATCTCTTCACAATAAGGCCTAAGACATCAATGGGTTGCTAAAACAAGGGCTAAACCTACATCTTTTCTATCATATGGGCATTGTGAATAAACAAGAAATTATTTATGGAAAACCTTAGATTAGGGTTTTCACTAACAAAAGTTTTCAGAGAACGCCTTATAATCTAAACAAGATTTTTTAACATTATCTGGGTTCGAAACACTTGTGAATACACAGGGAAATCTAAGTCTTACAATGGGCCGAGGTTGGCCCAATGGGCTTATTCTAAGCCCATCATGTGTTAAACATTCTTTCATTTAAATTAAACATGTTAAAATAAAAGAAATTAACTTGTAAACTCCTTCAATTAAAATAAATGACATATCTTTAAAAACATGTTATGATTAATCATGGGGCAGGGTTCCTAATGGGTAATAAGTTAGACTAAGTTAGAGAAAATCTTAGAGCACACTAGTAACCTAAGACACTTAGTTGCACACCGAGACAAAACCCTAGATACGGCGTCTATTATACATACTTATCGTATTCGAATTCTCTTAAAACAACTTAGGAACTGAAGAAACATAACCTACAAACAAAGAGCGTGTCTTTTGTGATACTGCTATTGCACAACAACACAGGTGAGTTCATTGCCCCTTTTCTATACATTTTTGTTTTCAAACGCGGGGCTGAGAAGCATGCGTAAATTATTTTCTTTGGATTATATTTTACTTAAATGCTTTTATTTAACATATGCTTATATGTATAATTGTTATCCTAGATTCTGTTTAGATATACAATATACAGGAATTCAAAGTGAGTTGTTTATTCAGTATGAATAGATGACCGTTTCAAATCAAAGAACTATTTTTAAAGAACTAAAGATCAAAAACAAAGAACTATTTTCAAAGGTCTATTTCAAAGAACTATTTCAAGGGTTTGTTGTCAAAGAACTAACGAACTATTTCAAGGGTGTGTTATCAAAGAATGATCAACGAATCAAGAGTACGTTTGTTCAACGAATCTAGTATTCAATGTTCAACGAATCGAGTACATTTTACAACGAAACTAGACGAATCAACAAATCCTTTTCAAGGGAAAGTATGGGAAATATCAAAGATAACATATGCCAACGAAACTATACGAAACAAGGGACGAAACTAGACGAATCAAGTATGAAACAACAACCCTACATTTCAAGAAGTCCTAGCTAGACCGTTTGATTTGTAGGTCATATGTTTGATGATATTTACAGAATCCCTTAACTACTAAGAACCTTGATTGCTAGACTAGTCTACTCGAGTATGACCAAGGCCCAATCATTAGGTCTTAGATTATATTAAATGTTTATTTATTTAAGTAATTAAGCATTTATTAAATTGTTTCTATACATGTTATGGTTGATCATGATTGCGTGACGAACTTAAGGAATCAAAAGAGATTTCATAGTGTATTTACAGGAACAAAGAACTGAAGAACTAAGAGGTTAATGTAGGGGTAAAATGCTTAATTATCATAAACAACAATGTCCTATGTGGCTTAGTTTGTGGTGCACAGTGTCAGGGCGAGTTGTAGGCTCAACCCTTGCATATGCCCTATATATAAGCATACTGAGTCGGATGATACAGGTGATGTTAATGAGGTTAGGGTTGTTACCCAGGGGTTATCAAATGTTTGTATGTATGTTAGAACTATGGTGGAACAGAAGTGAATGGTAGGTAAAAATGCTTAATTATCATTAACAACAATGTCATATGTGGTTTAGTATGTGGTGGAATGGCGTCTGGGAGGGTTGTAGGCTCGACACAGGGGTATGCCCTATATATAAGCATACCGAACTGGATATTACAGGTGAAGTTAATGAGGTTAGGGTTTTTACCGAAAAAGAGTTACAAAATTTCTTTTCAAATACTAAACTATGTGAACTCACCAACCATGTGTTGACTTGATCTTTTTGCATGACTTCTTAGGTGACGAACATGTCAACTAAGAAGTTATTGCTTCTGGACTAGGATTTCAAATAGAAGACTTAGTATTTTTGGACCTGCATACTTTTGGGAACATCATTATACAATATATTTTGTATATCTTGTGTAGATACAAGATAGAAGCTTTATGATGTTTATGGTTGATTTACATTGTTAAATTATAAACGATACTTATGTAATTTAACTTTGTAATTCTATCCTATTTAGCATTTCTCATTTATATCATGTGCAATGTAAACAATCTGATCATCACGATTATCACTCACGATATCGCGCCCCGTGAACCTTTCGCTCGACGGGGAATCCGATCCAACTCCACCGGCTCGGGGTGTGACATCAGATATGTCAAGCAGTTGGAGAATAATCTACTGTCAATGTCACAGATATGTGATAAGCAATACAAAATTATATTTGATGACACCAACTGCTACATACTCAAGCAAGGCGTGATTATTCCTAAAGATTGGATTTTGATGTCATCTCCCAAAAAGCAGGACTTGTACGTAATCAACATGGCCACAGCTTCAACTACATCCTCCACAGCTTCATGTTTTATGTCAAAGGCAACTGAGAAAGATTCAATTCTTTGGCATAAGAGGATAGGTCATTTGAGTCTACGCAAGATGAACCATTT
The DNA here is from genome assembly GCA_009363875.1 of Mikania micrantha. Classification (NCBI taxonomy): domain Eukaryota; kingdom Viridiplantae; phylum Streptophyta; class Magnoliopsida; order Asterales; family Asteraceae; genus Mikania; species Mikania micrantha. Next base: position 74,266,536 of record CM018693.1, read on the forward strand.
GGTGCATAACAATTTGGTTGAGGGGGTCAGTCTGAAGAATTTTAAGCTGTCTGATATATGTGTATCTTGCAAGAAAGGAAAACAAACCAAGCAGCCTCACAAATTGAAGAAGTTTCATTCAATCAATGTTCCTCTTGAGCTTCTCCAAATGGATTTATTTGGTCCTGTAAACCGCAAGAGTATAGCTGGAGATCAATATTGTTTAGTCATCACTGATGAATATTCAAGATACTCATGGGTTTTCTTCCTAAAGGAGAAATCTGAAGCGTTTGAGTGCATTCAAGTGTTGATTACTAAACTTGAGTCACTTTACAAGCTCAAGATTCGAATGCTTAGAACTGACAATGGGACGGAGTTCAAGAACCACAACATGGAGAACTTTTGTAATGCACGGGGCGTTTTTCAACAATTTAGTACTCCATATGTCCCTAAAATGAATGGTGTTGCTGAGAGGAAAAACAGGACATTGATTGAGGCTGCTAGAACGATGCTTGCTGATTCATCTCTTCCAGTTCAGTTCTAGAATGAAGCTGTAGCTAACGCTTGCTACACACTGAACCGAGTTTTGATTTTGAAGAGACATGGGAAGACTTGCTTTGAACTGCTCCACAATAGAAAGCCAAATCTTAAGTATCTTGAACCATTTGGTGCATTGAGCATGATGCTTAAGAAACTGGAGCAGGGAAAGTTCAATGATTCACGGGATGATCACGGGATCATTGTGTGAAACAAGGCACGTCTGGTGGTTCAAGGATTCAGACAGATTGAAGGGTTGGACTATAATGAAGTGTTTGCACCGGTTTCTCGACTTGAAGTAATTCATATTTACTTGGCATATGCATCCTTCAAGAAGTTTAAAGTCTATCAAATGGATGTCAAGAGTGCATTCCTTCACGGTGTGATAAGTGAAACAGTGTATGTCAGTCAACCTCCCGGGTGACCAAGTCTACAAGCTAGACAAGGATTTATATGGATTGCATCAAGCACCGCGAGCGTGGTACGAAACACTATCTACTCACCTTCTGAACAACAGATTCAGAAGAGGTATCATTGACTGTACACTGCTTATTCGAGAAAAGGATGGTGATCTACTCTTGGAGCAAGTTTATGTGGACGACATCATCTTTGGTTCCACGAATGATAGTCTGTGCAAGGAATTTGAGACGGTTATGAAGGAGAAGTTCGAAATGAGCTCAATGGGAGAGATACAATTTTTTCTCAGGTTGAGGTAGATCAGTCTGAGGCAGGGATTTTCATTCATCAAACCAAGTACGTTGGTGACATTCTGAGCCGGTTCAGTATGTTGGATGCGAAACCTGCTGGTACCCCACTGGCTGTCAATCACGGGATTACGCCAGACGAAAAGGGGGAGTTAATCGATGCCACTCTGTACGAGGAATGATTGGATCTTTGATGTATCTTACTGCTTCCCGGCCAGACATCATGTTCGCCACATGCTTGTGTGCTCGTTATCAATCAAAACCAAGAGTATCACATCTCATTGATGTGAAGAGGATTATGCGTTATCTGAAGGGTACACCGGATCTTGGTTTATGGTACCCTAATGATGATAATTTTGAGCTTACTGCATCTAGTGATTCAGATTATGGTGGATGCAAGAGAGATTTCAAGTCAACATCTGCGGGATGTCAGTTCTTTGGAACCCGATTGGTTACCTGGCAGTGCAAAAAGCAGACGTCGGTGTCTACTTCAACATGTGAAGCTGAATACATTGCTGCTGCAAGTTGCTGTTCTCAAATCATCTGGATACAACAGCAACTCAGGGACTATGGGTTACATTTTTCTAACACCCCTATCTATGTTGACAATACTGCTGCCGTAGCTGTCACTAAGAATCCCGTCCAGTATTCGAAAACCAAACACATCGATATCAAATATCACTTCATACATGATTGTTTTGAAAAGAAACTCATCGATGTTGTTAAAATACACACCGATCACCAGAAAGCCGATCTTTTTACAAAAGCTTTTGATAAACCCAGATTTTTATATATGTTATCGGCTAATGGTGTTTTTCAAAAGGATGAAGTCCTTCCCTCATCTGAAACTACAAAATGATCATCGATTTTCTTAGTTACTTTCAGTTTTTTTTGTTGTTAAATTTCTCTATTATTTTACTTCATTAATCAAAACTCAAAAAGATTTTATGTTTTAGGTTTTTAGGGGGAGAAATAGTCAGTTATTTGAAAAACCAAAAACATCTAAAAATTTTGAAAAATACAAAAACAATTAAAAAAAATCATAAAACAGAGAAAGTCATCTTTGAGAAAGTGATGTGTTAGCCTTTTATGTCTTAAAAGCTAAGTTGAATGTGTAAACTGAAAACACATGAGAATTGTGAACAGATTTACTAATAGGCTGACTTTACAAAATGCATAGACAGATTGTGATAAGTTAGAAAATCTGATTTGTGGGATCTGTTTTAGAAAAGCAGCTAAGTGAGAAATAGTTTATGACTCAAATCAGGCATACACCTGATATCATAGGATCTAATAAGGTTTCCAATGATTCATGAATTGAAGTCTGTATACGTGCCAAACTACTGGGACGAACCTAGTTGAAGCCGTCCATTCAGATAAGAATGATTGAATCACAATAAAAGAAAAACCAAGCTGGTATTAAGCTAGTAAAAATACAAAAATAAAATAAGTTCGATTCCATACACGTGCCATATTGCTTCGTAAAGACCTAGCTGAAGCCGTCCATTTGGATAGAACAAGTCAGTCATGTCAACACAGGTCTGTATACGTACCATACTGCTTTGTAAAGACCTAGCTGAAGACGTCCATGAGAATGTGTTGATTATGAGAGACAAAAGAAAAATACAAAAAGATAATAAGATGGAACCTTATAGAGTTTATGATGTTAGGTTCTAAGCTGTGCAGAGATGAGTTACAAAATGCTTTTGATCTTAGCTGAATAAATAAAATGGGTAACTCAGTCTAGAAAACATGAGTAATCATCAAATTTGTTTAAAAAGTTTTGTATTGAAAAGCTTAAAAGGGGTAATTATATCAGTAATCATAAACATTCAGTGTTGCTGATTTGATGTGATTAGGTATATATGTTATTTTCTCAATAGACTTCTCACAAAAATATGTGTTTCTTTGTTAATGATTGCTAGTTGTACTGTTGTATTATGTTTCAGAAAAACATAAAAAAAAGTTTCTATTTTTCAGAATTTGTTTTAGATGATCATTTGTAGGTTCAGATGTCTGTCATATCTGAATCCTTTATTAACCAGATTATTCTTCATAAATGACATTTTCTTAACTGGTCATAATGTGAAATTTTTGAAATTCAGTTGTGTTTTATAAGGGAAAATTCTTATTCGAACGAATGAGTATTGAGGATAACTCATTCGACCGAATGACTTCATTCGGCGAATGAATATTTCGGCCGAATCACTTAGACCCGAAGGAAAACATTCGCTTGTTTCATTCGGCGAAAGAATTTTAAATTTGAATTTCATTCGGCAAATGACTTTGGGGCGAAACACTCATTCGCCAATCGCATTTGGCGAATGACTGGTACTATTTAAGTACTTAATTCGTCCAAACAACCTCATTCTCCACTTTCTCATTCGCTCGACACTGTGTGTGTGTTATTCGCCCGAATTAGCCTCTCTCTTCGGTTCATCGATTTATCTTCAGTTTTCTTGATCCTGATACTAGTGTTTCTTCTTTGAATCATCTCAGGTACCCATGGATCCAATATCATCGATTTTCACCGCGAAATCATTGCAAACTAGTCACGTTTAGGGTTTTGGGGATTTTGAAATCGCCCTTCCTATAGATGATTAAAATGGACTTTAAATCATATGAGACATGTTTTAAAGTTGTTAGTCGGTCGATTCCGAGCATGAATACATGATTTTTATGAACTGATTGGAATTTTTGTCGACTAGTGTTTGAATCCCAACAGTCAGGCGAATGACGCCATTCGGCGAATGACGCCATTCGGCGAATGAAGCTCATTCGACAGAATGACCCATTCGGCGAATGAAGCTCATTCGACAGAATGACCCATTCGGCGAATGAAGCTCATTCGACAGAATGACCCATTCGGCGAATGAAGCTCATTCGACATATGTGCTCATCTGGATCTTACTACGCCGAATGCCCGACATTTCACTGAGATTATTACATTTTTGAGGCGTTCCAGGATTTCTGTTGCCATTTCGACTGTTCATGTTCCTTATCATTCACATCAGCAAGACTTCTGGGCATCTGCAGATATAGACTGTGAGGTTGAGCCTCCTGTTATTCGAGGGAAGGTACTTGGTCATGATGTGGTTATTTCTGCCGAGCACATAAGGAGAGTCTTTGGATTCCAGGATTCACCAGATCAACCATATTTGCTTGACCGCTATTTAGTTCATGGTTGTTTTATACGGTGCAAGTACGAAGGTGATCTAGTAGCAGGGATTCTGAACAAGGCATATATGTCTCCTCAGTTCAAGTATTTGGCACACGTACTCATTCATTGTCTAGGATCTAGGAGAGGTGGCTTCGATGATATGAGGGAGACGATACAGTGTGCATTCGTTGCCTTGGTGCTGAACAGACCCTTCAACTTCTCAGAGATGGTCTTTTCGCACATGAAGGAGAATGTGGCACTTAAGGGAGATAAGAAGTTCCTTATGTATCCTCGGTTCCTCCAGCAGCTGATCGATGCTCAGTTACAAGATTTTCTAAAGAACAATGCTGATATTATTCGCTTGGAGCACATGAATGACATTACTGTCAACAGAGTGATGTCATACAGAGGAAAGAAGAGGAAGCCTACAGTACGGTCTTTCTTTGGCCATCATGTGAGGCCTGATTATATAGATCCAGCTGGTAGGAGATGGAGGCATGACGATTCGGGTTCGGACATGGAGGATATTGTTGTTCCTGATGATGGTTGTGATGATGATGATGGTGCAGGTGGTAGTGGTGCAGGTGGTAGTTCTGCTGGTGCTAGTGTTGGTGTTAGTTCGACTATTGATGTCACTATTACTACTGTTAGTGTTAGCACAGTTGATGTTGGAGTGACAGGAGTTAGTGCAGCTGATGTTGGCACAGGTGCTGGTGTGAGTACATCTGTTGTTGATGATGAGGATGTGGATATTGATTCACTGTTGGAGTTGGACTTCATGGCTACTACTACCTCCACAGTGACTACTCCTCTTGATATGACTGGCACCACATTTGCTGAAGACAGGGATGAGTCAGATGATTCAGGTGGTGAAGCTGGTGCTGAGGGTCCTGAGAGTTCAGACTCAGAGGACACTCCTGATGAATATGAAGATGTATGGGTAGGAGGGAGATGGGTGAAGAGAAAGAGGAAGCGAAGTGAAGCTGAACTTGAAGAGATCACTGATCCTTCATTCGTTCCAGATTTTGACATCTCTCCTCATCCACGCACTTCTTCTGTTACAGCCACTGCAGCTGTGTCTGTTGTTGCTGCAGTTCAGTCTACATCATCTCCTGCAGGCTGAAGGAAAAGAGCTAGATTTTTATTTCAGAGGAGGTCAGAACTGCCGACTGCTGCTACATCGATTGTTACATCAGTGGCAGCTGTAACAGTTTCTACACTGACAAGGTCAAGGGCTGTAACAGTTTCTTCACTGTTGTTTAGACTCCTATTTTCAATGCTGCATCTACTGGTCCTTCCATCACACGTTCTGATGTTATTATACCTACTGTTTCAGTTGTCGAGTAGTTGAGCACACTGAACAGTATGGTCTTGAGATTGATGGAAAGGAATCTAGAACAGGAAAAGAAGAACAAAGAGCAGGAATTGGTGATTGCTCAACTCACTCAGAGAATAACTGATCAAGATGCATTGTTACTTCAGGCTGCAGATCAATGGGCAGATCTACGAGCAAGATCAGCCCAACAAGAAGAAAAACTGCTTAAGTATATTGATGAGCATAATCAGCTGGCTCTGACTGCCAATGATTTTAGTGATCGTATTATTTCTCTGGAGACCGAAAATACCAGACTTGCTGAGCTTGTAGAAGGCACTAAAGAGGGTACTCCTCAGTTGGAGGGATCTGCTGCTCACTTCAATGATTCAGATTCAGAGAAAGTAGGAGAAGAAGAAGATGAAGAATAGGAAGAGGAATCTGATGAGGAGAAAGTTGACTATGAGAAGTCAGAGAAAGATGATGAATCAGATGGTGGTGATCAGGATGGATCAGGGAGTGGGTCTACTAGATCTTCAAGTTTTGATGATGATGATGATGATGATCAAGCCCCTCCTTCCCCTGAGATCTGCACAAAGACAAGGCACGATAAGATTGCTAAAGCTCCTTCTCCTCCTCCTGCTCAGACTGAAGAACACACAGCCGCTGAGGAAGTCGAAGCTGTGCCATTGAGACGTCAACGGGATGAGACACTTACTATGATTCTTGACGCTCAGGGCATTATACAGCACTCAGTGAGCTACGATAAAGAGGAAGGAGAGATCATTCACTGTTTATCAAAGGAGCAGATCGCTGAGCTGTTCAGGTTAAATCCTGACGAGGTTGTGATCGATGATACCTCAGCTCCAGTTGATGATGAGCCATCTCCAGAAACTTTTGATGACGTTGATGAAGTCATTCTGGAAGGCATAACAGAGGAAGAATATCCAAAGTATGCATCGTCTGAATACGAGCTACCAACGTTTACTGATTTGTTTGATCAAGCTACTGAAGAAATGCTAAGCCGATATTTAGAAGAAAAAGTTGAGAATAGTAAGACTGCAGCTGATGACATCAAATAGAGAAAAGGAGAATGGAAAGCGTATTGGGAGATCCTAAAGAAGGAAAGCAACGTAAAGATGCCAGGTACACACACAAAAGTCTACAGGACCAAAGGCTATAAAGCTAGAGGTCAGATTCCGAGCTGGGCATACTTTCATGACTTAGGATGCTACGCAGTGAAAAGAGAAAGGGGAGTTGATTACTTCAAGCATCCACATGACTTCAAGACGCTGCCAGGATTTGAAATCAATCAGATTGCGCGCTTGAAGATGTTATACAACGATGGCTCAGGGATGTCAGCTTGGTTCTCCAGACAAATCCAGTATGAGTACAGAAAGAGGTGGGTGAACTTCAGGCCTCAGCAACCTGAACGATATTACTTGCCAGAAATAGATGGAGATACCCGGAAGTATAAGGTTATCCTGAAGTGGCTTCCACCTAAAGTTGCGAAGAAGATTCCGTTAAGGAAGATGCGTCAAAACTTTATCGAGGGCTTCTGATTGTGGTACTACGACGGGCGTACTGGAGAACCCGTGATTGTTATGTGCAAAGAGAAGAAATGGGAGACTGAACGTATTTTTGATCCGATGTGGCTGACAAACTTGTCATGCAGCGATATCAAGATTCTTTATTTTCATTAGATTTTCTTTGACGATCAAGATATGGAGAAAGCATTGAAATTCATGAGGGTAATCAGGATCTGTATGGTTATGGGGATTCATGCAGGATCAGACTGGAAAGCTATCACCAACAAATATTTCAGGAAAGACGCTTCCAAGGATTGAACTAGGTCCAAGGGGGAGTTTGTAGATGCATTAAATGTCCCTAGTTCTATTTTGTACTGTTCTTAATGTATAAAGTTTATTATATTAATGGAAGTTGTCTTTCTATATTGTTTCTTAATGTTTATTATTAAATATTTGTGTTTGATTAGGATTTAAAATGTTAAAGTATGATAACAAACCCATTCGGACGAATGGTTCTAAGTATGAAGCCATTCGCCGAATGAATGAAATAGTGAATGGCATAGGTGAGCGAATGAGTCATTCACCGAATGACTCATTCGATTAACTTGTCCATTCGATGGGGTCATTCGCCGAATGACAACAGAATATAAATACAAGTCCAAACCTTTTCAAACCTAACTTTTTGAGCCCTCCTTCTTCACTGAGAACCCAGAGTCAAAACCCTAGGAGATTAGAGCGGCCATTGCACGTCGAAGTTCGATTCTCAACCCGTGGTGTTCGATTCTTGATCAAGCATCCTTCTTACACCGTCGGATCACCACGGGTGCTGATGGTTTCGATTGGAAAACCCTGGAATAGGATTCCGCACTATTCCAGAGGCTGTCGAGTAGATATCCATAGGAACCGGATTGTTTCCTAGCTCCAAATTGGTCTTACATTTAATTAGGCATCTCCATCAATTTTTCTATAAAACCCTTTTGTCAGCAACACTCTCATGAAACTTAAAGGGATAACCATGACTAAGAACGTCAATATCTTTCATTGTAAGTATTCATTATCGCATTAAAAATTAAGTTTTCATGTCCTTTTAATTTCACTTAAAAACAACATATTTTTAAAATTTTGAAAATATGTTTGGTTAAATTTGTGAAGTTTTCCCCTTTTCTCTCATCCCCATACTTGAGATACATTGTTGTCAATGTATGATGATGTGCAATTCACTCACTTGTTTTACAACTTTAATCTCTAATTACCCTCGTAAACATCCCCGGATTGATAACTAATTAACTTACTACCAAAATAGGCATAGTTACCCCTAAGGTTGCCTCCCGAAAGGCTTCGGCACACTTGGGTGTTACTATAGCGGCAAAGAAACTAACATAAAAGAAACAAAACAACAAAGCAAAATAAAACATTAAAAAATCCAGGTTGCCTCCCGATTAGCGCTAAGTTATAGGGTCTTCAGCTGGACCGTACTTGATGTATCTTACACGCTGGTCGAAGTGAACATTTTCCTACCGAGTTGCCAACAAATGCTCGGTAAGTAACATGTTGGATCCATATCCACTTCCTCGTAATCATTGTGTCCTTAAAATGCCTACGGGGCCACTTTTGAATGATTTTCCCAACATCCTATAATCTCACTTTTCTCTTCTTTATTCTTGAACCGTTTGTCACTTTGAATAATATGTAATGAGGGATGATTATAACAACCTAGGAGAGTCTCTGTCACCAGTTCAGCGTGTGCTATGACATTTACCAGATCAACTCAATTAACTTCATGCTTTGGAACATCCGTAACCACTTTTTCTATCACTTCACCATCAATCACATCAACTATAGTAATCAGTTCATCCGAAATGGAAGAAGTTGGTATGGTATTATTCTCCATAAATTCTTTCTCTCCATCTGAAAATTGCATCCTTACATCAATTCTCATTGAAAGCACTTCACATAGTAAGTTAAGCATTCAACCCATTGTTGATCTGTAAGGTGGTCTGATGATAAAAGCTCATTTATCTTCGATAGAGACACCTCCAATTGAAAAACTTGTTTCTCCTCCTCAGATTGATAAGTAATATGAACTGGCTCGACAATTGGGCTAGCGACAGTTCTTGAAAATTGTGATAACTATCATACTCCTCCTTAAAACCTAAGTAAGGTGGCATCTCGGGTCCATAGCTATTGCAATCCCACTCTCGCCAATAGTTGTAGTCAGCACACGGCTGATAAAATTCTTGGTAAGTTGATGAAGCTAGAACGGTATCTGGATAAGGTATATCATCATAGTTAAGATCCGCTAGAAATAATAATCTCCTCATATCCTCTCCCTGTTGCAAGAACTCAGGGAAATTATATTTCTGGTGACATGGACTCCCACAACATATAAATGGGTGTTGCACAACATCCATAAAGAATCTGCGCACACACACAAAAATACCCACGTAAACCTGAACAAACTAAATAAATAAAAATAAGAATAACTAAAAAAAAGATGAAACTAAAAATATTTTGGTTTTATTCATTTAGGATTTAAAGGAAAACAACAAAGATAAAATCAAACAAGATGATATAACACTAAGCGCACTAGTCCCCCGCAACAGCCCCATTTTGATGACCTGTCATTAGGGTCATCCTAAAACCTAATTAACCTAGGTAGCTAGGGTAATTCAGGTATCGTATCCACGAGGAACATGTGGTCAGTGATATATAAGTTCATTTGATTATTTAAATAAACTTCAAAATTAAGCAATTAAATGCAATTAAAAACTTAACTTGAAATGTCGGATTTTTGTTTTATGTAAAAGAAACTTAAGCAAACTAAAATCTAAACTCAAGAGTTGTAAGAATGTGTGTTAAAGGTGATCACTCCAGGTTTTAAGTTTGTAAAACAACTAGGCATATGCTAATATATTAATTGGAAATCACATAGACATGATTCATGTTTAGATTATTATACAGTTATGATTTGGAACCAAGTCAATAACTTTGTTGACAGCCGATAACTAGACTGATGTTGTTGTCATACCCTGTGCCACGTGAGGAATCCACGGCACGGTGACGACTGATCGATTGAAACAAAACCAAGATTAATTAAGAAAAACCACAACGTTTACTAGATTCCATAAGATTAAATGTAGTTTGATTACAGATCATATCTATCTACCAAAAGAGCGTACAACTAACCAACATCAAAAATAATTTTTACAACATAAGAACAAACAAGATAATTAAACAACAAGGATTAAGTGAGTTTCTAATCCATCATGACTTGTTTCTTGATCTTGTTCTATCATAAATAGGTCACTTTAGTTGTCCCTGGAATGTACCTATCTCTGATTACCTGAAACATGTGAAAAATATTTGTCAACTACAAGTAGTTGGTGAGATACATAGGTTTTAAGTTTAAACAATATAAGTTCATGAGTGATATAATTGAATAATTGAATAATGTATAATTTGAAATGTAAATAACATAAAAGTAGTAACATGCTGTTGTAACCCAAACTGTCATCAACTATATTAACATGTCATCTTAGATGCAAGTCCCAAATTACGTTTGGAGTTAGGGTTAAGACTGAACAATGAAACAAATACGGCGCATGGTAATAAAGTTAATTAATACCAACTTCGTATTACTAAGCATGTGTCCAATATGGTCTAAGCTCTAAATTATTTTGACAGCTGCTCCATATTGCTAAAACTACATCAATCCAGGGTTTAGCTATACAACATATTTAAATCTAACTCTTACCTTGGTGTAGCAAACCTGATTTCCCTTTTTGTGATCACCTAGTACTAAAGATAAACGATTGTGTGAACTCAAGTTTGGAAAGCTAATATTATAGTTTCCAACACTTGAGTCCTAAGATTAACGATTGTGTGAACTTCAAGTCTGAAACTCTAAGAATATAGATTTCAGCCCCTGAAGTCCTAAGAATAACGATTGTGTGAACTTTAGGTCTGAAACTCTAATAACATAGATTTCAGCCCTTGAAATCCTAAGGATGTATACCAGTTGTGAATAAGTTTGTTTACAATAATGTGTCCATGTTACAAATCGTATTATAAATTTGAAATCTAGTATATACAAAAGTATGTCTTTGATAAGGTCGTGCACCATGACAAGTCACGATGTTCCAAAGGTTTTATTGAGAAGGATTTAAGTTGCCAACATAAGTTTAATCAATTGTAATGAAAACTGTTTAAGGAATTATTTACAAAAGTAGTTAATCACATGTGTCACCCCAAGTGATTTCAGAATAGAAAATAGGGGCTATGATCTCACCTTGATTGATAGTGCATAGATTTAACTTGGATATCCTTGCTTTCGCTTGTGATTGATAGTTTGGTCGTATTCAAATCCCTGAGTTGAATTTAATATTATTCATGAACTATAAGTACGTGTTCTTCTTGTTTTATGAATGTTGGTTCATTAGATTGATAGATCTTAAGTGTTGTAAGTTACAACAATAGTTCTTTATCCAACTTAGGCTTAGCCATGGATTCTTGATAATTAGGCATGTTAAGTTCTTACATTAGTTCTGAAAATGCAGTTAAATCCTTAAATCCTTAGAATATTCATGCTTCACCATGCATAACCCTTGTTATGCGTAATGTTGCATGAGTTGAATTAAAGGTTAAGTAACAATTGTGTTCATGATAATCTTAACAATTACATGTGCTAGGCCTTCATTATAATTGACATGCATTATAGTTTATATAGAAAGCGAGAGTGACGTATTTTTAGAGAGAGAAAGGGTGTTGGAGCTGGTGGTTGAGAATTAAATGAAGGTTTTATGCCTTTTATAGCCCGGTTAGAAATATACATGTTCGGGTTCATTCAGGTTCGCGTTTACGCGATATTTTACGAGAAATATGTAAACGTTGTGTTTCTATTAAAATAGTTTTATTTTATCATTTTAGGCGGTGATTATTAATAAATATTTTACATGAAATATTATTATTATTTTATTTTTTGAAATTGTTTATTTTAATTATTTCATCAGAACATATAACTTTCACGCGTATTCGTACGAATCGTCACCCGTACGACCATGACGATTGTTTTACGTTCTGTTTTGGTGTTCTAATTATAATATATCATTTAAAATATTAAACACCCAGATATATTCATGCGAATCGTCAATCCCATGATTACACTGTTAGTTTAATATTGTATAAGGTTATCCTTGATTTTTTGAAATTTTTTCCACACAAACGTTTGTGTTTCATCATTTGGTTATTTTCGGTTACTTACTTTTTTGTCAGACATCGGATTCCTCGCTACTGACAGAATCCCACGTCTTAGGTATTGTGTCTGTGCAAATTTTTCACTTGTTCTCATTGAACATTCACAATGTTATTAACAAATGAACTTATAATTAAAAACATGTATTTACAAGTATTGCCCGTATATACGACTATTGTACAATTGTTACAGTCTCCCCTAGTTAAGGGAATTTCTTTCGAAATTAACTAGCCTAAGGTATTGTAAAAAGATTAGGGTACTTGAGGTTCATCTATTCTTCACGTTCCCAGGTGAACTCTGCACCACGTTTGCCTTCCATCGTACTTTTACGATCGGAATCCGGCTACGCTTAAGTTTCTTGACTCCATGATCCATGATTTCGACGGGACGTTCAACAAATTGCATGTTGTTTGTATTTGAATTTCCTCTAATGGAATTTGAACATCATTATCAGCTAAGTGCTTCTGAAGATTCGACACATGAAAATTATCGTGAACGTTGCTCAACTTGACCGGAAGTTTAAGTTTGTAGGTTTCGGGACCAATCCTTTCTAAGATCTCAAATGGCCCAACCTACCTAGGAGCAAGTTTTCCCTTCTTTCATAAAAGAACAGCAACTTTCCAGGGATAAACCTTTAACAAGACTCAGTCACCAACTTGAAATTCAAGTGGTTTCTGACATCGACCAGCATAACTCTTTTGCCAATCCCTCTCGGCATTAAGCCTTGATTGAATGATTGAAATCTTATCAGTTGTTTCTTTAATGAGTTCAGGTCCTAAAAGTTGTGAGTCACCAACCTCGGTCAAGCAGACTCATGATCAGCATTTCCTACCATAAAGAGCTTCGAATGTTACGCATTGGATGCTCGTATGATAGCTATTATTATATATGTCACACCCCGGGCCGGCGGGCCGAATCGGAGACCCGTCGGGCAGAATAGTCCTGAGGCGTGATTGTAATCGGAGTGATTAGATCGTTACATTGCACATGATGATATGAGAAATACTAAATGTATTAAATGAATAAAATTAAATTACAACCATTTCATAATTTAATTCTATTACACTTTGACTTGGACATATGGAATGAGGACCAGATGTTCCACAAAAGTTGCTTGCACAGGTGCAAGTCTTGAAATCTTGTATCCGCGCAAGCCAGAGAGATTCCATCCAGGAATTGTAGGTTCCTCTAAGGGATCCTATCCTTCTCTCTCTAATGTCATCCTACTTTCACCTGTTCTTCACCTGAGAACATGTAAAATCTGTCAACACTAGGTTGGTGAGTCACATTAGTTTTGAAAATGTTAGGTTTTGTAAAAGGTTTAGTGAAAATCTTTCCATTCACATAGATTTGAAATATGATGTGAGAATGGTGTTGAAAACACGAATGAACTACACAAGTGCGTTAGCCCGAACATCATTACTGACACCATCCCAAATCATCGAAGGTAGTTTATGTATAGGGCATGCGTAGAGCCAAAGCTCGGCCGCCAGCCGACCACCCCTTCGGGGATCCACAAGGATGTCCTTAACAGAAATCAGACCTTGACACATGTGTATCTCCACTCTCCACAACGCGACCGATTATTGTAAAAATGAAATTGTGAGAAAGAAGGGTACGCTCTGTCTCCTAATATAGGAGACATGTTTTGTTACTTTGAAAATCACACCAGTGACGCATCTTTCTTGTAGTAAAACACTGTTTAATGTATACTCGTTTGAAACTCGTTCAAGACTAGGTCTTGAACAATTGTTTTGTTTGTAAACTCATGTTATTGTTTGTGTGGTCTGTCCGTAATATCACCCATGTGATCATTTACCAACCCTAATTGATATGGTTGTGTGATTAGTTCCCCTAGAACTAATCCGAGTTGTTGTTTCACGTGTGTATGAATGTAACGTACCAGCCTCAGCGCTGGAGGCTTGTTAAACCAATGGTAGCATCTACGTTACGGTCGGTTGACCCGCATCAACTAATGGTAAATGACTCTGAAGAGACTTGTTCAAGAATTCCTTTTTGAATTCTCAATGTGATGTTGTGTGGAAACTCGTCCTAGTGAATTACCCTAGATAGATACCATGCAAAACTGTTGTTTGTTTGGTGGGGGATTCCCATGAAAATGACTATCATGATCGGATATGATTGACGTTGGCGTACCATGATGAGCAATTATCTCATTAATGTATAATGTGGACAACTTATCCATCTTGTAATCCTCTCGGATCAGGAGAAAATGAGCAGATTTGGTAAGTCTGCCGACTATCACCCAAATCGAATGGTAACCCCTCGGTGTTCTCGGCAATATGGTTATGAAATCCATGGAAATTTGTTCCCATTTCCATTGAGGAATTTCTGGTTGCTGTAGAAGTCCCGACGGTTTCTGATGTTCGACCTTGACATTCAAGCATGTTAGACATTTCCCTACGTATAGCGCTATGTCTTTTATCATCCCGGGCCACCAGTAGCATGTTCTCAAATCTTGATACATCTTATCGGCTCCCAGATGAATTGAATATCGTGATTTATGTGCCTCGTCGTAGATGAGGGTTCATAACTCTTATAATTTTGGAATCCACATGCGTCTGTTGAAGAATAGAACTCCATCTAATAGAGATTATGTTTACCTTCAACCCCGCAGTCTAACTCTGTCTTCAGCTGATTGTTGATCACCACTAGTTGTTGTGCAATATGAATCAAATCTTTTTGGTTTTGTTATTTGCTGATCTCCATGGCTCTGACTCGCTCTGGTTTAATTGGTTCCTTGCGACTAAGAGCATCCGCCACCACATTGGCTTTACCCGGATGATAATGAATCTCACAATCGTAATAAGTTAACATCTCAACCCAACGCCTTTGTCGCATGTTGAGTTCCAACTGATTGGGAATGTGTTGAAGGCTCTTGTGGTCTGTGTATATGACACATTTGGTACCATATAGGTAGTGTATCCAAATATTTAATGCAAAGACCACATCCCCTAACTCAAGGTTGTGAGTAGTATAATTTTTCTCATGAACCTTAAGTTGCTTTGAAGTATAAGCATTGACCTTGTCTCGTTGCATAATTACACAACCGAGACCAAGTTTTGAAGCATCAAAGTAGACAATGAAATCATCATTGACTTCTGGAAGACTAAGAATATGGGAGTTGCATAACTTCTGTTTAAGAAGATGGAATGCATCTTCTTGATTCTGCCCCCATATGAACGCTAGAATTTTCTGGGTCAAAGTTGTGAGTGGCAAGACAATCTGTGAAACCTTCGATAGTAACCTGGTAAAACTAGAACTGAACGGATTTATGTTGTAGTGGACAGGGTAGTCTAGTTCTTAATTTCTTTTATCTTGTTGGATCTACATGTATCCCATCTTTGTTAATAACTTGTCCTAAGAAGTGAACCTCCTTTAGCCAATACTCACATTTTGAGAATATGGCATAAAGTTGTTTAACTCTTAGCAGTTCTAAGATTTTTATAAGATGACTCTCGTGTTCCTATTCAGTCTTAGAATAAATCAGCATATCATCAATAAAGACCATAACAAGCTGATCTAAGCAAAGCCTGTAGACTCGATTCATAAGGCCCATGAACACTGCTGGCGCATTAGCCAGCACAAATGGCATGACCACGAACTCGTAGTGCCCATATTGAGTCCTAAATGTTGTCTTGGGAATATCCTCATCATTCACTCTCAACTGATGATACCCAGATCATAAATCAATCTTGGAAAAACAAGTTGCTCCCTGTAGCTGATCAAATAGATCATCGATCCTAGTTTGAGGATATATGTTCTTGATTGTTAACTTATTTAGTTCTAGATAGTCGATGCACATACGAAAAGAACTGTCTTTCTTCTTGACAAAGAGAACCGGAGATCCCCATGGTGAGTAGCTCAGTTTGATGAACCCTTTGTCTAGAAGCTCCTGAAGCTTACTAGACAGTTCCTACATCTTAGACGGAGCTAATCGATGCGTTGACTGGGCCACTGAGTTCGCTCTTGGGACGAGATATATTCTAAACTCCACTTGCCAAACAGGTGGTATTCTGGCAAGTCTTCTAGGAATACTTCTGGATATTCTCTGATGCTCGGTACATATTCAACCGCCTGTTTCTCTGGTTTCTTCTCCACTACATGTGCTAGAAATGCACATTATTGCTTCTTCAAGTACTTCGACGCCTTGATGTAGGACACTATCTTTAATCCGCGACATGGCTTATCGCCGTACACTCGCATTGTTTCGCCGAACGGTAGGGGAATTCAAAGTAGTTTCTCTGAAAAGATGACTTTGACATTCTGTTTAGACAACCAATCCATTCCAACAATGACTTTGAAACTTTGAAGTGTCATTGGAATGAGATCAATCATGAAGGAATGATCGTTTAACATAAGTTTACAACCACGAAGTATTGAATTCAGAAGTATTTTGTTACCATTGTCAATTTCTACTGTATATGGAGTAGTAACTACTGATGGTTGTATGTCAATTAGAGATTGCAATTCTGGCAGAGACAAGACTCTTGTCTACACTAGTATAAAATAGTACAGAAACATAGTGGTTGTTGATGAGAAATGTACCAGTGATGACTGTCGGCTCCTCATGTGCTTCCGTGGCTCTAATGACAAAAGCACGAGCTGTATCAGCAGCGGCTGTGTTTTGTTGAGATGGGGAAATTGATTCCTAAAATGTCCTTCTGCCTCGAAATTTTAGCAAGCCCTCCCGCCTGTTATAGCAGGAACTACTGCGGTTGTAGTGGCAACAAGATTTGTGGCACAACACATTTGGCATGGAAGGGTAGGGAGATGATGAAACTGGCACTTAATAAAAAGTGGATACTGCCTAGTGTAGGCCTTTTGGCTATGGAAGCTTGTAGTTTTCAGTTACCTGGGTGGCTTGGATTGGAGCACTTAGAAGTAGTCAACTTTGTCAAACTCCTTAGTTAGGGTAACACTTAGATGAATAGCCGCCTCCAAAGGGAGGGACTACTTCCCATGACATTACCCCTAATCAAAAAGGGTACTCCTTCAATGTACTTTTCTATCTTACGAGATAGAGCAGTAACCAAATGTGGTACCAACATACACAACTCATGGAATCGAGTTGTGTATTTTGTGTTTTTCCCAATATCTTGCACGAGGCTCCACATTTCTGCCTCCAGTTTCTTCAGCTCGTGGCGTGGACAGAACTGTTTCATTAGCAACTTCTTAAAATCATCCCTTGGTAGGGATAAAGCTACTTCTCTTCCTCGGGTCTTCTTCTTAGCACTCCACCATGTAAGAGCGCCCTTATGAAGAGTGCTAACTGCCATTTTGACCTTAAGGTTTTCAGGACAACCCGTGTAATCGAGTATGTCCTCGATGCTTTTCAAACATTGCAACAGACTCGAAGCTCCCTCAGCACCCGAGTAATTCGGGGGTTTAGCATCATTGAACTGCTTAAAGGTGAAGTTTGTAGTTTCTGTGTTAGTAGTGTTGGAGTTGTTTGTTGCTGTATCATCACTACTTCAATGTAGGTTGTTGGTGATATCAGTAACCATATCCTTAATAATCTCCATCATCTGTAGGGAGATTACTAGGGCAATCTTGTTTATCTCTTCATCGTTGCCGCTTGTTGAACCTTAGCCGTTAGGATTACGTCGAGGAGGCATTCTACGAAGAGAAAGCCACAAGCGGGTCAGTAACGTGAAGTTATACAATTAAATTGCAAGATAATTTAGTAATATTCTCATACTACCAGTATTATCGTTCAATTCTAATCATGAGCAAGCACAGACATAAGCAGTTAACTTATTAGTATACTTCTCATGTGATTGTATGTCATGATCTTATGTACAAGGTTCCATGAAATACCCCACCAAACCTACACACTGATACTTTCCCAGTATGTAGAAGAGAGCTTATGCATAGGGCATATGTAGAGTCAAGCTCAGCCGCCATCCCACCACTTCTTCGACATACAATGATCGTATCCTTGCTAGAATTTGGCACAATGTTTGTACTAACTATCATCTATGTTGAAATGTACAAAGTATGTAGGATCTACACTAGATCTAAACATGTTCTCACATAATATTGGCACATAAAGTTTACACATAAGATTTTTTCACATAAGATTGATTAACATGTTGTCTCATTACGTTCTTTGTTCTCCTTGACTTCAAGTATATGTAATAATGTATCAGATTGATGTACTAATGATTCTTGTTAACCCCAGATCTTCACCTCAAATAATCACACCGAATTGCCCCTGTCATACTAAAGTTAGTTTAAATACAGGGCATACGTATGGTCAAACCCAGCCACCAGCCCACCACCACTTCAGTATGTCAGGGCTAGGCCGCCGTTTGTATTTGAAGTTACGATCTCAACTCACTATTGTTTATGATTGTACAATTGAATATGACTGTGAAAACTATAGTCTTGGTTCACTTGTAACCAAGACCTCCAGTTTCCATGTTTTTGTGTCTTGGAATATTCATTCAAGTCTCTCAATACATACCGTATTGAGTACTATGTTTCCATGATGAGAACTTCAATTTAGGAATACTAAGAATACAGATTCCCATCCTTGAAGTCCTTAATATGCTGCATGATGAGAATTTTAGATCAAGGATGCTAAGATAGATCCTTGCCTCTGAAATCTTTTAATGAACACAAATTGAGAAATTTATCCCGGGTCCTAAATTTAAGAATCCCGACTCTAAATTCCTTGATTTTGAAAAATAGTTTTAGAAAAAAATTGTCCCTAAAATCTTCCAAGCTTGATGCAGACTTAATGCTAACTCAAGTTTACTTAGTTTCTAAGTATCCTCAACACCTAGCACTTAGTCCTATAGGGTAGCTTAGGTTATAGCCTAGGCCATTAATATTGGGTTTTTCCTAGTTCCCTATAACTTTGGCTTTGATACCAATCTGTCAGACCATGCGCCGCATGCGAAATCCACGGCGCGATGACGACTGATTAATGGAATCATGACCAAGATTAATGAAGAACAACCACAAAGTTTACTAGATTCCATAAGATTAAATGTATTTTGATTACAGATCATATCTATCCACCAAACGTACGTAAACCTAACCAACCTCAAGAATAATGTTTACAAAATAAGAACAGATAAGATAATTAAACAACCAGGATTAAGTGAGTTTCTAATCCATCCTAAGTTGTTTCTTGATCTTGTTCTATATTAACTAGGTCGCCCTAGTTGTCCCTAGAATGTACCTATCTTTGATTACCTGAAACATGTGAAAAATATCTGTCAACTACAAGTAATTTGTGAGATACTGTAACATCAGTGCGTGAAATGTCACCGGAACAGTGATCTCTACAGTACATGAACAGTAAATCAGGTACGTATTTCAGTTCACATTTGTACATCATTGTCAATTCAGGTATCATAGCACAGTTCAGATTCAGTTCAAAAAAATCAAAGCTCAGAATTATGGTTCATCAGTCAGATACTTATCTGACGATACAGAACCATCATGTGATTATGTGTTAGGATTCTATTATGTATAAACGTATGTGAGGCTTTACTGAACAAAACAATATGGGTGTTGTTACGTGAATGCTAAACCGACGGATTATTCGTATAGGTGACGATCTGTACGAATAAATCTAGAAGTTTAACATTCTGAATGATATCCAATAATTAGAAAACAATATTGATAAGTATAGTTATTACCGTGTTCGTACGGATGACGATCCGAACGAATACGCGCGATAACCGTACGATTCGATTTTGAACAGTAAATTAAATATTTTCGAAAATTTAAAATAAATAAAAGATATTTAGTTAATTTATTAGGAATCACAACCTAAAATAAATTTTTAATCTTTACTTTAAAACCGAGACGTTTCGTTACGAGAACGAAATGAAACCGACATCTTTCGCGAAACCGAGCAACCGAAACGAACCCGAACTCACCCGGAGTATAAATACCCCAATTGAATCTTCTTCCTCATTCATCCTCTTCACTCTATCTCTCTAAAAACAAAAACCCGGAACTCTCTCTCTAGAATTTCTCACTCTCTCTCTAAGATTTCTCCCTCATTTCTTGATGAAATCGAGTGTTCTTGGTGCCCAAACGACCACCACAACACATAGATTGTGAAAGTACAGTGGATCTGAGTTTGCAACCAACCGATTTGAGGTAAAAATCAAGTTTATGTTCGGTTTTTAGGGTTTTCTAAACCCTAAGTTCGAACCCACCATGAACCGGTTTTTACACCACTTCAACACTTAGGATTTACACTATAACACCATAGAATAGTGTAGGATCAAGTGGGATAGGGTTAGATTAGCTGGTTGGTCGAAATCGAAGGGCTGCCTTGGAGGCCTTCGAACGGCCGAATGGCTCAAACCATCAGCTCGCCAAATGGCAACCATTTTAATCGGCCGAATGGCCTTAGTGCCGAATCAGTCCCATTCGGGCTTAGTCCCTTTCGGCCAAACCTCATCTGAACCCAGCCCATACGGCCACAGCCATTCGGGTCACCTTCCTTTTCGGCCAAGACTCATGCGGCACTCTTTCGGCAAGACCCCATTCTCTCGCCCTACCCTCATTCGGTCGAGCCTCATTCTACTGCCATGGTTCGGCCATACCACCTTCAATCGGCCTAACTCTTTCGGCTCAGCTGCTATTCGCTCGGCATGTTTCAGTCGGCCACTCCTCTCATTCGATATCGTTCGGCCATGCAGCCATTCACGTGGACTATTTCGGATGGAGGGCAGACAAGGGAAGGGTGTTGAGATAATGAACATGTAGAAAAAGTTTAACAAAATTTCATACATTCCATGCATGCATGTAGGTTTCTATGTAGGTGTATGCATGGGTGTTCTGTGAAGATCGAGATAGAGACCTAATGGGATAAACACAAAGGTTTTCAAGGGATAATGGAGTTTAATCATGGGTCATTTCATATGAGATTGGTTTAACATGCAAGAGTTTCATGAGTTAGGATTCTAAGGACAAGGTTTTCTTAAATCATATTAACAATTAAACATTTGGGTCTCCACTAACAAAAGTTTTCACAAACCGCATTAGAATTTAAACATGTGTTTTGATATTATTGGAGTTCAAAACACACTTGGGAACTCATTAAGGATCAAGGCAATGGTTTAGTGTTATGGATGTTAATTTAACTACTAACTCCTAACACTTAGACAATTCATGAGAATACATAACCACAATTGGTGTTCCATATGAACTACTTAGAATGGGTTATGCACATGTAATCAATCAAGGAATCATGAAAGATCAACACCTAGTAATGGGCCAAGGTTAATCAAATGAGATTAACCTAAACTCATCATGTGTAAGTATAGTTTTCTTAAATAAATTATGTTTTCAATAAAAGAAAATTAAGCTAAAAACCTTATTAAATTAAAATAAATAATTTTCTAAATAAATGGTCAACTTAAATTTTATTAACTTAAAAATGTTTTAACTAAACACTTGTAATTAATAATGCGGGATAAATGGGTTTTACTTACGGGTAAAATGTTAGATTAATTAGATAGAATCTTAGAAACACATCGGTATCATAGGACACTTAGTTGCACACCGAGACCAAAACCCTAGATGAGTCAATTATAAATACTCATCGTATTCGAATTCTCTTAAAAAACAACTCAGGTGCTAAAGATACATAGGCAACAATCAAAGAGCGCGCATATCTTTTGTGGATCAATTGCACAGCGACACAGGTGAGTTCATTGCCCCTTTTCTAAACATTTTTGTTTTCAAACGCGGGGCTAAGAAGCATGCGTAAACTGTTTCATTAAATTGTTTACTTAAATGCTTTTACTTATTATATACTTTATAAATGCTTGTTTATACACCTAGACTCCTGTCTAGGTAAATCCTAGGCTAAATTAACTATCAAGTTAATTAAGCAAGTTAATTAAAATACTCTTATGAGTAATACCTAAATTCTAAAATTTAAATAAACCCTTAGTCCATCAAATTCCAATTCTAGAATTTAAATTCAAAGCGAAATCAAAAGAACCAAAATCTATAGATCAAATGCAATGGAATATAATCCAGTGTGTGATCAGTAAACTCAGGATCCTAATCATGAATCATTAATCATGGTGAAATCATGGAAATTCTAAAGATCAATTCAAAGGAACTCAAGGAATCAGAAATCATAAATGTGTGTGAATCATTGAAATAATGAAATCATTATAATCTAATGAAATCATTAATACTTGAGTTAAGGTGGATGTCAGTTGTATAGGGAATCAAGACCACGTGTAACACACATAAAGTCCCTTCATAAATAGTAGAATCTAGTAGTCAGACTATTCGGGCAATAACGTGAACGATCAAATGAAATCAATATCAAAAATCAAGAGAATCATTGACGATCAAGGACGAACAAGAACGATCAAGCACCAAAGGATATCCTTAAAGTCCCTACGCATACAGTAGACCAGAGGGTCAAGCTGATATGGGCAAAACATTAAAATCCCGGTCAGTTCAGGTATACTCCTTGTGAGTTATGCCTGGCATGGGTCACGTGTGAGAGGTTACAACTTGGACAACCACCAACAACTAAGTCTAACTGATTGAGTCAAATAAGGCCCAATCATCATGTCTTAGTTGTATGTAAACGTCATTTATTTATTTATTTAAACATTTAACATTTTATTTCTATAATTGCTTTTGGTAAATCATGAAGACATGGTGAACCCAGGAAATCAGTTTTATTTCAAATTATGGAAATCAAGTCTTTTAACATAGAAATGAGAGTTAGGTAAGACGCTTAATTATCATTAAGATCAATGTCCTGTGCGGCTTAGTATGTGGTGGGACGGCGTCTGGGCGGGTCGTAGGCTCGACTCAGGGGTATGCCCTATATATAAGCATACCGAGTTGGATGATACAGGTGATGTTAATGAGATTAAGGTTGTTACCTATGGGGAAACATAAACATTTTTGGATTGACATCATAAACGGATAAACCGAGTGCTTTAGATCTCAGACGATCATAGAAAGGAATGGTAGGTAAAATGCTTAATTTATCATTAACAACAATGTCCTATGTGACTTAGTATGTGGGGGGACGGCGTCTGGGCGGGTCGTAGGCTCGACCCAGGGGTATGCCCTATATATAAGCATACCGAGTTGGATGATACAGGTGTTGATAATGAGGTTAAGGTTTTACCTAAAAGGTTTGCAAAACTATTTTCAATTACCAAAATCATATGAACTCACCAACCATTGTGTTGACTTTGTTTTATTTTCATGCTTTCTCAGATGACGAACAGGATTAAGCTAGGAATTTGGATTGCATGCTAGGATGCTTAGTTAGAGGACCTAGTAGTATTGGAAAGCACATCTTGTGTTGATTATTGTGAATCATTTTTGAGATCTTGTACTAATACAAGATAGTGAACTTATGATTCATTTTGAAATGTTTACTTGGTTAAATTACCAGACATTGATATTGTAATTTAACTCTGTAAATTTTAGATTAATGTTATTGTGCTTAGATATTCTTAACATTGATGCTATGTAAACAATCTGATCATCACGATTATCATCCACAATATCGCGCCCCGAGAACCTTTCGCCCGACGGGGACTTCGATCCAACCCCGCCGGCTTGGGGTGTGACAGATTGGTATCAGAGCTCAAGGTTATAGAGAATAATAGGTCATTTACTTAAAACGGTTTGGCCTAGACTAAAACTTAGGGACCTTTCATGTAGAGAGCATAGGAATTAGGAAATTACTTGCATTGTGTCTTTTGCATTCGATCATTGCACTAACCAATGTTCTATTGGTTGTGATCAAAATGTCACCGAAAAGACAGCCATCACCGCCTCTCCCTTCGCAGGAGACGGACTCAGCAGTTGAGGCACTTGCAACCCTGATCACTGAACAGTTGGTGGCGGTTCTTCCCGGAATCATCACCCGGATCAGGAACAGTGAGGAGTTTGCTAGGAACTTCTTACTACTTTCTGCAGAGAAGAAGGAACCAGAAGAAGGATAAACCAGCAAGAAACCTAAGCGCCGTTCTGCAAAAAGGCGAAAGAGAACTGTGGACTATACTGAAGCCGTACCTATCAGTCAAATTCTGCCAAATTTGACTACAGGAGTCAGTGCTCACCATGAGGGAAAAACCCCTCTCTGTTCAGCTTGTCACTACTATCATTGGGTTGAACTTCCATGTGTACGATGCACACGCTGTGGGAAGACAGGTCACTAGATGCAACAATGCAGGACACCGATTACCCCTATTCCCCATAAATATGTTGGCATATTCCCTAAATGTGCCAGATGTGGTTTCCACCACGGTGAGAAGAAACCTTGTAAGCACTGTTTGAATTGTGGGAAATACGGACACTGGATCCAACAGTGTCGGTTTATTCCCACTAGGAAACAGAAACAAGAAGCGAGCACCTCTACTTCCTCTCATAACAACAACTGCTACATGTGTGGAATGTTTGGACATTTCAAAAGGGACTGCCCTAGGCGAAGACCTCCCGCAGACCCAGCAGTCACTGAGGAATTACTCGCTTTACCAGCTCCTGGGGAACACTCGGAGTCCGATGACCCCATAGGTATGCCAATTTCAGATTGATGCATTAAATTATTTATTGGTATATTAATTAGAACTGCTTAGTCTGTTGTAATTTTAGAAACAATAAATTTAAAATAGCTGTAAATAAGGTCAGTGTTGAAAAGATAATCGGAATAATAACTTAAGGAACCTTCAGGTTAAGTAAGCGTTAAATGATTAAATAAGAGACAGGGAAATTCTTGATTACAGTTTAAATATTTTAATTAGGAAGAGGACCTTATTTGAGTAGAACACTAAAAGCTGTAGAAATTCAAAATGTCATAGTTAGTGTGTAAACTTTCATTTTCTATCTAGACCTCCTAGAATTTTGAGTTAATTAAGTTGAGAACAGGGTTCATGGATGTTAGGAAAGGATAAATGTTAGAACTGTGCTGGATTCTTATCTAAGCTAGATAAGTAAGTCAGGGGAAAATCAGTTGTGAAGGTAATAGGAAAATACGCCAGAGATAATATTCCGAATGTAATATGGGCATTCCAAGTGACGGTGATGCCTTTCGGATATAAGAATGCACCCATGGTTCTTATGGATTTCATGAACCGAGTGTGCAAACTGTATGTAGCCTAGTTTGTCATTTTCGTTAGGAATGACATACTGAATTATTCTAAAAAGCAAGACGGAACACGAACGACCTTTCAGGAAGATTCTGGAGCTATTAAAGAAATAGAAATCCTGTGATAAAATCTCCAATTGAAAGGTAGGCTAAGGATAGAAACGGTTGTAACGACAGTTGCAATAAGCCTCATAAGTTACACGATTTTCGGGTAGGAGTAAGGTAAATATGCATCACTTCGGAGATGTGTATAGGATTACTGAAAAGATAAATTATTTCCTTTATCTTAACGGATCTGCCATATTTTATGGTAGACCTCCCCGACTTATAGAGTACCCTTTTAAAGAGGAGAATAGATTAAACAGATGGTGAAGTAAGTATACGGTTATATCAAATAACCTAAGGATTCACCATGTGCAACTCAATGGTCTCGATCTGACAATCAAGACCTAGAGTTGTGAGAGCCATCTATGAAAACTTTAAGGAGTGTGTCAGATTGTAGAAGAGAAAGACAGTTTGAGATAAACCGGATGAAATACCTACTACCAAAATAGTGGGTGTATTCCGGCGGTAGATAAATCAAGAAGACCTATTCTTGAGAATGCACACGAGCCTGATAATCAGTGCATCCGGGCGCCGATAAAATGTACCGAGACTTACAGAGATTTTATTGATGGCCGGGAATGAAGAAATACATCGTCGAGTATGTCGGTCGATGCCTTAAGTGTGCTAAAGTAAAGACGGAACACCAGAAGCCGTCAGGGCTACTGGGACAGCCTGAAATTCTGCTCTGGAAGTGGGAACAAACAGCTATGGATATCGAAACCAAGCTACCTCGCGCTTCCATGGGTCATAGTACTCTCTGAGTCATCAATGACCGATTGACAGAAATCTATCCATTTCTTGCTAACGCAGGAGAACTTCGCGATAGGTAAACTGACGGATTATACAACAACGAGATAGTAGGACGTCATGGGGTATCATTGTTTAACATTTTAGATAGAGACAACCAATTCACATGAAGGTTCTAACCAACATCGCAGAAACTTCTAGGGATGTACTTAAACTCGAGTACAGCTCACCATCCATTAACGGACGGTCGAAGCTAAAGTACGACACAGACCCTAGAGGATACGATGAGAACCTGTCTGTTAAACTTTGGTGGAAATTGGGACTCTCAATTGCCACTGATCAAATTCTCCTGTAACAACAGCCATAATTGTAGCATCGAATGCACATCATTCAAGGCTCATTAAGACCGGAATATGTCGGCTACCGAGCTGTTGGGCTGAGACAGGAGATAATCGAACAGCTAAACCAGAGCTTAGTAGATCAACTGTTGACAAAATAGCTTAGATTTAACAAAGGTTACGGATTGCAAGGATAAGACAGAGTAGTTAAACCAATGAATAACGCAAGCCGTTGACATTTTGAGTGGGAAATCTGATCAAGTTAAAGGTACCCTGAGGAAAGATGGAGTCCATTTTTGAATATAGGGACAAATAAGCACCACGAAACGCAGGACAGTTCGAGATAATCGAACGTATTCGTCCTTCAGCATATAGACTGAGATCACTAGATGATCTCAGTGGTGCGCACGACGTGTTTCGCGTCTCAAATTTGAAGAAATGTTTTAATAACGAATCGCTTGTCATATCAGTTGAAGGAATTCAACTGGACAGACATTTATATTTAATCTAAGAATCTTCGGAGATTATGGCTCGCTAAGTTAAACAAATAAGGTGAAGCTGTACTCCGATTGATAAGTCTCATTGGGATTCAAAGCGCAAACTCGAGTTTACTTGAGAAATACAAAGATCACAGGAAGTTTAGGTATTCCCAACTGTTTACAGAGAAAGCCGTACCCGATAACTATTCTTAAATTTCGGGACGAAATTTCTCTAACAAGGGGAGACTGTAACATCAGTGCCGGAAACGTCACCGGAACAGTGATCTCTACAGTACATGAACAGTAAATCAGGTACGTATTTCAGTTCACATTTGTACATCATTGTCAATTCTGGTATCATAGCGCAGTTCAGATTCAGTTCAGAAAAATCAAAGCTCAGAATTATGGTTCATCAGTTAGATACTTATCTGACGATACAGAACCATCATGTGATTATGTGTTAGGATTCTATTATGTATAAACGTATGTGAGGCTTTACTGAACAAAACAATATGGGTGTTGTTACGTGAATGCTAAACCGACGGATTATTCGTATAGGTGACGATCTATACGAATAAATCTGGAAGTTTAATGTTCTGAATGATATCCAATAATTAGAAAACAATATTGAAAAGTATAGTTATCACCGTGTTCGTACGGATGACGATCCGAACGAATACGCGCGATAACCGTACGATTCGATTTTGAACTGTAAATTAAATATTTTCGAAAATTTAAAATAAATAAAAGATATTTAGTTAATTTATTAGGAATCACAACCTAAAATAAATTTTTAATCTTTACTTTAAAATCGAGACGTTTCGTTACGAGAACGAAATGAAACCGACGTCTTTCGCGAAACCGAGCAACCGAAACGAACCCGAATTCACCCGGAGTATAAATACCCGAATTGAATCTTCTTCCTCATTCACCCTCTTCACTCTCTCTCTCTAAAAACAAAAACCCGGAACTCTCTCTCTCTAGAATTTCTCACTCTCTCTCTAAGATTTCTCCCTCATTTCTTGATGAAATCGAGTGTTCTTGGTGCCCAAACGACCACCACAACACGTAGATTGTGAAAGTACAGTGGATCTGAGTTTGCAACCAACCGATTTGAGGTAAAAATCAAGTTTATGTTCGGTTTTTAGGGTTTTCTAAACCCTAAGTTCGAACCCACCATGAACCGGTTTTTACACCACTTCAACACTTAGGATTTACACTATAACACCATAGAATAGTGTAAGATCAAGTGGGATAGGGTTAGATTAGCTGGTTGGTCGAAATCAAAGGGCTGCCTTGGAGGCCTTCGAACGGCCGAATGGCTCAAACCATCAGCTCGCCGAATGGCAACCATTTTAATCGGCCGAATGGCCTTAGTGCTGAAGCAGTCCCATTCGGGCTTCGTCCCTTTCGGCCAAACCTCATCTGAACCCAGCCCATACGGCCACAGCCATTCGGGTCACCTTCCTTTTCTGCCAAGACTCATGCGGCACTCTTTCGGCAAGACCCCATTCTCTCGCCCTACCCTCATTCGGTCGAGCCTCATTCTACTGCCATGGTTCGGCCATACCACCTTCAATCGGCCTAACTCTTTCGGCTCAGCTGCTATTCGCTCGGCATGTTTCAGTCGGCCACTCCTCTCATTCGATATCGTTCGGCCATGCAGCCATTCACGTGGACTATTTCGGATGGAGGGCAGACAAGGGAAGGGTGTTGAGATAATGAACATGTAGAAAAAGTTTAACAAAATTTCATACATTCCATGCATGCATGTAGGTTTCTATGTAGGTGTATGCATGGGTGTTCTGTGAAGATCGAGATAGAGACCTAATGGGATAAACACAAAGGTTTTCAAGGGATAATGGAGTTTAATCATGGGTCATTTCATATGAGATTGGTTTAACATGCAAGAGTTTCATGAGTTAGGATTCTAAGGACAAGGTTTTCTTAAATCATATTAACAATTAAACATTTGGGTCTCCACTAACAAAAGTTTTCACAAACCGCATTAGAATTTAAACATGTGTTTTGATATTATTGGAGTTCAAAACACACTTGGGAACTCATTAAGGATCAAGGCAATGGTTTAGTGTTATGGATGTTAATTTAACTACTAACTCCTAACACTTAGACAATTCATGAGAATACATAACCACAATTGGTGTTCCATATGAACTACTTAGAATGGGTTATGCACATGTAATCAATCAAGGAATCATGAAAGATCAACACCTAGTAATGGGCCAAGGTTAATCAAATGAGATTAACCTAAACTCATCATGTGTAAGTATAGTTTTCTTAAATAAATTATGTTTTCAATAAAAGAAAATTAAGCTAAAAACCTTATTAAATTAAAATAAATAATTTTCTAAATAAATGGTCAACTTAAATTTTATTAACTTAAAAATGTTTTAACTAAACACTTGTAATTAATAATGCGGGATAAATGGGTTTTACTTACGGGTAAAATGTTAGATTAATTAGATAGAATCTTAGAAACACATCGGTATCATAGGACACTTAGTTGCACACCGAGACCAAAACCCTAGATGAGTCAATTATAAATACTCATCGTATTCGAATTCTCTTAAAAAACAACTCAGGTGCTAAAGATACATAGGCAACAATCAAAGAGCGCGCATATCTTTTGTGGATCAATTGCACAGCGACACAGGTGAGTTCATTGCCCCTTTTCTAAACATTTTTGTTTTCAAACGCGGGGCTAAGAAGCATGCGTAAACTGTTTCATTAAATTGTTTACTTAAATGCTTTTACTTATTATATACTTTATAAATGCTTGTTTATACACCTAGACTCCTGTCTAGGTAAATCCTAGGCTAAATTAACTATCAAGTTAATTAAGCAAGTTAATTAAAATACTCTTATGAGTAATACCTAAATTCTAAAATTTAAATAAACCCTTAGTCCATCAAATTCCAATTCTAGAATTTAAATTCAAAGCGAAATCAAAAGAACCAAAATCTATAGATCAAATGCAATGGAATATAATCCAGTGTGTGATCAGTAAACTCAGGATCCTAATCATGAATCATTAATCATGGTGAAATCATGGAAATTCTAAAGATCAATTCAAAGGAACTCAAGGAATCAGAAATCATAAATGTGTGTGAATCATTGAAATAATGAAATCATTATAATCTTATGAAATCATTAATACTTGAGTTAAGGTGGATGTCAGTTGTATAGGGAATCAAGACCACGTGTAACACACATAAAGTCCCATCATAAATAGTAGACTCTAGTAGTCAGACTATTCGGGCAATAACGTGAACGATCAAATGAAATCAATATCAAAAATCAAGAGAATCATTGACGATCAAGGACGAACAAGAACGATCAAGCACCAAAGGATATCCTTAAAGTCCCTACGCATACAGTAGACCAGAGGGTCAAGCTGATATGGGCAAAACATTAAAATCCCGATCAGTTCAGGTATACTCCCTGTGAGTTATGCCTGGCATGGGTCACGTGTGAGAGGTTACAACTTGGACAACCACCAACAACTAAGTCTAACTAATTGAGTCAAATAAGGCCCAATCATCATGTCTTAGTTGTATGTAAACGTTATTTATTTATTTATTTATTTAAACATTTAACATTTTATTTCTATAATTGCTTTTGGTAAATCATGAAGACATGGTGAACCCAGGAAATTAGTTTTATTTCAAATTATGGAAATCAAGTCTTTTAACATAGAAGTGAGGGTTTGGTAAGACGTTTAATTATCATTAAGATCAATGTCCTATGCGGCTTAAGTATGTGGTGGGACGGTGTCTGGGCGGGTCGTAGGCTCGACTCAGGGGTATTCCCTATATATAAGCATACCGAGTTGGATGATACAGGTGATGTTAATGAGATTAAGGTTGTTACCTATGGGGAAACATAAACATTTTTGGATTGACATCATAAACGGATAAACAGAGTGCATTAGATCCCAGACGATCATAGAAAGGAATGGTATGTAAAATGCTTAATTTATCATTAACAACAATGTCATATGTGACTTAGTATGTGGTGGGACGACGTCTGGGCGGGTCGTAGGCTTGACCCAGGGGTATGCCTTATATATAAGCATACCGAGTTGGATGATATAGGTGTTGATAATGAGGTTAAGGTTTTACCTAAAAGGTTTGCAAAACTATTTTCAATTACCAAAATCATATGAACTCACCAACCATTGTGTTGACTTTGTTTTATTTTCATGCTTTCTCAGATGACGAACAGGATTAAGCTAGGAATTTGGATTGCATGCTAGGATGCTCAATTAGAGGACCTAGTAGTATTGGAAAGCACATCTTGTGTTGATTATTGTGAATCATTTTTGAGATCTTGTACTAATACAAGATAGTGAACTTATGATTCATTTTGAAATGTTTACTTGGTTAAATTACAAGACATTGATATTGTAATTTAACTCTGTAAATTTTAGATTAATGTTATTGTGCTTAGATATTCTTAACATTGATGCTATGTAAACAATCTGATCATCACGATTTCCATCCACGATATCGCGCCCCGAGAACCTTCCGCCCGACGGGGACTTCGATCCCACCCCGCCGGCTTGGGGTGTGACAGATACATAGGTTTTAACTTTAAACAATATAATTTCATGAATAATATAATTGAATAACCGAACAATGTATAATTTGAAATGGAAATAACATAAAAGTAGTAACATGTTGTTGTAACCCAAACTATCATCAAGTATATTAACATGTCATCATAGATCCAAGTCCAAAACTACGTTTGGAGTTAGGGTTAAACTAACCAATGAAACCATTACGACCCATGGTAATGAAGTTAATTAAAACCAACTTTGTTTTACTAAGCAAGTGTCCAATATGGTCTAAGCTGTAAAATTAATTGACAGCTACTTCATATTGCTAAAACTACATCAATCCACAATTAACAATAAAACAAATTTAAAACAAACTCTGACCTTGGTGTAGCAAAACCGCTTACCCTTGTTGTGATCACCCGATACTAATGATAAATGATTGTGTGAACTCACGTTTGGAATGCTAAGAATATAGTTTCCTACCCTTGAGTCCGAAGATTATCGATTGTGTGAACTTCAAGTCTGAAACTCTAAGAATATAGATTTCAGCCCTTGAAGTAATAAGAATAACGATTGTGTGAACTTTAGGTCTGAAACTCTAATAACATAGATTTCAGCCCTTTAAGTCCTAAGGATATATACCAGTTGTGAATAAGTTTGTTTACAATAATGAGTCCATGTTACAAATCATATTATTAATTTGAAATCCATTATTTACAAAAGTATGTCTTTGAAAAGGTCGTGTGCCATGACAAGTCACGAATAAGGTGCCTTTGATCCAAAGATTCTATTGAAAAGTAGTTAAGTTGCCAACATAAGTTTAATTTATTATAATGAAAACTATTTAAGGAATTATTTCCAAAAGTAGTTAATCACGTGTGTCACTCTAAAAGGTTTCAGAATAGAAAATAGGGGCTATGATCTCACCTTAATTGATAGTGCAATAGATTGAAATTGGTTATCGATGCTCTCACTTAGGGTTGATAGTTTGATCATATTCAAATCACTGAGTTGAGTTTAATCTGATTCATGAACTATAAGTACGCGTTCTTCTTGTTTTATGAAGGTGGGTTCATTAAATTGATAGTTCTTAAGTGTTATGTGTTGCAACAATAGTTCTTTATCCAACCTAGGCTTAGCCATGGTTTCTTGATAATTAGGCATGTTAAGTTGTTACATTAGTTTTGAAAATCTACTTAAATCCTTAAATCCTTAGATTATTCGTCCTTTACCATGCATAACCCCTGTTATAGTTAAGATAAGCTAAGCTTTAGTTAGATAAATGCCAAGCCATAGTCATCTGTAATCGAATAAGAGTTGAACCACCCTTTCCCGACCCCCATATGCTTTGATCATCGACTAATAATTTGTTTATGGTTGATTTTGGTTCCTTTTAGACTTAGGACACTTGATGGTGTAGGGGAACTAGTATCAACAGTGGATGCTGAATAAGGTAGTGTCGATATTGATAATATCGACACAAGTCAAACCTTTTACATCGTGACCCTTCGATACTATAGTATCGACACTACACCAGCTTCCGTCGAACTTAGGGCCTTCGAAACTGCTGATATCAATGGTCCTTGGGTGGGCCGCCTTGGACTCCATCTAACTTACCAAGTTCGATCAACATCCAGCTGCTTGAAGTCCGTCGATACTCCTAAGTTCGATGGATGATCCGGCCATGATGTTCTTTCATCGATACTATGGATTACGAAACCTTCAACCATCGATATTATTCCCAGCCACCCCTATCAACCTTGCCAGGTCTTGTAAGCTTAATCCAAGGTTGTCCAAGTGTTAATAAGGTTATTTTGGGACTTTTCCTTGTGTTTAAAAGGATGAAAATCGGTCTTATCTTCCAAGTCTCACGTGTTGATCAAAACCATAGAAACCAGAATGTTTGAGCTCGAACCCGCTTTGTTTAAGACACTTTGAGCGTGGATCCTTTGTATTTCTTAAATATAGACGATGAGAGCTTTCTGTAGAAACCATGATCTTGAAATTCGATTGAGAAATGAGTGAGATCCAACGAGGGTTTCTAGTGAGAGAGTATAGAAAGGTAGTGACTGATTTTTAGAGAGAGAAAGGGTGTTGGATTGATGATTTAGATGAATCTTCACATTCTTGGATGAATTGCATGATTTGATCTTCGATTCTATACTTGGGTTGATGACTTGGGGCTTTAGAATGCTCCAAAATACTCTAGGATCGTCCAAAAATTCTCCTCTAGGTGATCCCCACCGACTAGGGTTAGCAAGGGGCTTAAATATCCCAAACAACGCCATTTCTAGTGTGCTGATGGTGTCCCCGCTGTAAGCTATGGGCAAGCCAGCGTAAGCTACAGCCTGGGAAATCCTGTAACACCCCGACCGATGGCGGAAACGTCGGGATGTCACGAGGGATGTGTAAATTGTTCATAAGCTCGTGGGCATCTAAATAAATCATCACATATCAATTAAATCAACCAAAGTAATTACACAAAAATCATGTTCATCATGATTTAGTTACATCAATTTACACAAAATCTTAGCTAAATTAACTAAACACTAGTATTTAGTAATCCAGTTAATTTTAGCTAAGCCCAAAATCTTAAGTGATAATGTCCAAAATATGAGACCATCCTTCTCATCCTACTTTTTTTCATTCCCTGAAACATGTAGAAAATCAAGTGTCCACTACGAAGTAGATGGTGAGTAATCATAAGTTTTTATGTTTAAAAAATGTTTACAAATGTTTATAAAGATTTATAGTTTTCAAGAAAAATACACATGTGCACCTGTGAGATAATCCAATTCTATCAACACACAAACACAAACACAACAATCACATAATTCAAATAATCACAAATAATCATCCACGTATATTCAACCAATCTCAACCAAACACATTCAAATAAATAATCAACATTCACCATAATCATCTCAATATAAGTTACCGTAGAGGACCTCAGTCAACTCAATCAACGGCAGAATCATCGAGGAGGACCTCAGTCAACTCAACCAACGACATCCCTAATAATATAAGTGTCAATACATGCACTACGGAGGACCGTAGTCAACTCAACCAATAGTGGAATCACAGTGGAGGACCTTAGTCAACTTAATCAACGGCAATTCAATCATCACGAAGGACCGAAGTCAACTCAATCAGCCATGACTCATGGAGTTGTAATAATCTATGTCAATCCACAATCAATAATAATTCAATAATATGAATATCATATTGATAATCCAGGTGTCACCAATGTGTTATCAAAATAATATTTAAATCTGGTATACATGTTTCACCTCCGAGTTTAAAAGCAAAATGATTTAAAAAGGAGGTTATGAGAACTCACCTGAATTCCTTAGATTCAGTGTTCTTGTAGAATGCATGCTCACGTATATGAAATCAAAGATACTTCAAAAACTTGTATTTATCGTGTGTTCGTGTTCGTAAGTACATGCATTTTATATCTATTGAATGTTCATACGTGTTTACTTTCAATTATTAAGTGTTTCACTAACTTAGTTTATTTGATCTAAGTTAAGATGCAACACCCAAGATTTTATAAATGATCATCATAAAAATGTAATCTAAACTTGATAGTTTTAATTATTTAATGATGATAAACTAATTGTGATATCCTATGTGTATCCCCATAGATATGTATATGTAAAGGTGATAATCCTAATCATACACATACCCATACATACATGCATGATTACTTAAATTGACCACCATAATCTACGTTATTAAAATTTAGTTTAAGTTTAAAAATTCATACATAGATTAGTCACATGAAATGTTCATATTACATAAATTCTTAGGTAAAAACTTAAGTATTTTAGGGAAAAGGTGGTAGCTTTTAAACCCTCATGCATGCATGGATATACATAACTTCAAGTGCCTTTGTTTATCCCTCATTTTGTGTTCATGTACTCCTTTTCCCTAGCTCAAAACAGAACCTAAGGTTCGACAGCCATAGGCCTGTTGATATGAGCATAGGTTCACTGGAATGAGCATGGGTTCGCTGCAATGGTTTGGTTGTCCAAGGTTCACAGCAATGGTTCGGTTATTCAAGGGGTTCGGAAGCCTCCTTAGGTTCGTCATCAGAAATTTCGTTAAA
The DNA here is from genome assembly GCA_009363875.1 of Mikania micrantha. Classification (NCBI taxonomy): domain Eukaryota; kingdom Viridiplantae; phylum Streptophyta; class Magnoliopsida; order Asterales; family Asteraceae; genus Mikania; species Mikania micrantha. The sequence continues at coordinate 74,302,502 of CM018693.1, forward strand.
CTCAGGTGTTTGGCAAGACACACAGGTTCGGCTGCTCACCGGTTCGCACCAACTCAAGGTTCGGCAACCTATGGTTCGCAGGCCAAAAGGGTTCGCTGATGAGCCTTGGTTCGTGGATGGAAGCCTCGACCATGTACATGGTTCGGCCCATCTCAAGTTCGTGGCACAGGTGGGTTCGTGGCACGTGAGGGTTCGCAGCTCCTTAGGGTTTGCTGATGAGAGGTTCGCCCAGCTAGGGTTCGATTCCCTTTGTCCCATCCGATGCAGGTTCGTCTACCTGCATCTCCACGAACCAGCGGTTCCTCATCATCACCATCAGACTTCGAACCATTGTAGAGCTGTTTCCATGGCTTCCATGTTTTTTACACACGTTCGTTTCAATGTTTTCAAGGGTTTAAATCGATTAAAACCACAGTAGGTTAACCGGTCGTGGTTCACAACAAATCCTGAAAATAAAACTCTAGATTTACCTCTAAATGTCGGCCTAAAGCTGAAAATCTTTGCGAGTTCTTGTTCTCCTCGATCTAACGAACATTTTGGCCCCAAGATCTTGCAAAATAGTTGAGAAACGAAGGAGAAATCGTAGAGAGAAGTTAGAGAGAGATAGTGTGGCCGGAAATGGGTTCTAGAAAGAGAGTATGATCTTGAATAATGAAGAAGAAAGAAGGATTGCCACCATTTATACCCCGCGTCTTTCCCGTGTGCTCGGTCTCGCTTATTTCGCGTTTAACGATCATTAAATGTTCGGTTTTTCACGTAAAATATATTTAAAACATAAAACATTTAAATAATTAGGTTTTGTTTTAATAAAATGATTTCGTTTATTTCCGTTAAATCAATTATTTTATAAAAATGATTTTATTTGAACTCGTCTAAGGTTGTAATTCCTAATAAACGTTTTTAAATTATTTTTCTTAATTTAATATCGTTAGATATTATTTCGGTTATCTTTTCGAAACGCGTTACTTACGTACGAATTCGTAAAGATCGCCACCATTTCGAATACAATGCTCGTATCGTATTTCGATTCTATTTACGATTTATGGAATATCGTTTCAGTATATAACTCCTAATAATTATATTCGTGTGAATCGTCACCCACGCGAATACATTACTAAGTCTAATATTTTCTGAAATAACATTCGCGTTTAAATTATATTCGTAACCTCACCATCGCTTAATTATTTTATTACTTTGAATGTTATAATTTCCCAATCCATATCCCACTAAATCATATGACTGACACATCCATGATAGACCGAAATAAGCTTATGTATAGGGCATATGTAGGAGTAGGTCGCAACCTATCCAGCCACCGTCCCACCTCCATTTCGATAAACCATGACCATGTGTCCTTGACTATTTTTAGTAACCAACCAATAATCAACTCATAAACCTTTGCCATTTCAAACCAAAACCTCAGATTCTCCTCACCAAATCCTCAACACTGATATAATCATGATAAACCGAAGATGGTTTATGTATAGGGCATACGTAGAAGTCAGTCGCAACTGCTTCAGCCACCATCCCACCACCTCTTCGATAGACCATGATTATATCATTGCCTATCTTTGGTTATAGAATCCTATACTACTACCAATCTCAAATCAGCAACCCATATCATATTAATTCAATTGCAATAAACTCTCTGGTTCTGTCTAGTTATTTTTCAAACTAGATTTCCCCTGGCTTATGCTCATAATTATATGTTCTCAATATGTATACCAATGATAATAACATCCAACAATTCATTGTAATCATAAATTTTCATATCAAATCTTAACACTACAATTAAACATGTACAGACAAACCCAAAATACAGTGATGTTACAACTCCAAACTCCATTTTACTCCCAAAAGCCTCTGGTTTACAATGCCATTTACGAGGTAACATCCCCTTACTATAAGCTATGCCCACAGGGTGTAAGCAACAGTCTGGGCTTCCAAAAGTTCATTTTCTTGCATCACGAAATGCTCGTTCTTGCTTCCCGTTGTCCAGTTTCCTTCTAAAATCTTCATCTTGCTTCATTTAACCTACTAACACACAAGTACACACAGTAGCTTCTATTCAAATGAATAATCACATAAAAATGCATATGAGCATCTATTTAAATATTTCAATTACCATGCCAAACCCTCATTATTACTTGTTCAAAGGTGAAAGCTGAACACCAGATTCCGTCAGCTCTTTTGGAATAGCCGGAAATACCGCAGAGGAAGTGGGAATAGATAGCCATGGATTTCATTGCCAACTTTCGCGGACTTCAAGCAGAAATGACGCCATCTGGGTCATAGTTGACAAATTGACCAAATTTGCTCCCCTTTTACTAATCAGTGAAACGTATACGATGGAGCGATTAGCATAGTTTTACATTAACGAGATCATAACAAAACATGGAGTGCCAGTATCCATCATTTATGATCGTGACAGTCATTTCACGTCATGGTTCTGGCAGACGTTACAAATGTCTCTAGGGACGCATCTAAATCGCAGTACAGCCTATCATCCTTAAACTGACGGCCAAAGTGAGAGAACCATATGAACCTTGGAAGATATGCTGAAAACCTGTGTAGTGGATTTTGGAGGGAATTGGGACATCCGTTGTTTGACTGAGAGGAGTTATTAACCAGGAATATCCGAATTTAGACTCTAGAGTCAAAGACTAGGTATTCACTCCTTCTTAAGGCAAACACTTAGTTATTTCAGATTATTAAGTTAGCTAGAGAAGGAGAAATAGAATAATAGCACAAAGAATTTTCGAGAAAATCAATTCAAGTAATTTAGGGAATGTTAGGGTATAAATACCCAAACATTCAATGTTATAGCACAAAAATAAGAAGACAAACAGCTGACAAAATACAGATACTAATACAAACAAAATTGTACAATAACTGATAGAAAAGTCAACAACTACGGAGACTAAGTTCATTAGTTATTCTTCCGTGGTTGTAAGAATTTGTTGTGTGATCAGTGATTAAACCGCAGAAGATGTTCCACGGTTGTTGATTCCATTGTTGCCTTCAAATCTTGATCCACGGTTGTTGGCTCCACTGTTGTGATCCGCAGTTGTGATCCGCGTATGAGGCTAAGTGGTTGAGAGTGGATGTTTGTGGTTGTTCTATTACAATCCATCCGTGGTTGTTATTCAGTTGTTAGGCTGCATAGTAGTTTTCCTCAGAAATTGGAAAGTGTGGTTGAGGCTCATCAATCCTTATTTCTCCAACAATCTCCCTCTTGACTGATGAAGCCAAAACCACTTATTCTTGATATAGAATCGAAATGATTTGATTCCTAAGATTACGCACAAACTGTAAATTTTAATAATTTGTATCGGCATTCTCCAAAGTTATGTGCAGCAGGATTTTCAGATCATCCTTGGAGAGGTTTAGGATGGAATCCCAATTTTTAAAGGAGGTTCTTGACCTATTGAGTCTTTCAATGGTTATGGATTTGTAGTATTGGTCAAAGAACCACCTTTTGATTTTGGCTCTATAACTAATAATTTGAAGAGGTTGCATTTGAGTAGATGGAACTATAGGAAGATTGGGAACAGATGACGAAGGCCAGTGTATGATCTCTCTTCTTTTGACTTGATCCCTCGAGTCCAGCACCTTTTTGGATACAACATGCTGATAAGATTCATAATTTCTCAATATGTCAGGTTTGAATTCTTCTTCAATCTCTACCCATAGTTTGAACTTCCTGTCCAAGGATGATTGCACTAAACCCATGCCAGAACCTCCTAATTGTTCTTTTATCAGCTGATCAATTATTTTCTTGTTTGTGGCATCCTTGGTTTCTACTATTGTGGAGGATACTAAAGTTGTGGGAGGAGAGGCACACTCTTGCCATAGTTCAAGGTGGTCATTGTGGTCCCTTTTAAATCTGGCCCATTCATCGAACAGAGTATTCTCTTTCCATCTTATTATGGTGTTTCTTGCTTCCCAGCCATTTATGACGAGTATATATTTTATTCTTTTCCTATGTTCAGCTGTCTTTTACTTTTTATTTGCCTCCTTCAGTCTTTTAGAAATGACTTCAGCTTCTTTTCTGAGGCTTGTGAGATCCCAGTTCATGAAAGTCTGTACCTTCTACTTTCCTTCATTAAGTAGGAAATTGATGATTTTCTCCCTCTCATCCTGATAAGCATTATTTTGTTGCTGATCAATCAGAGTTATTTGATCCTGGTAAGCTTTGATCAACTTTTCTCCCTAAAGACCAAAAGCTTCAAGATCAGCTAAAATATTCTTCTCCATCTCCTTCTCTTCATTTAATTGGCTTTGAAGTTCCTCTGTTAAGGGGATGTACCTTTGTGGGGAGTAGGATTCTATCTGAGGAGAGTTGAGATTTTTTAACTGCATCCTCAGCTAGTTTTATTGGAAAGGGAACTCTTGCATTTTTTGGTCGATTGACATCAGTCTCATCATCATTAGCTAATCTAAGTTTTTTCTTCTTGGCATTTGAGAAGAGATAGGCTGATTATCATTTGAGTTTAAGTTTGACTTTGACTTTGGTATGGGAGTTAAAGCTTTCTTGGGTTTAGCTGTGGGGGCTTTAGACTTTCTGGCTACACTCTTTTGTCTTCTTGTGTAGGATCGAGTGATGATAGGTCTAGGTTTATGGCTAATTTTGGATTAGTCCAAAAGGGTATGATTGGGTGAGGTTTCTCTTGATAATTTCAGGAGGGTTGGAGAAGCAGATTTGGGAGATAGATTAGCTAAGGCTTCTCTGGTGGTTTTGTAGGATGGGGAAAAATAGACCTATCAGGGGAAGTTTGTTCAGATGCATGGACAGGAGAGGAGGAGGAGGTTTGATTTGGCTCTGATTGGGAAGACTTGGTTTGAGGTTGGTTGTTTGGGTGGCATGGATTTGCTGCTATCCCTAAACGCTCTAGTCTCCACTTGAGAATCTATTTCTTTCAGCTTTTGTTTAAGGCTGGCCCTTGTAGCTGCAGTCTCAAAATGTTGATTCAGGGCGTCCTTGAGAAGTGCCTCTTGATTCTTCAGTTTCAATTCTTTTAGCTTCCTTTGCTCAGATTCATCTTGAGCCCTTTTGGTTGCTTGAGCATCGGACAAAAGTTTTTAGTCTCCCTTTGTCACACCCCTGTGCCACGTGCGGAATCCACGGCGCGGTGACGAATTGATCGAATGATCGGTTGATTCAATTGCACAAGATTAACAATGAACAACGACAATGAATTACTACATTTCATATGATTAGAATAAAGTTTACATGTCATGTCTAACTACCAAAAGAATACAACTAACCGACCTCAAAAATAATGTTTACAAAATAAGAACAGACAAGATAATTAAACAAAAAGGATTTAATGAGTTTCTAGCCCATCCTAGCTTGTTTCTTGATGTTTTTCTATCTTAGACTAGGTCGCCTTAGTGGTCCATGTTCTATGCCTATCTCTGTTCACCTGAAACATGTGAAGAAAATCTGTCAACTACAAATTGTAGTTGGTGAGATACATAGGTTTAAATATTTGCAAAAACATATAGCTTATGAATATGAAAATATAAGTTTCAAAAGATAATCCTTGAAAACATGTGAGTAAAACCTGTATCAAAACTTGTATAAAACCTGTGTATAACCTGAGTCAAACAACCATTGAAAAAAATTGTACAACAACCACTATGTACAACCACATGTACAAACTGTATAGATATAATTGTATAAGTATAAATGTAAGAGTTGTAACATGCTATTGTAACACAAACTATGATCAAGTATATCCTACTGTCATTTTAAATCCATGTCCCAAATCACGTTCAGAGTTAGGCAAAGACTGACGATTAAACAACACAGCCCATGGTAATAAAACAAATTAAAACCACCTCTGTGTTAATGTACTCAATATGACCTGAACTGTCAAAATTTATTAACAGTTACTTCATATTTCAAATCTACACCAATCCATCCTTGGCTATAAACTTAACTAAAGCCAACTTTGACCTTGGTGAAAGCCTGTTTTCCCTTGTTATGATCACCCAGTACTAAGGATAATAGACTATAAAAACTCAAGCCCTGAAATACTAAATTAATAGTTTCTCAGGCTTTGAGCCCTGTAATCGAACCACATATCATATAAAATGATTATGGAATGTACTTGAATCACTTATCATGTAAAATGATTATGGAATGTAGTCGAACCATATATCATGTAAAATGATTATGGAATGTGCTTGAACCATGTATCATATAACTAATCATAGGATTTAACTGGGATTAAAACCATTTGTATAAAAGAGTGCATTGGATTAGGTCTTGTGTCATGCCAAGACATGACCCGGAGCCTTATATCCAAAGTTTATTGTTCAATTTTCAAATGTTCAATTGTATTAAAGTGTACCAACATAGCCAAACATTAGTTTTTAAATATTGTAAACCATTCAAGTAATCGAGTAATGAAAACCATTTAAGAAATTGAGTTTCAAAAATAGTAATCACATGTTCCACCCCAAAAGATTTAAAAGTAGGAAAGGAGGGGTTATGTACTCACCTTGAATAGCTAGATTGTACGATGAACGAAAACTCGATGAACAATGATCTCACTTGATGTTGATGTATTGATCATGCTCAAAACCCTAATTGTATTAACATTGATCATATAATTGTAAGTTTATGTTCATTCATGTTAATGTCCTTATGTTTATTAGACTTAGTTGTGTAGACATAAGTTAGTATCTTGATTATGGTAATCATCCCAAGCTTAGCTCACAACCTTTGTGTTAACATAATGAAACTTATTAGTTTACTTAGTTAAGTTAGAAAAATTTATCTAAGTTTAGTTGATCATACTTGAAATCATAATCCATTACACCATGCATGAAATCCATGCATGGTGTATTCTAGATTATAACTATGTTGTAAATCATGAATTGTTCATCATATCCTTCTTAAACCTATTAGTTGTCACTTAATTATGTTAACTTAGGTTATGGTTGAGGATAAGCCCAAGCGTGGGCGGTTACAAGTTCTAAAAATCCCAAGGCATAGAATCGGTCATGCTTTAATTGACATACCCGATCCTTTGGCCTAAGTTTAACCCCAAGCGACTCAATCATGTTCACTCTTGAACCATTTTGGGTTCATGGCACTTGGAGGGGAAGAACTTATTAGTATCGACGATTGAGGGCTGCTGTATGGGTGTCGATACTAGTAGTATCGGCACCAAGTCCAACTTCCAATTGTTGCAGCTCATCGAGATTATAATGTCGACAAAATTGGCTTCCTTCGAACTTATCCCATCGAACATATTAGTATCGATGCCTAGCTGAGCTTTCCCATCCTTGGATTGTCAAACTTAATAGTGTCGAAATGTATCTGTCGAGATTGAAGCCTGTCGAGATTGTTAATCTCGATGGAAAATCTGCTTCTTGGTGTTCATATGTCGACACTAAGCTACCCAGGTTCCTGCTCGTCGATACTAACTCCCAACTTGAATCCGAACCTCCCCATTCTTCTAAACTCTAAGGAAAGTAACTCCAAGTGTTTAGAATCAAGGGTTGCTTCGTTTTTAATGATTTTAGTTGATCTCAATCTAGGTTCTTAGTTCGAACACCCGGTTGAGATGAAAACCCTAAAACCCGTAATCTTCAAGCTCAAACCTGCTCAAATCCGGATGTTTTCAGCTTTGATCACTTGTACTTCCTTGTTGTAGACCTCGTAAGCTTTTCGTAGACACCAACAACTCGTGATTTCGTCAAGACACGAAGGAGATCTCTTGATTTCTTTCTAGAGAGAGTAGAGAGAGTGACGATTTTGTAGAGAGAGAGTGTGAAAATCTAGTTGGTGGCACCATAAATGAGCGGATTCATTCCTTTAATACCCCAGGTGGTTTTCACCGTGTTCGGGTTCGTTCGGCTCCGCGTTTACGCATTTTGTTACATAAAATTCGCAAATGTTATAATTTCATTAATAATAGTTTTGTTTCAACGCTTTGGGTTTTATTTGACGAGTTTCAAAATTGTAAAAATAAATAATAATATTTACGCATTTTGTAAAGTTCATCATTTTCGAACCGTTAACGATTACATTTACGTGCATGCCCGTAACTATACGCGTCTTTGGTTATTTATTGTATTTCATTAACGTTTACTCGTAACTATAAGTTTAACATATATATCTTTATGGATCGTCACCCATAATGATACCAAGTCTCACTTACCTATTACGATTTTGTTTATATGATTCATTTGTTTTACTATTCGTCTGTACGTTACGCACTAACACTATCCCAACATACCGAATGCAGTTTATGTATAGGGCATACGTAGGGTCAAGCTAACAGCCTTGCCCAGCCGACATCCCACCACTGTTTCGATATATTACAATAGTGTTCTTACGTAACGTAATTGACAATTAATATTTACTAAGTGTATGCTTTATCACTCACGATAAATTCCTAAAACACATGAATAATTGTACAATGATGTCATGAACGTGTTCACACATGTATTATGAATTGCATATGATGTGTGTTAAGTGTATATATTTTTAATTAAGATTTTTACACAAATCCGATTTTAAATAAAGAAACGATTATCACCTTCAACTAAACTACACACAATAGGCAAGCGTACCTATCGCATAGTAATATAGCTCTTGGTAAGAACCGAGTATCGAACCGTGGACACAACACCTCCCAATACTAAACCTTTTTCACTATCTAGCCGATCAATAACAAGTGAATTGTGAATATTAAAATTAAACTAAAATATTATCAAATTAGCAACTTGAGGTAAGAAGATGAGAACAAAGAAAACAATCAAGAAGAGATACCACTTGGATTTCGAATCCACTTAACAACATAATAACAACATGCACACACTCAAGGCGAGACCATTTTCTAACTATAATATATGAAAGTAGTAAAGACTCCCGTCAGGGTTATCTAAACATATAACTCTTCAGAAAGCTAGAACGATAGACACACAATAGCCATTTAAAGTTATGCCATGAAGATCTAATGATAAAATTATGTCAATGTGAAGGATGAATTAGACTCTCGTCGGGGTTATCTAATTCCACAAATCTTTGGAAAGTTAATACGATAAACACATATTGACCACTGCGAGATGCGTAAAGTAGGCAAAACAAAATAATTTTTCAACTTATGAATGTCATATCAAGATCATATAATCCAAAGACTTGAGCTCTTAAATCTTAGAAATATATAAACTATGACATGAGAAATTCACAACATATACCATTGTTTTTTCAAACACTAGCATAAGGATGCACACTTGCTTAATTCTCCTAAATATTCAACCCTCATTCACCATCCCTAGTCAAATGCCATAAATCACACAAAGGCATATGCAATCTATGAATAAATGTTATAGCACATACGGTTTTCCAACATGATATGGTTAGAACATTTACAAGGTCAAATACTTTGTCAAAGTATACAAGCACACATAATCATTGAAGAGCAATCATACTTTGCCATAACATTAACATAATCAACACCAAAATTTGTTTACAAGTTGTTAAAGCATGCTAAGTTTCATCTAATCCAAGTGATAAAACAAGTTTAGCCCATGAGGCTTACAAAAACCACAACCAAACTTGTAAACATGGAAGAAAACATAGAAAATCTAAGAATCAAACCAAGAAACAAGTGAAGGTGGGTTGTGTGATGCTAGAACTCTCTTCGGAATGATTAGTCTTCGATCTTGGTCTTCAATTCTTCAAAATCGCCCAAAATGGTCTGATAGCTTCAAGGATTTAGGGTTTGGTGTAAAAAGATGGATCCTTTTGAAATGGGGGAGAATTAGGTTAAAAACCTGAATCTGGGGCCGCACACGGCCATTTCAGTTATGGACACGGCCGTGTTGATCAGAACTTCTTGATTCCTTGGCATTTCTTATCAGCTTTTGCTTTTCCTGGTTCACATGGCCATGTCCGATATCGATATGACCATATCAGTAAGCTTTGCATCAGGAACTTCATATTTTTGTTGAGCTTTCCATCCAAAATCTCCAACCAACACTATAAAGCACAACAATCAATTATAACACATATAAGTACCCAAATCAATGAATTTACCACAAAAATTAATCAAAACAAGGGGAACTATTTATTATGAATATGCATAATTATTTACATATCAGCATATCACCAATGATTACAACATGAATATGTACAGATGTTACAGTCTCCCCTAGTTAAGGGAATTTCATCCCGAAATTAACTAGTTGGAGCTACTGTAAAAAGATGAGGGTACTTGAGCCTATTCTGGTCTTCACGTTCCCAGTTGAACTCATCACCGCATTTCCCTTCCCATCATACCCTTACGATCGGAATCCGGCTATGCTTCAGTTTCTTGACTCCATGATCCATGATTTCTACTGGACGTTCAACAAATTGCATACTGTTCTGGATCTGGATGTCCTCCAAAGGAATTTGGACATCGTGATCTGACAAGCATTTCTTAAGATTCGAAACATGAAATGTGTCATGAACATTGCTTAGCTCAATTGGAAGTTTAAGTTTATAGGCCACGGGATCAATCCTTTCCAGGATTTCAAATGGTCCAACGTATCTAGGAGCAAGTTTCCATTTCTTCCCGAATCGGATGACGCCTTTCCAGGGAGAAACTTTGAGCAAGACTCGATCACCGACTTGAAATTCAAGCGGTTTCCGACGTCGATCAGCATAGCTCTTTTGCCGATCCCTTGCGGCTTTTAGTCTTGACTGAATAGTTGAAATCTTGTCAGTTGTTTCTTGGATAAGTTCAGGTCCTTCAACCTGCGAGTCACCAACCTAGGTCCAGCAGACCGGTGATCGACACTTTCTACCATATAGAGCTTCGAATGGTGCACATTGAATGCTCGTATGATAGCTATTATTGTACGAGAATTCGGTAAGAGGGAGATGAGTATCCCAACTTCCTCCGAAATCGATCACACAAGAACGCAACATGTCCTCGAGTGTTTGGATAGTCCTCTCGCTTTGGCGTCCGTCTGGGGATGATACGCCGTGTTAAGGTTAACACGGGTCCCCAAAGCCTTTTGCAATGATTGCAAAACACGAGAAGTGAAACGACTATCGCGATCAGAAATAATTGATGTTGGTATACCATGACGCGCGATGATCTCATTGACGTACAAATGTAGGACCAACTAGGAGCTCGGAAACAATCCGGTTCCAATGGAGATCTGCTTGACAGCCTCTGGAATAGTGCGGAATCCTATTCCAGGTTTTCCAATCGAAACCAACAGCAACCGTGGTGATCCGAAGGTGTAGGATGAACGTTTGATGCTAGATCGAACACCACGGGTTGAGAATCGAACTTGGACAACAAGAACCGCTCAAAACTTCTAGGGTTTGACACTGGTGTGCTCTGGGAAGAAGGAGGGCTCGGGAAAGTTTGGTTTGAATCAGTTTAGGTTGGTATTTATAGATTGTACTCATTCGGCCGAATGAGTGGCCGAAGCAATTCATTCAGCGAATGACTTATCCGAATGGACCAGTTCACCCGAATGAGTCATACGGATGACTCATTCATTTGCCCTTGTCATTCTATAGGCGTTCATTCGGCCGAATGATTTCATTCGTAGAGTCATTCGCCCGAATGGGTCTATAAACATACATAATCAAACACTTAATAAACTAAAATAAACATTAAGAACAAGATAGAAATACTGATTTCATTAATGATATAAACTTTATACATCAAAAGATCATACAAAACTGAACTAGGGACATTCGTGCACCAACATACTCCCCCTGGACCTAGTTCCTTATTTTGTAGGCTCCTTCTTGAAGTACTTGTCAGAAATAGCTTTCCAGTCAGAGCCGGCATGAATCTTGAACACTATGCAAATCCCGAGGACTCTCATGCATTGTAGAGCTTGTTCCATATCAGCAACATCGAAGAAAATCTGACATCTGCATAAAGTGATGACATCGTTGAGTGACAGATCCGTCAGCCACTTTGGGTCAAATATCCGTATGGAATCCAACTTTTTGTCTTTGCACAAAACTACCACAACCTCTCCTGTTCTCCCATCACAATACCACCATCTGAAGCTGTCCGAGAAGTCCTGTCGCATCTTCCGTAACGGAATTTTCTTCAAGACTTTCGGAGGCAGCCACTTCAGGATGACTGTATGCTTAAGGGTATCTCTATCAATCTCAGGTAAATAATATCTTTCAGGTTGCTGAGTCCTGAAGTTCACCCATCTCTTCCTATACTCATATTGTATCTGTCTCAAGAACCAGGAAGACATCCCTGAGTCTTCACTGTATAGCATCTTCAAGCGTGCAAGATGATTGACTTCGAATCCAGGCAACGTCTTGAAATCATGTGGATGCTTGAAATACCGGATCCCCTGCTCTCTCTTGACAGCATAGCACTGTAGATCATGGAAGTATGCCTAGCTAATGATTTGACCTCCAGCTTTGTAGCCTTTGGTCCTATAGAGTCTTGTGTGAGTTGCTGGCATCTTCACAGTTCTTTCCTTCTTCAAGGTCTACCAATAAGCTTTCCACTCTTCTTTCCTTTGCTGAAAGTCTTCTGCTGAAGACTCACCACCACTGACCTTTTCTTATACATTTCTGTTCAGTTCCTCTTCAGTGGCTTGTCCAAAAAGGTCAGTAAAAGTTGGTAGTTCGCCCTCAGCTGAAGTATACTTTGTAGTTTCCTCCTCTGTGATGTCCTCCAAGATAAGCTCATCGATGTCATCAAAAATCTCTGGAGAAGGCTAAGCAAAAACAGGAGCTGAGGTGTCATCAATCACAACCTCGTCAGGATTCAACATGAACAGCTCGGCAATCTGCTCATTGGTTAAGCAGTGTATAATCTCTCCATCCTCTTTGTCGTAGCTAACTAAGTGATGTATAATACCCCGAGCATCTAAAATCGTCGTCAGTGTCTCATCTAATTGACGTCTCAAAGGCACAGCTTCTACTTTCTCAGTAGCTGTTGGCTCTTCTGTCTGAGTAGGAGGAGGTGGAGGAGGAGCCTGAGCACTCTTATTGTGCTTGGTCTTGGTCCGTATCTCAGGAGGAGGGGCTTGCTCATCTGCTGCATCTGAACTTAATGAACTAGCAGACCCGCTCCCTGAATCGTCATCAGAACCATCTGAATCATCAGAATCATCACCTTTGTCTGAATCTTCATAATCGACTCTCCTCATCAGATTCTTCTTCCTCCTCTTCGTCTTCTTCGTCATCTTTATTTGAATCATTGGAGTGAGCAGCAGTGCCTTCAATCCTTGAAGTGCCCTCTTTAAGACTATCAATCTATTCAGCAAGTCGAGCATTCTCCGCTTCTAGAGTCAGGATCCGGTCACTGAAATCAGTGGCAGTCAAGGCCAACTGACTGTGCTCATCTATATATTTGAGCAGTTGCTCCTCTTGTTGAGCAGATCTTGCTCTCAGATCTGCTCTTTGATCAGGAGCTTGAAGCAATAAAGTATCCTGCTCATTTATCCTGTGAGTGAGCTGAGCATTCACATGTTGTTGCTCTTTATTCTTCCTTTCTTGATCTAGGTTCCTCTCCATCAATCGAAGAACCATGTTGTTCAGTGTACTCAGCTGCTCAAAAACTGACACAGGAGGTATGTACTGATCTGAATGAGTTGTGGAGGGACCAAAAGATGCAGTAGTGTATTTAACAGTAGGAGCACCAGTGGAGGTCAGAGGGGAAATGGTAACTCATGTCGGAATAGCCCGTGACCTGGTCAGTGAGGAAACTGTAACTGTTGCAGCTGATGTAACAGTGGTTGCTGCAACAGTTGACACTTCTGACCTTCTCTGCAGGACAAACTTAGTCCTTCTCCTCTTGCCGGAGGCAGATGAGGTGGCCTGAGTAGCAGCAGTAGTAACAGCTGCGGTGGATGTAGCAGTAGATGTACGTGGAGGAGGAGAAAAATCAAACTCAGGAACAAAAGATGGATCATGAATCTCCTCAAGCTCTGCCTCACTCTGTCTCTTCCTCTTCTTCATCAGTTTCCCTCCTACCCAAACACTCTCGAACTCATCAGGAATGTCCTCTGAATCTGAGCGCTCAGGGCCCTCTTCACCTCCAGCCTCACCATCATCATCACCTGATTCTTCTGAATCATCTTTGTCTTCTGCAAAGGTGGTACCGGTCATCTCTAGTGGAGTAGAGACTGTGGCTGTAGTGGTGGCCATAAAATCTAACTCAAGTAAAGAATCAATGTCAACATCATCATCATCTGCAACTGATGTACTAACTCCAGCAACGGTGCTCACACCACCTGCACTAACACCCGTCACACCAGCCTCAACAACACTAACCCCAGTAACAGTAACACTGACATCAACAGCACTAACATCAACACCAGCACTTGCATCTCCTCCACTAAAACCAGTACCACTAGCACCAGCTCCAGCATTAATACCACCCACATCACCAGTACCATCATCTCCATCATCATCATCACCACCATCATCATAGGAACCACAATGTCTTCCATGTCAGAATCTGAGTCATTATGCCTCCATTTCCTACCACTTGGAGCCATATAATCAGGTCTCTGAAGATGACCAAACAAAGTGCGAACTGGAGGCTTCCTTTCCTTCCCCCTATAAGATAACACCCTATTTAGAGTGATGTCATTCATATGCTCTGGACGAATAACATCAGTGCTGTTCTTTGGCAGGTTGGGCACTTGAGCGTCAAAGATTTGCTGTAGAAATTGGGGATACATGAGAAACTTCTTGTCGCCCTTCAACATGATGTTCTCCTTAAGATGTGTAAACACCATCTCAGAAAAGTTGAAAGGCCGGTTCAGCACCAAAGCTACGAATGCACACTGGATAGTCTCCCACAAATCGTCAAATCCACCTCTCCTCGAACCCAAACAATGGATCAGTACATGAGCAAGGTACTTAAACTGTGGAGACAGATAAGCTTTGTTGAGAATCCCTGCTCCGAGATCACCATCATACTTGCATCGCATAAAACATCCACGAACTAATTAGCGATCAAGTAGAATAGGCTAATCCGGTGTATCCTGAAAACCACATATCCTCCTGATATGCTCAGCAGAAATAATAACATCATGACCCAGCACCTTGCCCCTGATGACCGGTGACTCAACCTCGCAGTCAATGTCAGCAGATCTCCAGAAGTCCTGTTGATGAGACTGATAGGGCACATATACAGTGGATATGGCAATAAAAATCCTGGAATGCCTAAGAAATGTGATAATATCTCTGAAATGCACGGCATTCTTGGTGGACAGGTCCAAGTGTGCACAAATGTCGTTCTTGGTCACCGCCTTGTATTCAGCCATACTAAAGAACAAAGAGATAAACATGTCAGTACAATTCATTTAAGCAGCTGAATCAAATCAGAAAAATTGACAACTAAAACATTTGGCCGAATGAGATTAATCTAGCCGAATGACCCTTGGGCGAATGAGTAAGTTGACCGAATAAGGTAAGTCAACCGAAGCAACAGCGAATGTGACTTATCAACCAGATGACCAGCAAATGAGACTAGAGACCGAATGAGGTTCATTCGGCCGTATGACTCCATTCGGTCGCTGATTTCATTCGGTCGGCCTTTACTGCCGAATGGGCTCATTCGTTCGGCTGACTGTCTTTGAAAATTCCATGTCCATGAACCATCACCACAGACCATAAAGCCTATACCAAATCATTCAGAAACGACCGATTAAGGTTTTTAATAATCATATTAAGTGATTTAGAGTTTTGTTTAGACATTTATTGAGTGGCGATGGTTCAAAACCCTAAAACCCTAAATCTGGTTCTGTTCTCGTCGAATCTGTGGACAAAAGTCAGTCATCTTGGATCCACAAGTACCTGTGATGATCACAATAAGAGATATCAGCAACAGAAGTGATTTGATCCAAGAAAAATCGATAAGCAGTATAAAGTATGTGTTTCGGGCGAATGGCACACACAGCAGAGCGAGAGAGAGTTTGGGGAGAATGGGTGGTTCGGCCGAAGAAGCCTTATAAATAGTAAGTCTCACTCGGCGAATGAAACTTCCGAATGAGCTGCCTCGCCCCAATTTCATTCGGCCGAAAGAAGCCCTTAAGAATTTCATTCGGCGAATGAAACCATTGAATGAATTATTTCGGCCCAAGTTGATTCGGCCGAAAGAGTCATTCGCTGGAATCATGTCATTCGGTCCAATGAGCCATTCTCCTTGTTCATTCGTACGAATGAAACTTGGCACTCACAAAACACAACTTAATTTCAAAATTTTATCATTTTGATCAGTTAAGCAGATGTCGTTATGAAGAATAGTCTGGTTGGTTATGGATTCAGAAATGATTCAACATCCAAACACACAAATGATCATCTAAAACAACTGTGAAAATATAAAATCTTTTTGTAGTTTTCTGAAACAAAATACGACTGTACAATTAACAACTAATTAACAAAGAAACACATATTTTTGTGAGAAATCTATCAAGAAAATAACACATACACCTAATCACATCAAATCAGCATTACTGAATGTTTCACTTCAAACACATTTGTCTTATGATATGATTACTGATTTACTTGTCCATTTTAAGCCTGACAATACATCACTTCTAAACAATTTTGATGATTACTCATATCTTCTAACTGAGTTACCCATTTTATTTAACCAATCAAGATAAAAACCAGTTTGTGACTCATCCTTGCATAACTTAGTACCATCTATCATAAGTTCTATAAGGTTCCAATTTATTATCTTTTTTGTATTTTTCTTTTTGATTTCTCTCTCATGTTCAACATATTCTCATGGACGACTTCAGGTAGGTCTTTACCAAGCAATATGGAACGTATACAGAATTGTGTTGACACGATCAACTTGTTCTATCCAAATGGACGGCTTCAGCTAGGTCTTTACAAAGCAATATGGCACGTGTATGGAATCGAACTTATTTTATATTTTGTATTTTCCAAGCTTAATACCAGCTTGATTTTCTTTTATTTTCTTATGATTAAATCATTCTCATCTGAATGGATGGCTTCAGCTAGGTTTTTACAAAGCAGTGTGGCACGTGTATAGACTTGAATTCATGAATCATTAGAAACCTTATTAGATCCTATGATAACAGGTGTATGCCTGATTTGAGTTAAAAACTATTTCTCACTTAGCCGGTTTTCTAAAACGGATCCCACAAATCAGACTTTCTAAGCTATCACAAATTGTCTATACATATTGTAAAGTCGGCCTATCAGTACATCAATTCACAATTCTCATGTGTTTTCAGCTTATGCATTCACCTTAGCTTTTAAAACATGATACGTTAATACATTACTTTCTCTAAGAAGACTTACTCAATTTTATGATTTTTAAATGTTTTTGTATTTTTCAAATTTTTCAAATGTTTTTGGTTTTTCAATTAACTTGCTTTTTCTCCTCCTAAAAACCTAAAACAGAAAATCTTTTTGTGTTTTTTATTTAATGAAAGAAATAACAGACAGACTAATTAAAGAAAAATAAAACAAAAGAAAGCTAACTAAGAAAAGTGATGATCATTTGTGAGTCTCAGATGAAGGAATGACATCATCCTTTTGGAAAACACCATTAGCCAATAGGAGATATAAAATTCTGGGTTTATCAAACGCTTTTGTAAAAAGAATGGCTTTCTGGTGATCGGTGTGTATTTTAACAACATCGATGAGTTTCTTTTCAAAGCAATCACGTATGAAGTGATATTTGATATTGATGTGTTTGGTTTTCGAGTACTGGACCGGGTTTTTAGTGACAGCTATGGCAGCAATATTATCAACATAGATAGGAGTGTTAGAAAAATGTAACCCATAGTCCCTGAGTTGCTGTTGTATCCAGATGATTTGAGAACAGTAACTAGCGGCAGCAATGTATTCAGCTTCACAAGTTGAAGTAGACACCGACGTCTGCTTCTTGCATTGCCAGGTAACCAAACAGGTTCCAAAGAACTGACATCCCGTAGACGTTGACTTGAAATCTCTCTTGCATCCACCATAGTCTGAATCACTGTATGCAGTAAGCACAAAGTTATCATCATTAGGGTACCATTAACCAAGATCAGGAGTACCCTTCAAATAACGCATAATCCTCTTCACAGCAATAAGATGTGATACTCTTGGTTTGGACTGATAACGAGCACACAAGCATGTGGCGAACATGATATCTGGCCGAGAAGCAGTATGATACATGAGAGACCCAATCATTCCTTGGTATAGAGTGGCATCGATTAACTCCCCCTTTTCGTCTGGTGTAATCCCGTGATTAACAGCCAGTGGGGTTCTAGCAGGTTTTGCATCCGACATACTGAACCGGCTCAGAATGTCACCAACATATTTGGTCTGACGGATGAAAATCCCTGCCTCAGATTGATCCACCTGTAACCCGAGAAAAAATTTCATCTCCCCCATTGAGCTCATTCAAACTTGTCCTTCATGACCTTCTCGAATTCCTTGCACAGACTATCATTTGTAGAACCGAAAAATGATATCGTCCACATACACTTGCACCAAGAGTAAATCACCATCCTTCTCTCGAATAAACAGTGTGCAGTCAATGACACCTCTTCTGAACCCATTGTTTAGAAGGTGAGTAGATAGTGTCTCGTACCATGCCCGCGGTGCTTGATGCAATCCATATAAAGCCTTGTCTAGCTTGTAGACTTGGTCACGATGCAATGGATCCTCAAACCCGGGAGGTTGACTGACATACACTGTATCACTGATCACACCGTGAAGGAATGCACTCTTGACATCCATTTGATAAACTTTGAACTTCTTGAATGATGCATATGCCAAGAAGATACGGAATACTTCAAGACGTGCAACTGGTGCAAACACTTCATTATAATCAAGTCCTTCAATCTGTCAGAATCCTTGAACCACGAGACATGCTTTATTTTGCACAATGATCCCGTGATTGTCCCTTTTGCAACGAAGAACCCATCTGGTGCCGATAACTTTTGCACATTTCAGTATGTCAACAAGTTGCCAAACACCTAATTTCCTGAATTGCAGGAGTTCTTCTTGCATGGCATCAACCCATGATTCCTCTTGTAATGCTTCGGTGATGTTGCGCAGTTCAACTTGAGAGATGAAGCAGGAATGGGCGCAGTAGTTCACATCAGCAAAGTCAAGAATATCAGCAAGGCCTCCTGAAGATAACTGATTTCTTGTCTTAACCCCATCAAGTAGACTTCCAATAATGTTCTGTTGAGGATGAATGCGATTGATTCTTCCAACAGGATTAGCTGGAACCTCAACCTGTGGATCAAGATTGTTCAGATTCAAGTTCTCAAGTCCTGGTACAAGATTGTCAACATTTGCTTCGGGGTCAGCTGGCGGAATTGGGTTACCATCTGTGTCTGAGCTGTCATCATTTATCTGTACTGTGGGAATTGAAGCTGATGAAGGTTGCACTGGTTCATCAGATGCATTTTGTGCATCATACATCATTTGAACAGCAACATCTTCATCTGAGCACGTGGGAGGCATATTGAATGAGTCGAAAAGATTTGAATAGTCAAACATCCAGTCTGGACCTTTCCTAGTTGGGGGCATAGAGTGTCTCTGAACATCAACATGGTACCACTCCTCCACATTCTGAGTTGATCTGTTGTAGACCCTTTTATTAGGAGTGTTGTACCCGAAAAAATACCCTTCTTCCACCTTCTCATTGAACTTGCCTTGCTTGTGTTTCTTAAGCATCGTGCACAGTGCACCAAAAGGTTCAAGATACTTAAGATTTGGCTTTCTGTTGTGGAGCAGTTCAAAGCAAGTCTTACTATGTCTCTTGACTATCAATACCCGGTTCAGTGTGTAGCAAGAATTTGCTACAGCTTCATTCCAGAACTGAACTGGAAGTGATGAATCAGCAAGCATCATCCTAGCAGCCTCAATCAAAGTTCTGTTCTTCCGCTCAGCAACACCATTCATTTGCGGGACATATGGATCACTAAATTGTTGGAAAATGCCATGTGCATTACAGAAGTTCTCCATGTTGTGATTATTGAACTATGTCCCGTTGTCCGTTCTGACCATACGAATCTTGAGCTTATAAAGAGATTCAAGTTTGGTCACCAACACTTGAGTACACTCAAACGTTTCAGATTTATCCTTTAGAAAGAAAACCCAAGAATATCTGGAATACTCATCAGTGATGACTAGACAGTATTGATCTCCAGCTATACTCCTGCGATTTACTAGACCAAATAAATCCATGTGGAGAAGCTCAAGAGGAACAGTGATTGAATGAAAC
Source organism: Mikania micrantha (assembly GCA_009363875.1). Lineage (NCBI taxonomy): Eukaryota > Viridiplantae > Streptophyta > Magnoliopsida > Asterales > Asteraceae > Mikania > Mikania micrantha. The sequence continues at coordinate 74,322,724 of CM018693.1, forward strand.
TTTTTCAGCATGTGAGACTGCTTGGTCTGCTTTCCTTTCTTGCATGAAACACATATATTAGACAGCTTAAAATTCTTCAGAATGACCCCCTCAACCAAGTCATTTTGTACCAAATGATTCATCTTCCGTAGACTCAAATGGCCCATCCTCTTATGCCAAAGAATTGAATCTTTCTCAGTTGCCTTTGACATAAAACATGAAGCTATGGAGGATGTTGTTGAAGCTGTGGCCATGTTGAGTACATACAAGTCCTGCTTACGGGGAGCTGACATCAAAATCCAATCTTCAGGAATAGTCACACCTTGCTTGAGTATGTAGCAGTTGGAGTCATCAAAAAGAACTTTGCGCTGCTAGTCACAGATCAGTGATACTGAAAGAAGATTGTTCTCCAACTGCTTGACATATCTGACTTTGTCAAAAGAAACTTGGCCATTTGACAGAATACCCTCTCTTGTTATGAACCCGCCGTTATCTCCAGCAAACGCTACATAACCACCTCGAATAGAATTAACATTGGTGAGCAGCGAAATATCACCAGTCATGTGCCTAGAAGCCCCACTATCAACGATCCATGAGCTATTAAGAGCAGCTGTTGGGGCAACCTGCACAAACACAAACAATTAGTTCTCATTTTGGGAACCCAAGCCTTACAGTCTTGGGTTGACCCAATGAGTCTCGGATCCAATCATCAATCCATTTACCATCATGGGTAGTCTTGTCTGAAGTTTGTAAAACTGAAGTCTCAGAAGACTTGACTTTCCATACTGTGTTTTTACTGAAAGAATTTTTCAGATAAATGGATGATGGCTTTGAATGATTGACATTTACCACTTTGGGAACATCCAAGTTCACCAATTTCCCTTTACCCTTATCCATAGGTTTAACCATTTTGGGTTGTTTGGGTTTTGCTTGAGTTGACATAGACTCAGATTTGATAGTTCTGGTAAAAGTCTGATTAAGTTTTCTAGGTGGTGCAACTTTAGGTCTGATCAACTGGGGACAAAATCTAACAACATGTCCAGGCGCACCACACTCAAAGCAAACTCTGTCAACTTTTTGATTAAAATGTTTGAGTTTAGAAAAAGACTGATTTTGTTGTTTAAAAACATTTGCTTTGGTCTTGTTTTGATTAAAACCCAAACCCTTTTTCCCATTAGGAACAAGATTGTCAATCTTGTTAGACACACATGCTTCATTCTCTTTTGAAGCCTTCACAAAACCTAATGCTTGATAGATTTTTTGAAGATGAGATTGGGTCACCTTTCATGACTACAGGTGGCTGATTCTGAGCAACAATACCATCAGATGAATTATCAGATTCATCCTCAGAATCTGAGACCCAATCTTCAAGAATTCCCTCCACAAAAGATTCATCTGACAAGGAGGAACCCTCATCAGTAATCATTCCAATTGGATCAATTACTAATGGAGTTTTAACTTGGAAGTCTTTAACATCTTTGTCATTTGGTGAATTGACAAAGTTGTTTAAGATTGGTGGAGGATGTTGCTGATAATTTACCTTTCCCTTAGATTAGTACCCTTACTGATCATGTGCTCAATAATGTATGAGGAGCTTTCATAGCTCTTGAGCTTTTGATCTAAAGTCTCATAGTCACATTCAACTATGGGTAGCTTCTTCTTTATCTCATTGATGGTATTGAGATAAGAAGTGATAGCATCTTGCTTATTCAGCACAGCAATCCCAGCCTCATGCAGTTGTCCGTTTAAAAGTTCAATTTTAGCCTGAAAATCTTTTTCATTAGATTTTAAAAATTTGTTTTCCTCAATACACTAGTTGAGATCGTTGATCAGGTCAGCATTGTGCTTCTGATAAGCAAGGACCTTGCTGTCAAGATCAACACAGTTAAAACATCTACAATAAGAAGAAGAACATTCATCAAATACCTGATCTGACTATGAAGAATCAGCAGGAGAAGCAGATGTGTTTACCATCAAAGCAAGCAAACTGAGTTACTGGTTCTTCAAGATTAGCATCATCTTCTGCTTGAGTGTCTTAGTCTGAAATGCTTTTGGACTCTGATCCAGATGTTTCTTCTAGGCTGATCGGTGCTCTCCAGAAGTGCTTTCTTCACTTGAGTCATCCATCTTCTGAATCTCAGCAACACAAGCTTTATCGAGTCCACTCATATCAGGATTAAATCTGAAATCCCAATTCTCACCTTCATCATGTTGCACCATCAATGCTTTTCTTGCATTTGAAGAACCGGCCTGAGCAGAAGAATCAATGGGTACAAGTCTTCTCTATGGATTTGCTATAGAAGATTTCTGGTGCTGAAAAGGATTCTTGTTTCCTGCTTTCTTTGATTGTTTGCACTGTCTTGCAAAGTGTCCTTTCTCTCCACAATTGTATCAAGTGATAGATGCCATGTCAAAACCAAATTTAGAATCCTTATTCAGATTGATGTCTTTGCCAGTCTTTCTCACAAAATCCTTGGCTCTTCTCACAGCACTAGCTAGAGTCCACATGATATCAATCCTCTCCATATCATCTGGGTCTATCTGAGAATAATCATCATTAGTCAGATAAGGATTGCCAATCTGTCCTGCTACTAATCCGTCATATGAGCTAACGAGAGTAAACAGAAGACCCATATGCCCCTTGGCAATCTTTACAGTCACTTTATCAAAATTTTCTGTCTTCAGACTGGTGACAGCTTGATGACTTTTTTTTGAGAGCTGGATGATGAAGATGATTGACTGAAATGAATCTGATTGAATACAGGAGCTTCAGTAGTCTAAGAAAAAAAGCAGTCTTCAATGGAGCATGGGAAGAGGTTTTCTTAACAGTGGGAGTAGAGTAATACAGTGAAGGGTCCTGAACTGCTCTTTTAACTTCTGGATGAAATCATTTATGTCCATACTTGCCATCATCTCATTCTTCTTTAGAACCATAAGGAAAGACTCCCACTTTGGAGGTAGGGCATCTGCCAAGCGCTATATCTTCTCCTGAGGTGTAGTCTTGACCTGATGATTGAACAGCTCACTCAGAAGATGGTAGAATCTTGCAATCAGATCATCCAGTGACTCGTTTCCCACATACATAAAGTTGTTAAATTCCTTCCTTAGAGCTTTTGACTTGATGTTCTTCAGCGCATCATTTCCCTCATATCTCTGTTGTAAAGCATCCCATAGAAACTTGGAAGATGTAAACTGTCTGAACTGATGAAAGATACCAGTTGCAATAGACTGGGACATGATAGCATAGGCTTTCTTCTCATAATCATAAAGCTACCTCTGTGGTTCAGTCATCCGTGTGACTAACATTGGAGTACCATCTTCATTTAGTGGTCTCAGATAACCAGCCTCTATCATCGTCCACAAATTAGTATCAACTCCATTGATGTGGATTTCAAACCTGTACATCCAATGGGGATAATCATCTAATGAAAGCAGCTTGGGAGCTTTATTAGAGTTCCCTGTCTCTGTCTCACTGAGCAATAGTGTCTGAATGCGATGATTCTGGTTCGCCATCAAAGCTAAGTCCTCCATAAAGTCAATATCAAAAGTGTCAAACATATAGAAAAATTTGGAAAACTAATAGGCCGAATGACTATAATTTGGCCGAATATCGGGGGCCGAAAGGACTTGAACTGGTGAATGAGAAGAATTTGGCGAATGAGAAAGTCAGAATGACAACAAGGCCGAATGATTCTGGCGAATGAAGCTATTCGGCGAATGAGTAGGCGAAGGGAGCTATTCGGAAAAAGAACAAGCGAAAGAGAGCTATTCGTCCAATGAGACTGATTCGGCCGAATGAGAGTGATTCGGGCAAGCTATTCGGTCGGGAAGCTCATTCAGGCTATCTTGGGTTTTTAGCTGAAAAAAATCGCGATAACTTTCAATCTAGGTCAAATCTAAGCACCAAATTTGGTACAGAACATGAAGACGTGGTTACCAACCAACTGGGATAAACTATTTGACAATCCAACCATGAAAACCCACGGATTTGCAATGAAACAGTGACTTGGAGGGCAAGAAACATAGAGCTTTTGCAGATCTCGAACAAGCAATCAAAGATATGATGATTTGGAATGGAAATCGAGCAGAATCAAGAGCCAAGGCTCTGATACCACTTTGTAGGACCAACTAGGAGCTTAGAAACAATTAGGTTCCAATGGAGATGTGCTCGACAGCCTCTGCAATAGTGCGGAATCCTATTCCAGGGTTTTCCAATCAAAACGAACAGCAACCGTGGTGATCCGAATGTGTAGGATGAACGTTTGAAGCTAGATCGAACACCACGGGTTGAGAATCGAACTTGCACAGCAAGAACTGCTCAAAACTTCTAGGGTTTGACACTGGAGTGCTATGGGAAGAAGGAGGGCTTGAGAAAGTTTGGTTTGAATCTGTTTGGGTTGGTATTTATAGACTGTACTCATTCGGCGAATGACTCAGCCGAATGGACCAGTTCACCCGAATGAGTCATACGGATGACTCATTCGTTCGCCCTTGTCATTAGGCGTTCATTCGGCCGAATGATTTCATTCGTAGAGTCATTCGCCCGAATGGGTCTATAAACATACATAATCAAAGCTAAACATAATCAAACACTTAATAAACTAAAATAAACATTAAGAACAAGATAGAAATACTGATTTCGTTAATGATATAAACTTTATACATCAAAATATCATACAAAACTGAACTAGGGATATTCGTGCACTAACAACAAAGTGGACAACTTCTCCATTTTGTAATCCTCTCGGATAGGGAGAAAATGAGCAGATTTGGTGAGTCGATCGACGATCACCCAAATCAAATCGTAACCCCTCGGCATTCGCGGCAACGTGGTGATGAAATCCATGGAAATCTGTTCCCATTTTCATTGTGGAATTTCATGTTGCTGCAACAAACCCAAAGGTTTCTGATGTTCTTCTTTGACTTTCGAACATGTCAGACATTTCCCTTCGTATAGGGCGATGTCCTTCTTCATCCCGGGCCACCAGTAAGTTGCTTTCAAGTCTTGATTCATCTTATCGATTCCCGGATGAACTGAATACCGTGACTTATGTGCCTCATCGCAAATGAGGGTGCGCAATTCTTCCGATCTTGGAATCCATATGCGACCGTTGAAGTAGATAACTCCATCTGATCGAGGTTCTAATTCACCTTCAACCCCTCAATCTAATTCCGTCTTCAATTGACCGCTGATCACCACCTGTTACTGTGCAATACGAATCAAATCCCTCAAGTTCAGCTGAGTGTTGATCTCCATGGCTCTCACACGTATTGGCTTTACTGTTTCCTTGTGGCAAAGAGCATCCGCCACCACGTTGGCTTTACACGGATGGTAACGAAACTCACAGTCGTAATCAGTTAATAGCTCAACCCAACGCCTCTGCCTCATGTTGAGCTCATTTTGATTTAAAATGTACTGTAGGCTCTTGTGGTCTGTGTAAATGACACATTTAGTACCATAGAGGTAGTGTCTCCATATCTTTAACGCAAACACCACAGCCCCTAACTCAAGATCATGAGTAGTATAGTTCTTCTCGTGAACCTTGAGTTGTCTTGAAGCATACGCAATAACCTTATCTCGTTACATAAGTACAAAACCGAGACCAAGGTTTGATGCATCACAGTAGACAACGAAGTCATCGTTGCCCTCTGGAAGACTAAGAATAAGGGAGTTGCATAACTTCTGCTTGAGAAGTTGGAATGCATCTTCTTGTTTCTGCCCCCATATAAACGCCTGACTTTTCTGAGTCAACGTCGTAAGTGGCAAGGCAATCTTCGAAAAATTTGAAATAAATCTACGATAATATCCCGCCAGACCCAGAAATGAACGAATCTCAGTGGGAGTAGATGGGGTAGTCCAGTTCTTAATCGCCTCAATCTTTGATGGATCTACTTGTATCCCATCCTTATTAATAACATGACCTAAGAATTGAACTTCATTTAACGAGAATTCACAGTTCTTGAATTTGGCGTAAAGTCATTCAGTTCTTAACAGTACTAAGATCTTCCTCAAGTGACTCTCGTGTTCCTGTTCATTCTTGGAGTAGATCAGTATATCATCAATAAGGACGATAACAAATTGATCTAGATACAGCCGACAGACTCGATTCATTAAGTCCATGAACATTGTTGGCGCGTTGGTCAACCGAAAAGGCATAACCACGAACTCGTAGTGTCCATAACGAGTCCTAAACGCCGTCTTTGGAATATCCTCATCGTTTACCCTTAGCTGATGATACCCTAATCGTAGGTCAATATTAGAGAAGCAAGTTGCTCCCTGCAATTGATCAAACAAGTCATCAATCCTGGTAGAGGATATCTGTTCTTAATGGTCAACTTGTTCAGCTCACGATAATCGATGCACATGCAGAATGAACCGTCTTTCTTCTTAAAAAAGATAACCGGAGCTCCCCATGGTGAGTAGCTCGGTCTAATGAATCCTTTGTCTAGAAGTTCCTGAAGCTGACTAGAAGGTTCCTGCATTTCTGACGGTGCTAATCGATAAGGAGATTTTGCCACTGGGTTTGCTCCAGGGACAAGATCTATACAAAACTCTACTTGTTGGACTGGTGGTAGTCCAGGCAAGTCTTCTGGAAACACCTCTGGGTAGTCTCTGATAACAGGTACGTCTTCAATTTTCCGTTTCTCTGGTTTCTTCTCCACTACATGAGCCTTCCCAGGAAGGCACAATATTTCTTCCTCAGGTACTTTTGTGCCTTGATGCATGAAACAATCTTCAGCTCTCGGCAAGGCTTCTCGCCATACACCCGCATCGTTTTGCCGGATGGTAGAGGAATACGCAACAGTTTCTCCGAGCAGACAACTTTGACGTTATACTTTGACAATCAATCCATTCGAATGACAACCTCGAATCTAGCGAGTGTCATTAGAATGAGATAGACTATGAACGATTGTTCATTTAACTTAAGTTCACAACCGCGAAGTACTAGGTTTACCGAAACATTCTTACCATCAGCTACTTCTATCGTGTAAGGGGTATTGAGTACTGATGGTTGTATATCAAACAATGATGCAATAGTGGCAGAGACAAAACTTTTGTCTACGCCTGTATCAAATAATACTGAAACATAATGGTTATTCACAAGAAATGTACCTGTAATGACTGCTGGCTCTTCGCGTGCTTCAGTAGCTCCTATGACAAAAGCTTGAGTAGTGGCAGTGGCAGTAGCAACAGTGTTGTTCAAACGAGGGCATTGATTTCTGAAGTGCCATTCTGTCCTGCAGTTGTAACAAGTTTTCCCACCTATAGTAGTAGGTACCGTTGCGGGTGTAGTGGCAGCAACATTTACGGTACGTCACATTGTAGCTAAGTGACCGAACCTTCCACACTAAAGACACTTTCGACATGGAATAGTTGGTAAGTAATGATACTGGCACTTAGTACAAAGTGGGTACTGTCCTTTGGAAACATTCCTAGCTGCGGCAGGTTGTGGCACCGCAGTGATAGGAACAACTTGAATTGGAGCATTTGCAACCTTCGCTGCATAATGCTTGATGGTCTTTAGCTTAGTTTTCTTGGGCTGTTATTCAGGCTTCTTCATCTCATCAGCCTTAGCCCCCTTGAAACCTTTCCTGTGAAGTATGCCAGCTTTGACATACTCCTCAGTCAGAGAAGCACTCAGATGAATAGCAGCCTCTAATGTAGTAGGACTGCTTCCCAAGACATTACCCCTGATCACCAAGGGTAATCCCTCAATGTACTTCTCTATCTTTCGTGATAGAAGAGTAACCATATGTGATACCAGCAAACACAACTCATGAAACCTAGCCGTGTACTTAGCGCTTTCTCAACTATCTTGAACGAGACCCCACATTTTAGCTTCGAGCTTCTTCAGCTCCTGGCGTGGGCAAAACTGTTCCACCAGCAGCTTCCTGAAATCCTCCCAAGGTAGATATGAAGCTACTTCACGGCCCCATGTGTTTCTCTCAGCATTCCACCAGGTTAAAGCGCCCTTATGAAAAGCGCTTGTTGCCATTTTGACTTTCAAGTTCATAGGACAACCTGTGTAATCAAGTATGTACTAGATGCTTTCGAGCCATTGCAGCAGACTCGTAGCTCCCTCCGCACCAGAGTACTTCAAGGGCTTAGCATCATTGAACTGCTTAAACGTGAAAGTTGCAGTCGTAGTTGTACCAAAGTTAGAGTTAGTGGTTGCTGAATCACCCCCACTCCCCCATAGGTTCTGGGTGATGTCAGTGAACATACCCGGGATGACCTCCTTCATATGGATGGCTATGATCCGGGCAATCTTGTTGATTTCATCGTCGTTACCTCTTGTCGAACCCTCGCCGTTCGGATTACGTCGAGGAGGCATTCTATGAAAAGAAAGCCACAAGTGTATCAGTAACGATAAGTCATACAATTGAATTCTAAGAAAATCTAGTAATATATCCATACTACTAATATTATCATTCAATTGTAATGAAACGAGTAAGTACATATATAAGTAGTAACTTATTAGTATACTTCTCATCCGCTGATATATCATGTTCTAATGTACAAATCCCATGATATACCCACCAAACCTACACACTGACACTTTCCTGATATGCCGAAGATAGCTTATATATAGGGCATACGTAGGGTCAAGGTAACTGCCTGGCCCAGCCGCCGTCCCACCACCGATTCGACATACCACGATCGTGCCTTTGTTAACATTTGACAACATAACTGTACGATTGAATACAAGTGTACTATGAATAATGATTCCACTAATGTTGATCAATTGAACCATGATATGACTATGTTCAAACTTATGATGGCATGTATCTATGTTGGCATTTATTAACAAGGTCTAATTGACTAACTACATTAGCACATATGTCTGTACTAAGTTGTCAATTTATCCTGTGTTGTCATGTACTAAGCATGTATAGTCCTTACGATATCTAAACATGTTCACACATAATGAATTTGTACACAATGTTCACATACAATGATCTCATACAATGTTCACCTATCATTTGTTCACACCTTGTTCATTATGTTATATGTTCTCTTGACTATGTTCAACTGTACCATGTTCGATTGTACTATGTTCGATTGTACTTGTTCGTTGTTTTATGTTCAATTGTACTATGTTCAATGTTTTAATGATCTTTGAATACTCCGGATCCTCACTTCAAATGGTTGCGCCGATTTCCCCATGTTATACTGAAATTAGTTTATATATAGGGCATACATAGGTTCAAGCTAAGTGCCATCCCCAGCCGCCAGCCCACCACTATTTCAGTATACCAGAGCTAGACCGCCACTCGTATTTGAACCTAACATCCCATCTTACCACTGTTCACAACTGTTCACTAATGTGTTCAACCCCATGAATATGTTCAATTTACTATGTTCAAATGTACTTGTACTTGTTCCATGTTCTAATGATCTTGAATACCCTGGATCCTTACTTCAAATACTCACACCGAATTCCACCTGTTATACTGGAGTTAGCTTATATATAGGGCATATGTAGGGTCGAGCTAACTGCCCGGCCCAGCCACCATACCACCACCACTTCAGTATATCAAGGATAGGCCGCCGCGTGTATTTGAAGCTAACATCCCATTCACTACTGTTCAAACTGTTCACAAATGTACACAACTGTTCTATGTTCGATGAATTGAGAAAATTATAGTTTTGGGTTCACATGTCACCAAAACTTTAATTTTTTCCTTTTTGTACACTGGAACGTATGATTCCAGTTTCTTAGTACCTACAGTACTAAGTAAAATGTTCTCATGATGAGAACTTCAGGTTAGGAACACTAAGAATACACATTCCCGCCCCTGAAGTCCTTTGCAATTTAAGAATTTCAAACCAAGGATACTAAGATTACAATTCCTTGCATCTGAAACCCTTTGTTGAAAACCAAAAAGTTAGGAATTCAGTCCAAGTCCTAAAATTATAGAATCCCGGTACTGAACCCTTTGATTTTATATATGAAAATAATTTTAAGAAAAATTGTAGTCCCTAAAATCTTCCAAGCTTAAAGCAGACTTAATGCTACTCAAGTATACTTAATCCTAAGTATCCTCAAGTCTAGAGCACTTAATCCTATGGGGTAGCTTAAGTTATAGTCTAGGTCAATTAAGCATTGGGTTTTCCTAGTTCACTATAACCTTGGCTCTGATACCAACCTGTCACACCCCTGCGCCGCGTGCGGAATCCACGGCGCGGTGACGACTTGATCGAATGATCGGTTGATTCAATTGCACAAGATTAACGATGAACAACCACAATGAATTACTACATTTCATATGATTAGAATAAAGTTTACATGTCATGTCTAACTACCAAAAGAATACAACTAACCGACCTCAAAAATAATGTTTACAAAATAAGAACAAACAAGATAATTAAACAACAAGGATTTAATGAGTTTCTAGCCCATCCTAGCTTGTTTCTTGATTTTGTTCTATCTTAGACTAGGTCGCCTTAGTGGTCCATGTTCTGTGCCTATCTCTGTTCACCTGAAACATGTGCAGAAAACCTGTCAACTACAAATTGTAGTTGGTGAGATACATAGGTTTAAATATTTGCAAAAACATATAGCTTATGAATATGAAAATATAAGTTTCAAAAGATAATCCTTGAAAACTTGTGAGTAAAACCTGTATCAAAACATGTATAAAACCTAGTATAACCTGAGTCAAACAACCATTGAAAAAAAACTGTACAACAACCACTATGTACAACCACTTGTACAAACTGTATAGATATAATTGTATAAGTATAAATGTAACAGTTGTAACATGCTATTGTAACACAAACTATGATCAAGCATATCTTATTGTCATCTTAAATCCAAGTCCCAAACCACGTTCGAAGTTAGGCAAAAACTGACGATTAAACAACACAGCCCATGGTAATAAAACAAATTAAAACCAACTCTGTGTTAATGTACTCAATATGACCTGAACTGTCAAAATTTATTAACAGTTACTTCATATTTCAAATCTACATCAATCCATCCTTGGCTATAAACTTAATTAAAGGCAACTTTGACCTTGGTGTAGAGCCCGTTTTCCCTTGTTGTGATCACCCAGTACTAACGATAATTGACTATGAAAACTCAAGCCCTGAAATACTAAATTAATAGTGTCTCAGGCTTTGAGCCCTGTAATCGAACCACATATCATAAAAAATGATTATGGAATGTACTTGAACCACTTATCATGTAAAATGATTATGGAATGTAGTCGAACCATATATCATGTAAAATGATTATGGAATGTAGTAGGACCATATATCATGTAAAATGATTATGGAATGTGCTTGAACCGTGTAACATATAACTGATCATAGGATGTAACTGGGATTAAAACCATTTGTACAAAAGGTGCATTGGATTAGGTCTTGTGTCATGCCAAGACATGACAAGGAGCCTTATATCCAAAGTTTATTGTTCAATGTTCAAATGTTCAATTGTATTAAAGTTTACCAACATAGCCAAACATAAGTTTTAAAATATTGTAAACCATTCAAGTAATCGAGTAATGAAAACCATTTAAGAAATTGAGTTTCAAAAATCATAATCACATGTTCCACCCCAAAAGATTTAAAAGTAGGAAAGGAGGGGCTATGTACTCACCTTGAATAGCAAGAGTGTACGATGAAGGAAAACTTGATGAACAATGATCTCACTTGATGTTGATGTATTGACCGTGCTCAAAACCCTAATTGTATTAACATTGTTCATATAATTGTAAGTTTATCTTCATTCATGTTCATGTCCTTACGTTTATTAGACTTAGTTGTGTAGACATAAGTTAGTATCTTGATTATGGTAATCATCCCAAGCTTAGCTCACAACCTTTGTGTTAACATAATGAAACTTATTAGTTTACTTAGTTAAGTTAGAAAACTTTGTCTAAGTATAGTTGATCATACTTGAAATCATAATCCATTACACCAAGCATGAAATCAATGCATGGCGTATTCTAGATTCTAACTATGTTGTAAATCATGAACTGTTCATCATATCCTTGCTAAACCCATTAGTTGTCACTTAATTATTTTAACTTAGGTTACGGTTGAGGATAAGCCCAAGCTTGGATGGTTACAAGTTCTAAAAATCCCAAGGCATAGAATCAGTCATGCTTTAATTGACATACCCGACCCTTTGGCCTTTGTTTAACCCCAACCGACTCAATCATGTTCACTCTTGAACCATTTTGGGTTCATGGCACTTGGAGGGGAAGAACTTATTAGTATCGACGATTGAGGGCTGCTGTATGGGTGTCGATACTAGTAGTATCGGCACCAAGTCCAACTTCCAACTGTTGCAGCTCATCGAGATTATAATGTTGACAAAATTGGATTCCTTTGAACTTATCCCATCGAACATATTAGTATCGACACCCAGCTGATCTTTCCCATCCTTGGACCGTCGAACTTAATAGTGTCGAAAGGTATCTGTCGAGATTGAAGCATGTCGAGATTATTAATCTCAATGGAAGATCTGCTTCTTGGTGTTCATATGTCGATACTAAGCTGCCCAGGTTCCTGCTCGTCGATTCTAACTCCCAACATGAATCTGAACCTCCCCATTCTTCTAAACTCTAAGGAAAGTAACTCCAAGTGTTTAGAATCAAGGGATGCTTCATTTTTACAGAGTTTAGTCGATCTAAATCCAAGTTCTTAGTTCGAACACCCGGTTGAGATGAAAACCCTAAAACCAGTAATCTTCGAGCTCAAACATGCTCAAATCCAGATGTTTTCTACTCGGATCACTTTTACTTCCTTGTTGTAGACCTCGTAAGCTTTCCGTAGACACCAAGAACTCGTGATTTCGTCAAGAAATAAAGGAGATCTCTTGATTTCTTTCTAGAGAGAGTAGAGAGAGAGAGTGACGATTTTGTAGAGAGAGAGTGTGAAAATCTGGTTGGTGGCACCATAAATGAGGGGATTCATTCCTTTAATACCCGGGTGGTTTCCCGCGTGTTCGGGTTCGTTCGGCTCCGCGTTTACGCGTTTTGTTACGTAAATTCACAAATGTTATAATTTCATTAAAAATAGTTTTGTTTCAACACTTTGGGTTTTATTTGACGAGTTTCAAAATTGTAAAAATAAATAATAATATTTACGCATTTTGTAAAGTTCGTCAGTTTCGAACCGTTAACGATTACATTTACGTGCATGCCCGTAACTTTACGCTTCTTTGGTTATTTATTGTATTTCATTAACGTTTACTCGCAACTATAAGTTTAACATAGATATCTTTATGGATCGTCACCCATAACGATACCAAGTCTCACTTACGTATTACGATTTTGTTTATATGATTCATTTTTTTTACTATTCGTCCGTACGTTACGCACTAGCACTATCCCAATATACCGAACGCAGTTTATGTACAGGGCATACGTAGGGTCAAGAAAACGGCCTGGCCCAGCCAAAATCCCACCACTGTTTCGATATATTACATTAGTGTTCTTACGTAACATAATTGACAATAAATATTTACTAAGTGTATACTTTATCACTCACGATAAATTCCTAAAACACATGAATAATTGTACAATGATGTCATGAATGTTCACACATGTATTATGAATTGCATATTACCAATGATTACAACATGAACATGTACAGATGTTACACCTTTTATTGGCTTCATCAGCCTGTTCTTTGAATCAAGGAGGAGGAGGAGCAATACATGTGAAAGAATGCGGGTAAAAATTTTCGTTTGCTACTTCGTGTTTGAGAGATTTTATCTTGGAATCCACCGAAACTTTAAGTAGATCCATCTGGGTTGTTTGAATGCGAAAGAAATCTTATTTAAAGTTCATAAAAATGTTTGTAAGGTGGGTGTTAAGAAATGGGTTTAACACTTCTTGAAGAACCTGGGGAGAGAAGGTAGGAAAAGTATAAGTGGGTGGATTGTTTGAGGGACCTTCAAAGGAAGGCGCCTGCATTAGGTTGGGTTTGGGTTGCATGACTTGGTCATTCAAGACTTTTATGACCAACTCAGTGAGTTTGGCCACATCATCCTGAAGGCTGGTAACAGTTGCCGTCAGTTCCTGTATTTTAAGGTTTGATTCGTCAATCCGTTTAAGGATATAATCCGAATTCCTGACTGGTATGTCAGTTTCAACATGACCTGAGTCCATCTCAGGATTTTCATGCACCCCTTTATCTTGGAACTGGGTATTTCTGACCTCAGTTTCAAGAACTTCATTGGCCATTGTCATACATGGAGTCTTATTGCCTAATCCATCCAAACAAAGACCCCTTAGGCTTTCATGTGGAATATATGCTCTAGATAGATGATCTTGATGTCTAGATTGGCTTGACATCCTAGTCTCATCTTCTTCTCCATGGGTTGGAGATTGATGGTCTTGGAACCTCGTTTGAGGGCTGCTCCTCAGGTGGTGTGGTGAGAGGAGAACCAATAGGTCCAATAGCAGAATCAATCTCTTGGAGAATATGGGTAATAGAGTTAGTGGCTTGTTGGGTTGAAGAAACAGGAGGGTCCCTTGGAGAGGGGACTGCCATCTGAGTAATAAGTGATACTTTAGTGGTTTGTGTGTGATCCCTTTGGATTACAACATCATCATGTTTAGAGGATTGGTAAGGAGCTAGCTGGGTATGAGATTCAGGATCCACCTGTGAGGATGGGACATATGGATCTTCTTGTCCATGAGGGACAGTTACTTGTTCAGGGATCTCATCTTCCTGAACAGTCTTTTTGGCTTTCTTAGAGTGAGGGGCTTTGGTTGATGGCTTTCTTTTGGACGGTACCTTTACAGTTTTGGAAGAGGAGGTGGATATGGGCTCACCTGGGACGGTTGTGTCCTCAGTGTCATCCAGTACCTTTGCATCAGTATTTAGCCTAGCAATGGTTTGTTTGTCAATTACCTTGACACAAGAAAGGGGCTAACATGAAAAATAGAGTTTATTTCATCAAACAAGCAGGCCATCACAAACCAAGGATATAGAAGAAACTTGGGTGCCTTTTGGTAATGAACCAAATGATCAAAGATTACTTTAGACAAGTTGACCTTCTCGTTGGAAAGAATTGCATACATGACATACTGTACATCCTAAGGCATTTCTCCAAACCTTGTGGTGTTTTGAGAGAGACACTGTAGATAGTGTGATACAAAAACTTGTACTTTGGGTAGAGTTAAGCTTTGTACAAGGTTCTAATTATGGGAGCTTAAGAAAGACAGTTTCAGGTGCATCAATGTCACCCAGATTTAGGGCAAGACTTAGCCGAGAAGGGGTGATGGAAACTTGTTGATCAAAAACCTCTGAGGTTATGCTTTCAACGACGTTGTCCATAGACACCAAAGAAGAGTTTTCTCAAAACTGATTAAGGGTAGAAATAGAAATAGGAGGGTTGAGGGTATGAGCGGTATGAAAAAAAGAGTTTGACAGAGTATTGATTACCTCATCATAATGGGGGTACTCAGAGCACTTGGTGAGGTATGCAACTAGGTTGTGCACATGCTTGAGTTTCAGAGATTCGTTTACCATGGATGTAGAAGAGATCGAAATAGAAGAACAACTTAAAATGAAAAACACATTTAGAAATCTTGCCTTAAGTTAGGGAGAAAAAGATGGAGAGAAAGTAACCGTTGCAAGTATATGCGATATCATTGGAAAATGCTAATACTTTTAGCAAAAGTAATAATTTATTATAGAATTTTTACCCAAAATACAAACCTGTAAACAGAGGAGAGAGATTATCATGAGCATCAAGACAAATGACAAAAGTCAAACAAGTACTACCCTACAAGTCTTTGAATTACATACAGTGTTTTGTTAGGAATGAAGCCTGGTCCGATCCCGTTACACAAGATCATCATGAACATCAAGTTCAGAAAAGATCAGTTTAAATGCACATTGCCAGGCAACATGCCTGACAATCAGCTGTCCTTAATTAGAAGCAACATTGTAAGTTTGAAAAAGATTAACTTCATGAACGGAGGGATGATCATGAAGTTAAAAAAAATTAGGGTAAGTGCGGAAGGTGATAACAACAGATTTGGGAAAGAAGGATATAAATAAAAGGAGAGAAATTGGTGGTCAACAAACTCAAAGGGGTAAAACGGTAAAAATCAATGAGATATTTTAGTCGTAAAACAATTAATGAGTGCAAGTCTATGAATTAATTATGGACTTTCAAGTCCACAGAGTAATTATTGAGGGTCAAATCAAGGCGTAATTACCAAAAATAATAACCACTTAGTGAAAAAGTTAACCACTGGTTAATTACTGAGAGCACCATGTTACAACGGATTTGAAACAACCACGGAAGGATAAAAGTAGTGGTTTACAATAACTGTATATCCACTTTGGTTTTTTGGTGGTTAGGTACATCCACTGAAAAACGAACCAAGGTTATTTTATCAGTGTTTATCCCTTTGTCCATTGTTGGGATAATTAAAGAATTATCCTTTTATGTAAAGTTTGAGGTTCAAGAATAATATGTTAGACGATATTTATCAAACAATTAGCTCATATTTACCATGCTCAATTTTGAGACAAATTTTGAGAAAGTAGAAGAGTCTAAAGGTTTGGCAAATATGTCAGCAACTTGGTCACCTGTAGATACATTTTCTCAAACAATTAGTCATTTTTCGAAACAGTCTCTTATGAAGTGATGTCTTATTTCAATATGTGTTGTTTTAGAATGATTGACATGATTTTTTATTATGTTTTTAGCAGCTTCACTGTCTATTAGAAGAGGAGTTTTTAGTTCAGTTATTCCAAAGTCTAGTAATTGGTATTGAAGCCACAAAACTTGTGTAGTGCAATGTGTTGCTGTAATGTATTAAGCCTCAGCGGTTGAATTGGACACGGAGATTTGTTTCTTTCTTTTCCATGAAACTAAGCAGTTTGCAAAGAACTTGCATCCTCCAGAAGTTGATTTTCTTTTGAGAGAGCATCCTGCATAATCACTATTTGAAAACGCAACAAGCTCACAAGATTGATTAACAGGATAGTAAATACCAAGTATAGGAGTACATTTCAGGTATCTAAATATCTTCTTCACAAATGACAAATGGGATTGTTTGGGGGCATATTGGTATCTAGCACAGACACATGTGGCATACATGATGTCTAGCCTTAATGTAGTGAGATACATCAAAGATCCAATCATACATCTGTAGAGCGTTTCATCTACGGTTCACCATCTTCATCTAGTGTTATTTGAGGAGAAGTTGCCATAGGGGAAGAGATTACTTTACAATTAGTCATTCCAAATTTATTTAAAAGATCTTTTACATATTTAGACTGGTGAATGAAAATACCATTGGGGGTTTGTTTGATTTGAAGTCCTAGAAATGTTTTTAGTTAACTTAAGGCACTTATTTCAAACATTGATGACATTAATTTTGAAAATTGTTCATATAAGGAAATATTTGTTGATCCAAAGATGATGTCTTCAACATAAGTTTGAACAAACAAAAGTTCCATATATACTCGTTTAATAAACTATGTCTTACAATCGTTCCCTTGGAAAATTTATTTGAAAGAAGAAATTGAGAAAGAGTGTCATACCAGGCTCTTGATGCTTGTTTTAAACCATATAAAGCTTTATCTAGTCTGTAAACCCAGTCAGGATGATGAACATCATCAAACCCTGGTGGTTGACAAACATAGACTTCTTCCTTAATAGTTCCATACAAGAATGCATTTTTTTATCCATTTGGAACACTTTTCTTTTATGGGATATAGAAAATGCAAGAAAGAGTCTTATAGCTTCAAGTATGGCTACATGGATAAAAGTTTCATCATAATCAATGTCTTCCTCTTGGCAGTAACCTTGAACTACCAATCTGGATTTATTTTTGACTACAATGCCCCTATCATCAGTTTTATTCCTAAATACCCATCTCGTTCCAATTGGGTATTTTCCTTTGGGTAAAGGATAGAGAGTCCAAACAATGTGTCTTTTAAACTGAAGCAGTTCATCCTACATAGCTTCCACCCAATTATTATCTTTTAAAGCCTCCTGATACTTTGAAGGCCCAACTTGTGATAGGAAGGCAGCATGAAGACAAAAGTTGGAGATTTGGCTTCTAGTTTGAACACCTTTATTCATATCACCTAGGATTTGTTCTAAAGGGTGATTAATATTGAAAGGAATGATGTCCAAATAATTATTAGCAAAAGCAGCATTAAAAGAAGAGGAATTTTCAGCTAGACAAGGTGAGTTTCCACATATAGGAACAGGTGCATGTTTAGAAATGTTTATTGGAGCATTTTCAATGACTGGAGATGTTGATGTTGATGTTGGGAATTCTAGGTTACTTTTCATTTAATCTGATTCAATTAATCATATTAATCAATCGAAATCAGTTTTCGTAAAACCGGATTAAACAGACAGATCAGATCTGACACAGTGGAAGCTTTTAAATTTTATAACCTTTCGATTCATAATCGAAACAATTCCCAAATAAGGATCCAGTTACAAACCATTTAAACAACAATTAAATTAAACAGCACAACCATAGGGTGTTTTAGAAGTCGACCTTCTACGAAGCAGTTCCAAATCCTCACGATGGATTGACAACGGTCTCGCTGGTTGACTCACTACGATCACCTGAGTCCGGATCTCATCCCACGAATCACCGGAAAACTCGAAAACAGATTTTGGCTAGGTTCGCCTCTCGGTTCAGCCCACGGCTCGGCTTGGGGCGGCTCACGATCGGCTCAAGAGTGGCTGGCCACTTGCGGCCATATGGCAGCCCGGTGTGACCCTTGGTGTGGCCTGGTCACGGCCCTGGTGCGGCCTGCTCACGACCCTGGTGCGGCCTTGGCTGCAGCCTGGCTAGGAGGCTCGGTGGTGGCTTGCGGCAGCCACAAGACCCCACAATGGTGGTCACAGTGGTCGACGGTTCCAAGGGAGAAGGGAGAGTAGGTCAAAGAGTTATTCTCTAAATGTGGGAGGTTGGATCTACATTTAAAGTCAAATGTAGATCCCTTTTTTAGGACATTTGAATTACCAATTCAAAATTGGAATTCCTACTTTTTTATTTCACATTTTATTTAAATTAAACTCTTTTAATTTAGTTAAACTCTTTTAGTAATTAAACCATTTAATTACTACTCTACATTATTACTAACTAACAATTAGTTAGTTGCATTTAATTAAATGTCTAAAGTTTAACTAATTCTCAATTTGTTAATTAACATTTACTTAACAATCCCTCATAATAAAGTTCAAAACTTTATTTGTTTAACGAATTAATAATCTCTATAATTAATTCCCACCGATTATTATTTCATAAATAATAAAAGCCAATTCGATAAAACCGACAATTCATGATCGCATATTATGTTTAACAATTAAACATAAAGTCGTTGCCTTCCATAGTGTTACTCTTTGGATCATACCTTTCATAGTAACGTTTAACTTATCGTTAATCGGACATCCAATATCCAACAGTTGAGACATGCCCATTATGATTTTGAGGTTTTATTGGATAGGAAGGAATAGAAGAGAAAAACTGTGATACCGAACATTCCTCAAGAAATGATAAATCTTCAGAGGTTTGACAAGATTCTGAAGGAGACAAGATGGAGTAGGAGGAGTGTATATAAAACTTTCAAGATCAAACAAGTCATCAGAAGTCAAGGGAAAGGAAGAACTAGATGCAGATAAATTGAATTTAATATCAATGGATTCTTCTACAATCTTAGTTCTAAGATTGAAAGCTCGATAAGCTTTAGAGGTTTGAGAATATCCTACAAAGTATCCTGAATCCACTTTCGTAGCAAATTTGGACAAGGAATCCTTTGTGTTTAAGATAAAACATGGACATCCAAACACTCTGAAAAGGGAGATGAGAGGCTTAATTTTTTGGAGGATTTAATAGGTAGTCTTATTATGTCATTTCACAATATGAACTCTATTTAAGACATAATACTGCCTCAGCCCAAAAGGTGAAAGGTAATCCTAAGTCTGCAAGCATTGTTCTTTCAGCCTCAATAAGTGTCCTATATTTCCATTCAACAACTCCATTTTGAGCAGGATCTCTAGGAACACTATATTGTCCAAGGATTACTTTAGAAGTACAAAACTTATCAAGAACATGATTCTTGAATTCAGTATCATTATCAATCCTTATTATTTTAACTGGAAGACCAAATTGTCTTTCAATTTGACTAATAAGGGCCTTAATTTTATCAGAAGTCTCATCTTTGCTTTACAGAAAGAATGTCCAGCAAAATCTTGAGTAATCATCTACAACAACTAGACAGTATCTCCTTTTAGCTAAACGAGCTACTTTCATAGGACCGAAAAGAATCATATGAAGTATATGGAGACAGTCAATTGTTTTATATTTCTCAATAGACTTATGTGACGATTTTTATTGCTTTCCTTTCAAGCAAGATTCACATTGACCTTCAAAATGAAATTCTTTAGAAGGTAATCCTCTTACAAGTGAAAGAGTAGAAAGCTCATGGAGAGATTGGTGATTAAGATGACCGAATCTTCTGTACCAAAGTGCAGTTAAAGAAGATAAAGCTTTAGTTATGAGACATGTGGGAATTGAGGATTGAGAGTCCGTTTTCATGTTAACAAAATAGACATTTCCACTTCTCTTAGCTGTTAGAAGAGTGTGTTGGTCTATCAATACCTTTATTTTTATTTTAGGAGAGAATTTTGCAACTGTCTTTGTTGAAAAATGAACCATAATTTTAATCAGCCAGTTGAGATACACTCAAGAGATTAAACTTCAGGTTTTCAACTAGACTAACATCTTTAAAGGGAAATTTTCCACTAAGGAAAAAACCAAACCCAACTATCCAACCCTTTGCATTATTTCCAAAAGATACAGATCCTCCGTTTTTTGGAATGAAATTATTAAGAATAGATCTGCAACCAGTCATATGCCTAAAGCCTCCACTGTCCACATACCGTAAATGATTCTGGTGTGAAGAAGCTCTCTGCATATAGGATCAAATGCACATGTTAGATATAGGTATAAGTCTATTTTGGACAAGAAAAGAACATTTTCAGAGATCATTTATTTCTACACATTGTTCATCAGTTTCTGCATCATCTAAATCAGTTGTTGCTGATTTTGACGCAGAATGTTCATCTGTGAGTTCACACATCGTGAATTCACGGCAACTGATGGATAATGAGCAGGATTCACCATTGGAGGGTAGGTAGGAGGTGTACCAAGAATTGAAGGTCTAGAAATAGAAGCCAAAGGTGGATGTGATATAAAAGATGGATGATGAGTAGGCTTTGTTTTACTGTTGGCACTTTGTTTACTTACTTTCTTAGCCTTTTTCACCTTGTTAGGAGGTGTCCCTTTAGATGATGAGGCTTTGTCAGCTTTCAACTTATCTCTTATTTTTTCAAGCAGAGTTTTAGTCCAGCACTCTTCGGTAGAATGATTGTACTTGAAACATTTGGTGCTAGCAGGAGACAAGGCTTAGTAGTTTGGAATACAAGGTTTATTTGCCATCATTATTGCCTTGGGAGGATGAGGATGTGAAGGAGGAAACTTAATGTCCATCATAGGACTTTTTCCTTTATTAAGAGGATCCTTAAACTCAATGGTAATTTCTTTTATTTTTGTATCCTTAGAACATAGAGTAAAATTCATTGAAGGAACAGTCTCTCTTTATGTTCTGAAGAGCTCTTTGTTTGAAGTTTATCCAAGGAAGTTTCTTCAGCTACTTATGGGTTTGTGTTAGTGGGATACACAAACTTCTAAAGTGACTCTGATTGATACACCCTTTCTGGTGAGTTCATTATTTCAGGAATTACATCTGGAAGACATGTGGGAGAAACATGTTCGGAGACCTTTTCTTCCACTTTATTGTCAATTGGTGTATAATCAGAAGGTGGAACAGTATGATTATACCTAATTTTGAACTTTGCCTTGCTATGAACTTTGCTTACTAAGAAGCAATCTGAACCCTTTGCAGGATTCAACCCACTTTTCACAGCTTACCTTTGTTTCAGCTAGTTCATATTTACAAGCAGAGTAGTTTTCTTGTTGCAGGCCAAACAATGCTTGTATGTTGGATTTTTCAGTTTTTAGAAGAGAGATCTGACCATTTTTATCTTTTATTACTTTATCTAGAAGAGCATGAGATACATGAGCATTAGATGAATGAACGTCAGGCTGGTCAGAAGGAGTTAAGGTTTCACCAATGGCTATTGATGCAAAGTTTGTGGGCTCATTGGTTATGAGGGCATACCCTGCATCATCAGGCATGTTGCTCCAATCCATGTACTCTTGAGTGAAAAGAGTAGGTTTGTTGGATTGGGAGGTTGTGACAGCTAGGCCTGTAGTAGTTATTTGTGAAGAAGAAGGTGAAGCAATTTAAAGAGGTGCAGGCATAAGCTGATACACGCTGCCATTAGCGGCTTGTACAAACTGAACATTTGAATAAGAAGAGTTCTGAACAATATGAGATGTAGCTTGATTAGCATTATTGTAACATCAGTGCCGGAAAGTTCGGAACAGTAGAAAGTACTGTAGATACTGGTACGGAAAGTGTTTGTATAATGTTTGGTGTAAATATTATATGAAACAACTGATGTTAACAGTGCAGAAACTCAAAACTGACAAACAACACACACAGACACAATACTGATATGTCTAAACATGATAAACAGTGATAGGATAACTTATGTATTTATTAGATAGGATATTATTATGTATAAACGTACATGAGGAAATCCAAACTAAAACCATAACGGATGTCGTTAAATGAATATTAAACATATGGTATATTCGTGTGAGTGACGATTCGCATTAATATATTTTAAGTTTAACGTTCTGAACGATATCTTATAATTAGAAAAACCATATGGGAAAGTAACGTTGTCGTCGTGTTCGTACGAGTGACGATTCGTACGAATACGCGAGAAAACGATACAATCCGGTGAAACAATAAAAATAAACGTTTTTTAAATTTTAAAAATAAATAGGAGATATTTGGTTAATTTACTAGGAATATCCATTTTAAAAAAAAAAGTTAAAAAATTTCAATCTTTATAAAGTTATGCAATATTACAAAAAAAAAAAGACGAAAAAGACGCGTGAAACCGAAACCGAACGCACCCGAACGCACCCGGGCTATTTAAACCCTAAAACCCACTTCTTTTCCCTCATATTTGCAGCTCAAGACCCTTCTTCCCCAAATTCCCGGTTTTCCTCTCTCTCTACACTTTCTCAACTTCAAACCACCATATCTCCCTCATTTCTCCACCAAATTCGATGTTCTAGTAGTCAAAACGATCGTGGGAACGAGAGGAACACAGTAGTACGAACGATCGGAGCTGAAACGAGCTGATGTGGTTGCCTTTTTAGAGAGAAGCTTCGGAAATAGTGGGTTTTCTACTATTCCGGCAAGGTAAGTTTCAAAACCGGTTTTCTCACTTGAAAATGGTTAGGATGTGCACTAAAATCACTTGGAAACTTAAGGAACCTGTTAATTTGAGCTTAGGATCGAATGAACATGATTAAATTTCTGGGAATCCATAGTACCGATGAAAGAACATCAAGCCCCTAGTACCGACGACCTGCTTGTGTTTCAGCTTCAAGTAATTTAAGCTTGGAATGAGCTGATTGGGGTCAAATATATAGAGCCATTGTAATGGATTGAACTTAGTTGTATAACAAGGTGATGACTTAAATTCTAAGTCCTTAGCTGGTTGATTTCTTGTCGACATTAACTAGACCCATATTCATTAATACTATGAAGATCCCTTTGCTATGAACACCTTATATCTTTCCAAGTATGTAGGGCTAAACTACAGTTAGTAAATAATCAAATTGAAGCTACAAGGTTTAACTACATATGGTAATGTTAAGCTTATAATATCTGCAAAGGGTGCCTTAGGTTTCATCGATATTAATCGACTTAGGAGCTGCCGATACTAATAAAAAGCAATGGATATTAACATAATAACTTATTTCAAGAAAATAGAATTCAAAGTTAGGTTAATTGGATTAAATAGAAGATGGGGGAAATGATTAAACATAGAAGGATTTCATAAGTGGCATTTGGGTTTTAGATGGTATTAACCGATTTTAACTAGTATTGATATTAGGTTTTCTTGAAAACTATCATTTTCTAAACTTTTTAAACTCGTAAACTTATGTTTTATAAATCAAATGGACTGAAAAATTTGAGGAATCCTAATTAAAATCATTGGTATGATGTTAGAATCGACAAAGATACAAGGTGAGCGACTAAGTGTCAATCGGATTAGAACCTAATCGACATTAAGTGTTCATCAAACAAAAACCCTTACAACTCTTACCTATTTTTAAACAAATGTTTTATGAATAACTTGGGACCAAGAAACAATGGGAATTCAAGTAACACAAGATTCAAAAGATATAGTAATATGTCTAAGGTTTATTAGAATGTAATCAAGTGATGCATGCCACTTTAACCTTCGATGTTACCATAATCATTATCAATACTAACTATGGATTATTGAATCCAATGAAGTTAGTGTCGAAGGACTAACCACAACCATTCCTAAGGGTAAGGTTCATGAAACATAAAACAAGGAGGATGGAAAGGATTTAGGTTATACTTGCTTAAGTTAACCTAAGTCACAACATCGCAAACTTTGTAATATTATAACTAAACTACTATTTATTTAAAAGTTATTATTTTATAAGATAATATTAAATTACTTTTGCAAAAGAATAGAGTTTTGTAATTAAATTAAATACCTTTATAAATATGTACATTTTTATAATCAATTTCTCCTCAAAGCTTTAAACTATGTATTATATACTTAGTTTCGTAAAAAAACATAAAAAACATTGTTACTCAAACAAAATTGTGAACATTCGTAAAATGCTTATGGTGTAATTTTTTTATAAAATAATTATGGTGTAAATTTTAAAAAAAAAACATAAAATGCTTATGGTGTAATTTTTCTTATAAAATAATTATGCATGAAAACGTTACGAGCTTTTGAAAAAAAAAAAGGAGAAATTACAGAAAATCAACAATAACTGTAATACCTATGGCACATTTACAAACCTTCAAATCCAAGATCAATGACTTGGATTCTGTTATACTTTTTAGATTTTTGCTCCTTTGTGGGGGAACTTGAATATATATATATATATACATATACATATATACGTACAGGGTTTGAATCCTTTGAAAACCAGATCTTAAAGAGAAAACCTCTTAAACCATACGTGTACCGTTAGATCAAACTTATTTTAGATTTTAATAAATAAACAGAAAAAACATGTGATCCACAATTAAAGTTAAATATTTTAATGGGGTTTTTGAAAAGAAAATGTATCTTTTACCCTTTAAGGGTATAAGTGACTTTTTTTTTCACTCTCTTTCCTCTCTCTTCATTAAATAATCTAGATTCTCACTTTTTTCTCTTCTTTTTCTTCCATTTTCTCTCTTCTCTTTCATCTCTCCTCTCTCTTCTTTTTCTTCTCTCTCCTCTCTCTGAATTCGTCTTCTCTCTCATCTCTCATCTCTCTCTTTTCTATATGAATTACTATTAAAATAAAAAAATTTATTTTTAAAGAAAAACAAAAAATATACACATGTGTATCAAACACAAATTTCACTACACAAACACAATATTACATATTTTCAACCATAATAAATATTACACATGTGTATTTTACATATGAAACAAAAAAATTACACATGTGCAAATTTATAAAAGAACATCAAATAAATCAAAACAGCAAAAACTACACATGTGTAGTATTTCGAGTAAAGTATACTTTGTGTATTAAAAATTTTACATTTTTATTTATGCGCATGTGTAATTTTTTATATTTTCTTGTAAAAATATGTTTTTTTAATTTTGTATTAAAAAAATACATTTTTGTTGTTTTGAAAATTTAAAAACATTTTTTTTAATTGATGGAGAGAGAAGAGATAGATGAGAGAGAAAATTTGATATTAATAAATTATTATATATATGGATGATTTTAAATGAGAGAGAAAGAGATAAATTATTATATATATTGGTAAGTGGTTAAAGACTATTATATCCTTTTCATATTAATAAATTAAAAATAAAAAAAAGTTGATCTAATGGTTGAGATAGGGTTTAAGGGTTTTCTCTTTAAGATTGAGTTTTCATTTGATTCAAATCCTATACGTACATATTATATGTATGTATGTATGTACGTATGTATTATGTATTTACGTATGTATTTACGTATTTGTAGAACAAACCAATTGTAAATTGACCAATTTCCATAATAGCGCATCTAGAATTTTACAAAGATTCAACCATCGAAATAAGTCCCCGGAGTTTCGTAGATCATTAATTAATTACATTGTTTCCTATCGAATACTTATAATTGATAACAATTAGCTTATCAAATTCGATCAATGTACCCGAAAAATAAAGTTAAACAACAACAAATCCTTACGAGCTACAGACACACCACCCGTAGACTTTGTTGAGCAGAACTCCAACCTAAATTATCGTCACAGAACACCCCCGAGAACTTAATTTGGCCTTCCAAGATCACCTCCTAATTCCTGCTAAAATTAGGATAGCAATGCAACAATATCTCTGACTGCAGAGATAAAATTAAAGAACCAAAAAACTGTCTTTCATTTCATTCTTGTCGAATACATAAACTGGGAAACAAAACAACTAACACACACTACCACCCACGTTTCCTGCACTTGTGGAAATAATAAAATAACAAACTGACTAGTTGACCAGTCAAAATAAAAGACACTACTAAATTAAAAACATAATAAAATAACATGCTGTGAAATAAAACGTGAGTGTTACATATCCCTTAAGTGGATATGTCTTCTAGCTAAAACAAGCTAATCCATTTTTGACATACATCTGTTGCACCACCAGAACCTTCGACTGATCCTTGCTTAAGGTAACTGCGTTGTTATTGGACTCCCTATCAGCTTCCACATCTGCAGAAAAGTTTGACCTCGAACTTGGAAGAGGGTCGTAAGGATCAAAATATGGTTGAAGATCAGCGAAATTGAACGTAGCAGAGACACCAGAATCACCAGGTAAATCATTTTTGTATGCATTATCATTCACCTTGGCAATGACCTTAAAAGGACCATCTGAACGATTACTTAACTTGGAGCGACGTTTGGAGGGAAACCGTTCCTTTCGAAAATGCAACCACACAAGATCACCAGGCTTGAAAAGAATGTGCTTCCTTCCTTTATCACGCTTGTACTTTAAAAGCTCATTACTCTTGGTGATGTTGTCATAAACACGTTGATGAATAGACTCAATATCAGCAGCTAAATCACTGGCCTCTTTGCTGAATTTTGTGTACGTGTCAACAACAGCTAAATCAAGGGGAGTCAAAGGATTAAGACCATACACAATCATGAAAGGATTGACACCCGTAGTCTTATTAGGTGCCCGATTGTAGGCAAACTCAGCTCAAGGTAACAAATCTTCCCACTGTTTCATATTATGAGTGATCAGGGAATGCAACAGCGAGCCAAGAGTACGATTAGTAACCTCAGTTTGCCCATCAGTTTGTGGTTAGAGGTGCTAAATTTGAGTTTGGTACCTATCTTTCGCCACAAAGTGAGCCAAAAATGGCTTAGAAACTTAACGTCCCAGTCACTAACAATTGTTTTTGGAACCCCATGTAAATGAAATATCTCCTTAAAGTAAAGAGTAACTATCTGAACTACATCATTGGACTGTGTGACAGGCAACAAAATGGGCCATTTTAAAAAATCGATCCACCACCACCATGATAGAATCTTTCTGGCGTTGAGTTCGAGGTAGACCAACAATGAAGTCTAAACTAACTTCTTCCCAAGGAGCAATTGGGACTGGAAGAGGCATGCACAATCCGTGTGGAGAAGATCGACCTTTAGCATGATGACAGGACGGACAATGCCTAACAAAGTGTTCAATATCGCGGCTTAGCTTGGGCCAGAAGAAATGACTGCGTAGCATGTGAACAGTCTTTTCAGCACCCAAATGACCCGCTAAACCCCCTTCATGAGCGTCTTGAATAATAAGCAATCGGATACTATGATGTGGAATACAAAGTTGCAGCCGCTTGAATAAATATCCCTGTAAAACATGAAATTCACCTTTGGCATGATGCTGACATTGAACATATATAGCGCCAAAATCCGGGTCTGATGAATACTCATTCTTCAAAAATTCAAACCCCAGAACTTTGGGTGTTAGAGTTGTGAGCAGTGAATATTTGCGAGACAAGGCATCGGCTCCTTTATTAAGTCGATCGGACTTGTACCTGATGATGAAAGCAAAAACCTGCAAACATTCCACCCACTTGGCATGTATGGGCTGTAATTTTGGTTGGCCATGAATGTACTTTAGAGCTTCATGGTCTGAATGTGAAATAAATTCTTTGGAGATCAAATAGTGTTGCCAATGCTCTAAAGCTCTGACGATTGCATAGAATTCCTTGTCATAGGTCGAATACCACCTCTTGGCCTCATTGAGTTTTTCGCTACAGTAAGCAATAGGGCGGCCTAATTGGGACAAAACAGCCCATATTCCAACTCCCGATGCATCGCATTCAACCTCAAACACCTCGTTGAAACATCGCAGCACCAACACCGGTGTTGAAGAGAGTTGTTTCTTCAATTCTTCAAAGGTTGATTGAGCTTGGGGGTTCCAGGCAAAGTGTTTACACTTGGTTGCTTCGGTCATTGGAGCCACAATGGTACTGAAGTTCTTGATAAAACGACGGTAAAACGAGGCAAGACCATGAAAGTTGCGGACTTGCTGGATTGATTGTGGTACTGGCCACTCTCGGATGGCTTGAATTTTCTTATCATCAACTTGTATACCATGTTCAGAAACAATATAGCCAAGAAAAGTAACATGTGTAGAGAAAAACTCACATTTTTCTAAGTTTCCGTAGAGCTTTTCATCATTGAGGGTTTAGAACAATTCTAACAGAAGGGATTGATGTTCCTCTGGTGTATGGCTATACACTAGTATGTCATCAAAATAGACAACCAAAAATTTCCCCAAGAATGGCTTCATGACATGATTCATTAAGCGCATGAAGGTACTGGGGGCATTTGATAGACCAAATGGCATAACAAGCCACTCATATAAACCTTCCTTGGTTTTGAAAGCAGTTTTCCATTCATCACCCTCAGAAATTCGAATTTGGTGATAGCCACTTCTCAAGTCAATTTTGGAAAACACAGTAGCACTATGGAGTTCATCTAACAAATCATTCAGCCAAGGAATAGGAAAACGGTATTTGATTGTAATTTTTTTGATGGAACGACTATCCATGCACATTTTCCATTCTCCATTTTTCTTGGGTACCAATAAAGTAGGGACAGTACAGGGACTAAGCGATTCGCGTATCACTCCTTTTGCCAATAACATATCAACTTGCTTCCGGATTTCAACCGTTTTTTGGGGGTTGGTACGATAAGCGGGTTTGTTGGGTAGAACCGATCCAGGGATAAAATCAACTTTGTGTTGGATGGAACGTTTAGGAGGTAGGCATGGTGGAATTTCTGAGGGAAAAACCTGTTCATAGGATTTCAACAGTGGCTGTACAAGGGGGTGTAAGTCAGTTATGGGCTTGCCCTCATCATCCTCAAGTCCCAACAGAAGAAAATCCTTCATTGCACAATACTCATGCTGATCGGCCTTCAAAAACGTACTCAATGCGGGCATTGGTGATGAGGCGTGTTGTGATGGGCTGATAGGAGTAAGAACAATTTTACGGCTGTTGTGCACAAAAGAATATGTATTGTGATACCCTTCGTGTACCACGCAACGATCAAACTGCCAGGGGCGCCCGAACAGAACATGGCAAGCATCCATTGGTACAACATCACACCACATGTCATCAGTGTAAGATTTTCCAATGCTTAGATGCAATAAAAAACGGTGAGATACACGGATTCCTTTTCCCTGATTCAACCAATGAATCACATAAGGCGAAGGATGGGGTTGAGTAGACAGGTTTAGTTTGGTCACCAAATTCTGTTATGCTACATTAGTACAGCTACCACCATCAATTATCACGGAACAAACTCACTGAGAAATCGTACGAGTGTGGAAAATTGATTCCCGCTGCAGGTTCTCTTCGGGAGTTGATGTCGTACTTAAAGCTCTTCGAACAACTAGTTGTAGTCCTTCATCAGGTCCCGTCACCTCTTCATCGCCGTCAGTTAAGACAGTCGTGTGTTCGGTGGGCTCAGACGCGAACTCAAATCCACTATTAAGTTCAAAGTCGACAAGGGTGACGACACGTTATTTAGACATTCCGAAGCAATATGTCCTAATCCTTGGCATCTGAAACAACGGCAGGGAGCCTTTGGAGTGTCGGTAGCATTACCAGTAGAGGTAGTGGGTTTTAGGGTATTAGTGGTGGTGGGCTTGGGAAATTGTGGGTTTTTTTGGTATTGATTGGGCTTAAAAATGGGCCGACTTGAATCAGGTTTTCCTTTGACACGTTGCTATACGTCTACTTTGTGAGCCAGCAAAGTTAATTCATCTAGGGTTTCATAAGTGTGCAACTCCACAACATTGGCAACTCGTGGTTCTAATCCACCCAGATATCGAACAAGAGTCTGTGGGTCATCCTTGGGTACGTCACATGTCATCAAGAGGTACTCGAATTCACGGGAGTATTCTTCAACAGTTTGGGATCCTTGCTTCAACGAATGCAGGTTAGAGAAGCTATTCTGAACATAATACGTGGGAAGAAATTTCTGCTTCATTTTGGATTTCATTTTTGTCCAGTCTTGAATTTTCTCTTTCCCCGATCTCCCGCGTTTCATATAGGTGTTAGACCACCATGTCGAGGCATATTTAAATAGTTTAATTGCCACAATTTTGACTTTGTTATCCTCATAGGTTTGCTTATAATCTGTCACACCCCCAAATTTCAACTAACGGAATCACACCGTTTGGGAGCATGACAAACCAGGATCTCAGATCATTAGACATAGCGAAGACCTCTATATGAATTTCAAAACATACGTTGGTCTTTAAAACATAACATTCAGAGTTTACAAAAAGTTGCGGAAGCGTTTAAAAACCATAAACAGTTGTAAAGTAAACATTACAAACCAAAGTACTTAAATATTCAAATGTTCAAATTCAAATTCAAATTCAAAGTGTTTATAATGCATGAGACTCTATCTTCCTAGTCCATGCCAGCTTTAACGCGCGCCTTAGCGTCCTGAGAAAACATGCAAATCAAGTCAACACAAAGGTTGGTGCATAACACAGGTTTTAAGCATTCACAATGTTCAAAACAGCAGTTTGAATAACAAGATTGTAGATAACATAATCACAAATGCACAGTCATGATAGCTAGTCATATAAACTATTTACATACGTGTTCGACACCGAAGCTGACTAATTGCCATGCTATAGCATGTTTTCGCCTTGCCACTATTGTCTATCACAACAATAGTAAAATTGTGTTTGGTCAGTCAAACACCTGCGTAGATCCCATCTACCAGGTGAGGTTTGTCAAACCTAATAGATCTATTTCCAACTACCACGCTTTGCATTACAGCAAACTAAACGGTTCGAGGTGTGTAAGGACTTTCAATTTGATATGTTGTCACATAATGTAAACAGATAACTCATGCAAGTGATATGTATCCAAAAATAGTTTGTTGCACATGTTTTCTCCCCCAAAACAGTTAAAATAAGAAAGGGGCCGTGTACGCACCTTTGAGTATTGCAGAATGATCAAATACGTGTGAACTTGCGTAGAAATCCTCTACGAAGAATCTGTGATTTAACAATAACATAGTGTTATTCGGAATGTCGTTTTGTGCTTGGAATCACATACGTGTCAACACACGTATGTTAAAGTGTTAGGAATACGCATACGTGAGTACGCGTGCCTTTGAAATCGTTTAAATAAATCACATCATTATTTATTTAAACCAACGTAATTATACGCGATTTCGTTTTCGGACTTAAAATATAAATTTTATCGTTCTAATACGTTCGTATTCTCGTTACGGTTCCAACGCAACTTGAACGGATCGAAACGGATTTCGTATGCGAAAGTTATGGCCTAAATTCAAAAATAATTTTAATCCTTCAAAAATGGTGGAACCCGGATTCGAACCCGCGACCCCCCACATAAACACACACGCATCTACCAACTCAGCCCGCTAGGGTATTGCGTTTGTTATCCGGAATTAATTCTTTTAAGCACACATTCAATCCAATCCCCCTTTTCTATTTTAGCCGAAGCAAAATCCTCCTAATTAACTACGAATTCGATCTTGATAGTCCCTGAATCCATAAACCTTTCATTGCAACAGAAATTTCGAGTTATCAGAACCAATTAATTTGAATATAACATTCATTTAACTCAAAACCCCCAAATCTTTTAACCCTTAGAACCCTAATTATCAAAATCCTAAAATCTGATACTAAAATCCCAAATTAATATATGCTTAAGCTTAATCGGAACTTTCTGATACTAACCATAACAATCAATTTGATTTTCCAACTCGTTTGCTATGAAATCCCCAAATCGTTTTCCCATCAAGAACCCTAGATTCGAAATCTATTAATCCGGTCTTAGAAACTGAAATTAACAGATGGTTATCCTTATAAAACTCAAACCGAGTCTATCTACATAATTCAATTTGACTCTTGATCGTGTTTGATTATAAACCCCCAAATCATCTAAGTCGAAGAACCCTAGATGTTGAATTCATAGAATTCGATGTAATTACACAAAATTGGCTTATGTTTTACTCTAATCGGCCATATTAGAAAGTTTTGAAGTGATTACTTACTTGATTCAAAGTCGAATCATTGTAGATCGCTTACAAGCCCTAAATTCGGCCGCCCCTTCAATCGAATCCTTCTCCCGCAAGTTGTTGAATGAAATTGTTGTTTGCACTAGTCTCTAATACCACCGATCAGCAAGTATGAGGATTCAATTGTGTGAATTTGAAACGAAATATATCATTTTGATATATACCAATTCGGTTACGAGTTTGAGAAGTTTAATTGCCTTCAATGCAATGATTTAGAGCTTAAAAACTGATAGAAACGTTTGCTATTCATCATTAGCAGTTACTCACATGATTAATTCGACCCATAATTTCTCTTTACTATAAAATTCGAATTTCACTCACTTTGCCACTTTGAATTTTGACTTTAATAGTCAAAATTCAACATTCTTGATACATATAACTATTATCCACACAATTCAAGTGTTCTATAAAATCATGCGTCTAATTTCACTTCTTCTAACTTAATATTGCATAATTTTATTTGATTTCGTTAACTTCCAATTAACAGGATTTATCCAAAATACCGGATTATTACAAATTGAATAACTTAGAACATTTTTGAGCTAATTTAACCTAATTGGACCTCTTAACTACAATTGGGCCTCACTGGGCCTTCCTGGGCCTACCTTGGCCTTCCCTGGGCCTACTTTGTTTACATTGGGCCTTACTTGAACTTATTGGGCCTTACTGGGCCTCTCTTGACTTATTGGGCCTACATTGGCTCTGTTGGGCCTACATAGACTTCGTTGGGCCTAATTGATCTTGTTGGGCCTTCATTGGCCTTGTTGGGCCTTCATTGGCCTTGTTGGGCCTTCATTGTCACTGTTGGCCTGTGATAGCACCAACTCCCGTTAACAAGGTTAGTGTAAAAAAATCGGATTGTCACATCATCCCCTTGTTGAAGGAATTTTCGTCCCGAAAATTAGTAAGTGTTAAGAGTAGTTAGGAAACTACTTACGAGTTTAAATCGTACATGTTAGTGTGATTTGATCATTCTGTGTGCTTGTGTGTACTCACACACAAAGTCTAATGCTTGCAACATCACAACTCAATTGTGATCGTTCAATGTAACTGTTTTGCGTGTTCACTAGTTAGTTCACCTAACTGTGACTGTTTGTGTTTGATCATACTGTGTTGTGTAGCCTCACACATAGTGAGTGTCTATAACTGTTTGTACTATGCAACCCCGCACATAGTAAAATGTATGTAACTAATCGTGTATGTACTACCATAACATGTAACATATGAAATGTAGCACATAAAACATATAGAATGTAATGTAGCACAAATATTTGTAACAAAATCAATTGAATAAATAAAACGTTTGTGCTTACAGTTTGAAATTTGCAGTGTTGATGTGTGAAAGCATCACGTCATCCCCTTGTTGAAGGAAATTTCGTCCCGAAATTTAACGTGCGCTCTCAGTGTTAGCAGTAGCTGTCTTGAATAGATGAGGATATTTCTTCATCATTTGATCTTCCCGTTGCCATGTGAATTCAGGACCCCGTCTTGAATTCCATCGAACTTTTACTATCGGAATCTTGCTTTGCTTCAGTTGTTTGACCTCTCGGTCCATGATTTCCGCTGGTTCTTCAATGAATCGCAGTTGTTCATCTACTTGTATTTCTTCCAACGGTACAATCAATGTCTCATCAGAAAGACATTTCTTTAAATTCGACACATGAAACACATCATGAACTCCACTGAGTTCATCCGGTAGTTTGAGTTGATACGCAACCGGACCAATCCTTTTCAGAATCTCAAAAGGTCCTACGTAACGTGGACTAAGTTTTCCGCGCTTGCCGAATCGTATCACACCCTTCCAAGGTGATACTTTTAGAAGAACTCGATCTCCTACTTGAAATTCCAACGGCTTGCGACGTTTGTCTGCATAACTCTTCTGTCGATCTCGAGCCGCTGCCATACGGTTCCGGATTTGAACTATCTTCTCTGTCGTTTCGTGCACCAGTTCAGGACCTGTTATCTGACTGTCACCAATTTCAGCCCAACAAACTGGTGAACGACATTTGCGACCATACAAAGCTTCAAACGGTGCTGCTTGAATGCTTGTATGATAACTATTGTTGTAAGAGAATTCCACCAACGGTAAGTGATTCTCCCAGCTATCACCAAAGTCAATTACACAAGCTCGTAGCATATCCTCGAGCGTTTGAATCGTTCGTTCACTTTGACCGTCGGTCTGTGGATGATAAGCGGTACTCATATCCAAGCGAGTCCCCAATGACTTATGAAGAGATTTCCAAAAGTTGGAAGTAAACCGGGCGTCCCGATCTGATATGATAGAGATTGGCACACCATGCCGTGCTACTACTTCCTTGATGTAAATACGAGTCAGTTTCTCCATCTTATCAGTTTCTTTGATTGCTAAGAAGTGTGCAGATTTCGTTAATCGATCGACAATTACCCATATCGTATCACAACCGCTCGGTGTACGGGGTAACTTAGTAATGAAATCCATCGAAATCTGTTCCCATTTCCACATCGGTATCTCTGGTTGTTGCAGTAAACCAGATGGCTTCTGATATTCAACTTTGACTTTCGAACAAGTCAAACATTTGCTAACGTACTTAGCAATATCAGCTTTCATGTGAGGCCACCAATACAGTGCCTTCAAATCATGGTACATCTTGTCTGATCCCGGATGGACTGAATATCTAGACTTGTGTGCTTCGTCCATCACGAGTTCCCTTAAACCTCCATACAAAGGTATCCACATTCGATCAATGAAATAACGAATTCCATCAGGTTTAACATTCAATTGTTCTTCCATTCCTCGTAAAGATTCCGGTACTAAGTTTTCCGTTTTCAAGGCCTCAATCTGAGCACCGTGTACCTTGTCAGGTAAGTCGGTATGTATCGTCATCATAAGTGCACGAACCCGTCTTGCTCCTGTTGTGTCTTTTCTGCTCAGAGCGTCAGCTACTACATTAGCTTTTCCCGGGTGATATTTAATCGCACACTCATAATCATTCAACAACTCAACCCATCGTCGTTGTCTCATATTAAGCTCCTTCTGATCAAAGATATGTTGCAAACTCTTATGATCAGTGTAAATGGTACACTTAGTTCCATACAAATAATGCCTCCAAATTTTCAAAGCAAAAACCACTGCTCCCAACTCCAAGTCATGAGTAGTGTAATTCTTTTCGTGTGTTCGTAGTTGTCTGGAAGCATAAGCGATCACTTTATCACGTTGCATCAACACACATCCCAATCCCTGTGCAGATGCATCACAATACACCACAAAATCTTCCGTCCCTTCCGGTAAGGACAGAATCGGTGCGCTGCAAAGCTTTTGTTTCAATAACTGAAACGCAGTTTCCTGTTTATCCGTCCAGTTATACTTCGTTCCCTTATGCGTAAGAGCTGTAAGTGGTTGAGCGATCTTTGAGAAACCTTCAATGAATCGTCGATAATAACCCGCCAAACCAAGGAATTGTCGTACCTCAGTAGGGGTCTTTGGCGCTTCCCAATTCTTAATCGCTTCAATCTTCGCTGGATCAACATGTATGCCCTTTTCATTAACTATATGACCCAGAAATTGTACTTCCCGCATCCAGAAATCACATTTCGAGAATTTAGCGTACAATTGTTCCTGTTTCAGTAATTCCAATAGTAATCGAAGATGTTCAGCGTGTTCTTCCTCAGACTGTGAATAGATGAGAATGTCATCAATGAAACAATGACAAACTTATCCAGATAAGGTTTACAAACACGATTCATGAGATCCATGAATACAGCTGGAGCGTTTGTCAACCCAAATGGCATGACCAAAAACTCATAATGGCCATATCTTGTCCTGAATGCTGTCTTCGGAATATCCTCCTCCTGAACTCTTAGTTGATGATAACCAGACCTGAGATCAATCTTCGAGTAGTAACTCGAACCTTGTAATTGATCGAACAGATCATCAATCCTGGGTAACGGATACCGGTTCTTGATAGTAACCTTGTTCAATTCCCGGTAATCGATGCACATACGGAAAGTCCCATCCTTCTTCTTGACAAACAATACTGGAGCTCCCCACGGTGAAAAACTAGGTCGTATAAAACCCTTATCCAACAATTCTTGCAATTGTGTAGATAACTCTTGCATCTCTGACGGTGCAAGTCGATAAGGCGCCCTAGCTATCGGTGCTGCATCTGGTGTAAGATCGATTCGAAATTCCACCTGTCTGATAGGCGGTAATCCCGGCAAGTCTTCTGGAAACACCTCCGGAAATTCACAAACCACTGGTATATCTTCAATCTTCTTCTCAGCTACCGGCTTTTCAGTTATAAGGGCTATAACTGCCGTATGACCTTTACGCAGACACTTGTGTGCTTTCATACAAGATATGAGACGCAGTGGCGTACTGCTCTTCTCGCCTTGTACATACAATGTCTCTCCCTGCGGAAGAGGTATGCGAACAATCTTTTCATGGCATACGATCTCAGCCTGGTGTTTAGACAACCAGTCCATGCCAATAACTACATCAAAACTGCCTAAGGCAATAGGCATCAGATCAATCTCTAATGTTTGACCCATCAAATCAAGGATACATCCCTTATAAATGTTTTCTACTACAATCAACTTACCATCAGCTAATTCCACAGTGTATGGACTATCTAAGGCAGTGGGACTAACATCTAGTGACTTAGCAAGTGAACTAGATACAAAACTCCGGTCGGCACCAGTGTCAAATAACATAGAGGCATAGTGATTATTTAAGAGGAACGTACCCGTGACAATGTTGGGATCCTCCCGCGCTTGACGTCCTCCTATCACAAACGCCCTGCCTCTAGCACCATTGTTGTTGTTGTTGTTGTTGTTGTTGGTGCCATTTCCATTACCGTTGCCATTTCCATTTCCATTACCATTGTTATTGACATTATTGTCCCCGCCCTTCTTAAGCTGTGGGCAATCTTTCTTAAAATGCCCCATTTTGCCACACTCAAAACAACCTTTCTGAGCGTTGTTCTGGTTATTGTTCTGGTTGTTATGGTTGTTCTGCAGATCCCCGCGACAATCCTTAGCCGTGTGCCCAATCTTGCCACACCTCTGGCACTTAGCTCTGTCACACTGGTTACCCGCATGATGATAACCACACCTGTTGCACTTGGGGTGCTTACCAATATAGCCCCCCGATGATGATGATTGTTGACCACTGTTGGAATTATGATAGGACTTGTTTGAGTCCTGCTTCCTATTCTGCTGTTGGTTGTTACCCTTGAAGTTATTACTTTCCCACTTTCTCTTATGATCTCCTACCTTGGTAGCAGATGTTCGTTTGGGCAGAGTCCCCTGTAACACTGCCTGGTCAGTAAGCTGATGCGCTAAACGAACAGCTTGTTGGATGGTGGTGGGATTCGCTGAAGTAACCAACCCTTGGATCTGAGGCACTAGTCCTCCAATGTATCTTTCAATCCACTTACTGGCTGGAGTAGCCATGTGTGGTAGCAGTCTGGCCAACTCGTGTGACCTGGTTGTGTACTCTTCAATGTTTGACCCCTCCATCTTGAGGTGCCAGTATTCCTCTTCCAACTTCTGCATTTCACTGTGAGGACAGTACTCCTCTTGCAGTAAAGTTTTGAAGTTGTCCCATGTCAAGGCATTAGCCTCTCCCAATCCCAAAGTCTGGACATTTGAGTTCCACCAAGTTAATGCTGGACCTTCCAAAGTTGCCGTAGCAAATTTCACCTTGCTTTCGTTGGGGCAGTTGCACATTTCGAACACAGACTCAGCCTTTTCAATCCACCGAAGGAGTCCAATGGCCCCCTCCGACCCTTTGAAATTGTGTGGTTTGCAGTCCAAAAACATCTTGAACGTGCAAACTTGTGGGTTAATCACTCCCCCAGCTGGACCCTGTGGCCCTGTGTTGTGAGTCTGAGCATACTGTGCGATTGCCTCTGCAACTCTGTTGTTGATTAGCTCATTGAGCTCAGCAACAGTCATATGTACGTTTCCCTCAGCCATTAGTTTCCTATTTATAAGAAGTGTTAGCACGAAATCAAAATCCAATGTAACATGTGTAAGTAAAACAACAAACACATCATGTAATATAAATCAACACAGCTGTTGGAAATAAAAGATAACTCTTTAATAGATAGAAACTTTCTTTGATTACAATACTTTTGAAATGAAATACAAGTTTCCAAACTACCAATGTAGGAACACAACCCGTTCCTAATAAGTTTAAACAAAACAAGAAAGAAAAGAAAAACAATCAGTCGTCCTCAACAGTGGATTCAGGATCGGACTCAGCAACTGGTGCTGGTTCCTCCTCCTCATCCTCATCCTGTTCCTCATTCTCAACTACCACTAAGTCCTCCAAAGCTTCAATCCTGCCCGCCAAAATCTCCTCTCGGTTCTCTGACTCTTCTAGACGACCAATCAAATTGATCATCTCATCCCGCATATCGTGAACAAGATGGGTAAGATCATCCTGCCTCTCAATAGCATCCCATAACTCCTGAGATCTCTGTGCTATCCTATCTTCTGCTACCTCCAGATCCTCGCGCAATTTGGCGATCTCCTCGGCGTCTGTCCTTTGCCTCTTAGGCTCAGGAGCATCTAGTGCTGGTGGGGAATGTGTAGAAGGTCCCTCAGCAGGGATCTGCTGAGTGTCCTCCTCAGGCTCCTCTTCCGGATCCTCATCCGGGTCCTCGTATGGATCCTCCTCTGGATCCTCGTCTGGATCCTCGTCTGGATCCTCCTCCGGATCCTCCTCCGGGTCTGAGTCATCCTGCTCATACGGTGGAGGTGATGGAATAGGTGGTGGTGGTGATAATGGTGGTGCCGGAACTATCGGCTCCTCGTCCTCGGAATCATCAATGATAATATAAGGAACTGATGGTGATGCCATGCCTGTTACATAATACCTTATGTAAGTACAGTGTCATGGAATACGTAAACAAGTCAATTACATAATGTCATATGTAATTTCTAAGTAATACGTATAAGCAGATGTGTCTAATGTCTAACAGTCATAGTCTAAGTCTACAAATGCAAACCTAG
Organism: Mikania micrantha; assembly: GCA_009363875.1. Taxonomy (NCBI): domain Eukaryota; kingdom Viridiplantae; phylum Streptophyta; class Magnoliopsida; order Asterales; family Asteraceae; genus Mikania; species Mikania micrantha. Next base: position 74,362,475 of record CM018693.1, read on the forward strand.
TTCGCTATAACCAAATTCTCTGATACCAATCTGTCACACCCCCAAATTTCAACTAACGGAATCACACCGTTTGGGAGCATGACAAACCAGGATCTCAGATCATTAGACATAGCGAAGACCTCTATATGAATTTCAAAACATACGTTGGTCTTTAAAACATAACATTCAGAGTTTACAAAAAGTTGCGGAAGCGTTTAAAAACCATAAACAGTTGTAAAGTAAACATTACAAACCAAAGTACTTAAATATTCAAATGTTCAAATTCAAATTCAAATTCAAAGTGTTTATAATGCATGAGACTCTATCTTCCTAGTCCATGCCAGCTTTAACGCGCGCCTTAGCGTCCTGAGAAAACATGCAAATCAAGTCAACACAAAGGTTGGTGCATAACACAGGTTTTAAGCATTCACAATGTTCAAAACAGCAGTTTGAATAACAAGATTGTAGATAACATAATCACAAATGCACAGTCATGATAGCTAGTCATATAAACTATTTACATACGTGTTCGACACCGAAGCTGACTAATTGCCATGCTATAGCATGTTTTCGCCTTGCCACTATTGTCTATCACAACAATAGTAAAATTGTGTTTGGTCAGTCAAACACCTGCGTAGATCCCATCTACCAGGTGAGGTTTGTCAAACCTAATAGATCTATTTCCAACTACCACGCTTTGCATTACAGCAAACTAAACGGTTCGAGGTGTGTAAGGACTTTCAATTTGATATGTTGTCACATAATGTAAACAGATAACTCATGCAAGTGATATGTATCCAAAAATAGTTTGTTGCACATGTTTTCTCCCCCAAAACAGTTAAAATAAGAAAGGGGCCGTGTACGCACCTTTGAGTATTGCAGAATGATCAAATACGTGTGAACTTGCGTAGAAATCCTCTACGAAGAATCTGTGATTTAACAATAACATAGTGTTATTCGGAATGTCGTTTTGTGCTTGGAATCACATACGTGTCAACACACGTATGTTAAAGTGTTAGGAATACGCATACGTGAGTACGCGTGCCTTTGAAATCGTTTAAATAAATCACATCATTATTTATTTAAACCAACGTAATTATACGCGATTTCGTTTTCGGACTTAAAATATAAATTTTATCGTTCTAATACGTTCGTATTCTCGTTACGGTTCCAACGCAACTTGAACGGATCGAAACGGATTTCGTATGCGAAAGTTATGGCCTAAATTCAAAAATAATTTTAATCCTTCAAAAATGGTGGAACCCGGATTCGAACCCGCGACCCCCCACATAAACACACACGCATCTACCAACTCAGCCCGCTAGGGTATTGCGTTTGTTATCCGGAATTAATTCTTTTAAGCACACATTCAATCCAATCCCCCTTTTCTATTTTAGCCGAAGCAAAATCCTCCTAATTAACTACGAATTCGATCTTGATAGTCCCTGAATCCATAAACCTTTCATTGCAACAGAAATTTCGAGTTATCAGAACCAATTAATTTGAATATAACATTCATTTAACTCAAAACCCCCAAATCTTTTAACCCTTAGAACCCTAATTATCAAAATCCTAAAATCTGATACTAAAATCCCAAATTAATATATGCTTAAGCTTAATCGGAACTTTCTGATACTAACCATAACAATCAATTTGATTTTCCAACTCGTTTGCTATGAAATCCCCAAATCGTTTTCCCATCAAGAACCCTAGATTCGAAATCTATTAATCCGGTCTTAGAAACTGAAATTAACAGATGGTTATCCTTATAAAACTCAAACCGAGTCTATCTACATAATTCAATTTGACTCTTGATCGTGTTTGATTATAAACCCCCAAATCATCTAAGTCGAAGAACCCTAGATGTTGAATTCATAGAATTCGATGTAATTACACAAAATTGGCTTATGTTTTACTCTAATCGGCCATATTAGAAAGTTTTGAAGTGATTACTTACTTGATTCAAAGTCGAATCATTGTAGATCGCTTACAAGCCCTAAATTCGGCCGCCCCTTCAATCGAATCCTTCTCCCGCAAGTTGTTGAATGAAATTGTTGTTTGCACTAGTCTCTAATACCACCGATCAGCAAGTATGAGGATTCAATTGTGTGAATTTGAAACGAAATATATCATTTTGATATATACCAATTCGGTTACGAGTTTGAGAAGTTTAATTGCCTTCAATGCAATGATTTAGAGCTTAAAAACTGATAGAAACGTTTGCTATTCATCATTAGCAGTTACTCACATGATTAATTCGACCCATAATTTCTCTTTACTATAAAATTCGAATTTCACTCACTTTGCCACTTTGAATTTTGACTTTAATAGTCAAAATTCAACATTCTTGATACATATAACTATTATCCACACAATTCAAGTGTTCTATAAAATCATGCGTCTAATTTCACTTCTTCTAACTTAATATTGCATAATTTTATTTGATTTCGTTAACTTCCAATTAACAGGATTTATCCAAAATACCGGATTATTACAAATTGAATAACTTAGAACATTTTTGAGCTAATTTAACCTAATTGGACCTCTTAACTACAATTGGGCCTCACTGGGCCTTCCTGGGCCTACCTTGGCCTTCCCTGGGCCTACTTTGTTTACATTGGGCCTTACTTGAACTTATTGGGCCTTACTGGGCCTCTCTTGACTTATTGGGCCTACATTGGCTCTGTTGGGCCTACATAGACTTCGTTGGGCCTAATTGATCTTGTTGGGCCTTCATTGGCCTTGTTTGGCCTTGTTGGGCCTTCATTGGCCTTGTTGGGCCTTCATTGGCCTTGTTGGGCCTTCATTGTCACTGTTGGCCTGTGATAGCACCAACTCCCGTTAACAAGGTTAGTGTAAAAAAATCGGATTGTCACATAATCGAAGACCTGTTTGACCGTTCGCAGCCACTCAACGAACTCATCCGGATCCAATTTGCCATCATACTCAGGAATGTCGACCTTGATATCATTAGGATGCCAGTCACCTTGATTGCCCTTGTTAACTGAACCACTGGAATCTTCACCATGCCTTTGAGAGAGAATTAACTCGTGAATCTGCTCCTGTATAGTTTGCATTTTTTCAGCCATCTCCTTCTTGTCAGCTTCCATGACTTCCAAAATCTTCTTTAATTCAGTATTGCTTCGGGTATCCATGAGGCTCTGATACCAAATGACAACAATTAGCTTATCAAATTGGATCAATATACCGGAAAAATAAAGTTAAACAGCAACAAATCCTTACGAGCTATAGACACACCACCCGTAGACTTTGTTGAGCAGAACTCCAACCTAAATTCTCGTTACAGAACACCCTCGAGAACTTAATTTGGCCTTCCAAGATCACCTCCTAATTCCTGCTAAAATTAGGATAGCAATGGAACAATATCTCTGACTGCAGAGATAAAATTAAAGAACCAAAAATTGTCTTTCATTTCATTCTTGTCGAATACATAAAATGGGAAACAAAACAACTAACAAACACTACCACCCACGTTTCCTACACTTGGGGAAAAAATAAAATAACCAACTGACTAGTTGACTAGTCAAAATAAAAGATACTACTAAATTAAAAACATAATAAAATAACATGTTGTGAAATAAAACATGAGTGTTACATATCCCTTAAGTGGATATGTCTTCCAGCTGAACCAAGCTAATCCATTTTTGACATACATCTGTTGCACCACCAGAACCTTCGACTGATCCTTGGCTTAAGGTAACTGGGTTGTTGTTGGACTCCCTATCAATAATATTAATGAGTAATAATATTATTTGTCTCTTATCAACCTAGAAAGTACTTTGTAGTCAATTAAAAATCAAATATTTTTATTAATAAATAAAACTTTAAAAGTATTTTTATAAAATATGAAATTTTCTAAAATTAATTTTTAAAAGTAAGAAAAAAATTTAAGTTGGTATTTTTAGAAAATTAAAATTATTTTTTTTTAAATCTTACTATTATAATAATCAAAAATAATTTTACCACTTGTTACTTTCTCATGTTTTTTTTAACAATTGTCATTTTTTTATCATCTTATTCAATTAGCTATGCTATTAATTAATTATTATATTCTCTCTTATAGTCTTATGTAATACTTATAATATTAATGAGTACTAATATTATTTATCTTCTATCAAACTAGAAAATAGCTTTTATAAATTATAAATTAAATATTTTTATTAAAGAACACACTTTAAAAATATTTTTATAAAATATGAAATTTTGTATAAATCAATTTTTTCTAAAAGTAAGAAAAATATTTTAGGTTGATATTTTTAGAAAATTAAAGTTTAATAAAAAACAATTTAAAATATAATAAAATAAATTGTAATCATAGTTTTCAAATAATGGGATTCTTATAAACAAATGATGTTTCTTGAAATGAAATGTTTAAAAATAATTATTTTAAAACTAAAAGTTATACAAATGATAGGAAAGATTAAATTTTTAGTTATTTATGTTTCATGATATTTTCAAATTAAGTCATTTTATATATTATTTATGTTTAATAATATAAGTTGTGCATTGATCGATGTCGAAATACCAATCAAAAATACGAGTTTTCACTCAAGTCCTACTACCAAAATTAGCTAGGGAAGTCGGGTATCAATCCACGAAAAGTCAAGTGGAAATTACCTTCGCAAACAATTTACTAACCACTTGCAATTTAAAAATAAACTTGAAAATGTTGAATTTAGGGTTTAGATGAAAAATAATCAACTTGAACTAACACAAACGAAATAAAATAAAGATTTGTAAACAATTAATGGAAAAGGTGATCACTCTGGGTTTCAAATTAGGAAGACAATTAGGTTTTCATTAACTTGTCAATTGGGAATCGCATAGACATAATTCATACTTTTGGGCGTAGCCTAAGCTCGGGCGTAGCCTACGGTAACTTGGGCGTAGCCTATGCCCAGTCTGATTTCATCAACAGCCTCGTCTCGTCGAAAAACTCAGTTTTCATATATTATGGAATCCGTAACTCTTCTCCTAGCTCAAGATATGTCCTTCCGAAGTTTTGAGCTTTTCTCGACTGTTTCTAATTCATCTGTGCGTCGTTTCACCTCATTAACATCCTCAGACATCTATCTAACTTGTTTTTACCTGCAAATCAACATTGTATCTCAAAGTATCATTGTTCCATGAGAAATGCACATAAAAACGCACTATTAAACGATTAAAGCACATGAAAACCAAACACGTATCATGCATTATTTTCATGATTGTAAAAATTAGTTTTTAATAAAAAAAACTAAATGAAATTTGTAACGTCAATCAGTTTAAAAATTTTCGGATATTATTTCTTTATTATTAAAAATTTCAATTAATATTTTATTACTTAAAATACTCATTAATACTTAATTTAATTCATTTATTTCAAAATATTATTTTATAATTTTTAAATTTTAATACTAATTATTTAATATTTTATATTTAATTCATATAATACACTGGTTAATAAACTAGTAATATATAAATAAAAACCTATATCATGTAGCTCCAATAAAGTAAGACGACTTGACTCAAAAAATTTATTGTAAATAATTAACAGCGAATTTTATCAAAATTAATTATATATATATGAAAAAACAAATTTCATCTTCTTATATAGTTATATTGTGCTCGATTTACTTTTTCTTAGTAAACGTATATTTACTCTATTGAGCATATAATATCATTAAATTAATTGTTTAAAATTTAAAAATATGATGCATCTTACCCATTCTAGTCATGAGAACTTGAGGTCATCACTTCCAGTTATGATGATGATATTTTCTTCACAAGGTCACCGACCGGGTGCTAGCGCATGCAGTTTACCCGTTCTCCCGGTTAGTCGGGTATTGAGGAGGCTCGGGGTTTACCATGCATTATAACTATATGTATCTCTCCATTCTTGTATTATTGAAGAAAGTAAAATTGAGATGTTTATCACAATTGTTATGATTATTAGGCCACAAGGAGTCATCCCACTTTTTCTCATTGCCACATCAGCTTTCCTCACTTTTCCCCATTTTTCTCCACTTTTCCCCATTTTGCACGGTGTTGTCCCATTTTTCCCACTTTTCCCCATTTTCAAATATTATTTTTAATTAACTATTTAACAATAAATAATAATAATAATAATAATAATAATAATAATAATAATAAAATAAAAAAAGATTCATTAAATTTAAAATAAAAAAAAGAATACAACAAAAAAAAAGAATAATACAACCTAAAAAATTAAATTAAAAAACCTAGAAATGGCAATGTCATCCCCAACGAGCAGCAATTTTTCGTTTACGATCGAGAATCAGTTGTAGCATTGGTTCTTGATAAATTATGTGGTCTTTCATCATGAACTCTAAATCTACAGCCTTTAGCTGTTCGTCTAAGGCCTGTTGTTGTCAGCGAGTTAACCGGATGCGTGCGTCCTTCTCCTCTTGCAAAACACGTAGTTTTTCTTCTCGAATGCGAAATCTTTGTTGGGATTCCTCTTTGTTGAACGAGTTGAATTCCGCCATTTGTTGAATTAACTCCTCATGCGACGAGGAGGACGCGGCCTATCTTTTGCCCTTTCTTGTTGGCCTATCCGGTTCATAGTAAATGTGTGGGCCATCTATCACACCCCGATTCGCAGCGGAAGACTTAACAGAGTCTTGGTGTCAACAGTAAATAACTCAAGCATAAATTAAGCGAACGATTTAAATAGAACATGGATATTTATATAAAAAGTTATCGATAATTGTTAAAACATTACAAGTTTAACAAACATCAGTTTTAACATCTAGATAACCGGTTCCAGATAAATATCCCAAAGCACGCTCGCTAACTAGAACCGGTTTCCTTTCCTTTCCCATCATCATGCTACTTACCTGAGAAACATACCAAATTTAAACAGCAAGTGTCAACCAAACGGGTTGGTGAGTTCACAGGTTCTCATATAAATACATTTAAGCAAAGGAAAAGAACGTAATGTACAAAAACATCGTGATAGAGAACTCATCGTAGACTAGCTAGGTACTACGATACGATAGACACCCTGAACCCATAATCAAACCAAAACCAAGGTGCGATCACCTCTCAACATATATTGCTCCCGTTACACACGGACCATGACAGCTGGTCGGGGAGTTAGTTGTAAAACCTGATAGATCTACCAATTTATCCTGCGGTCCCTCCCCCGAGACTAATGATTATGACTGCGAGAGCGAATCCCCTCTGGAGCGAATACACAGGGAACACATATACAAATGGCTGCACTTACTCAAGAGCTATCTAAGTGACATATCACTCCAAACCATACATTACAATTTAAAATTCCTTTTCCCTGTATGTTTCTCCCCCGGTTTATCAAAAACCAAAAACATTATTAAAAAAGGGCCGTGAAACTCACCTCAATATGTTCCTGCTAGCAACAGAGATTCCCAAATAACACGACTGTTCTCACTAGCGCCCTAAAACCCAAGGGACACATTAACAGTCTAAATAAAAGTCCATTATGTAAGTTGTTCACCCAACTTAACTAAACTTACATACATTCCACTAAGGGAACCAGATTTCACACAAATGACACGTTTGTGACTCGAATTTAGTCTTTTATCATAAATCATAAGGTAATGTTTTCAAAGTCATTTTATTTCAAATAATTAAGTTATCTTTGTTAAAAATTCCTTTTAACTCCAAACTTAATTATTTTTAACATTTTGTCTAAAATGACAATTTCGCCGTTTTTTACCAACAAAACCGGCAACGTAACACACAAGCACGTCAACATGCATTATGGCCTAAGTGACTTTTAATACTTCAAAATAAGTATTTTATACTTATTTTTATATTAAATTTGCTGATTAAAATCATACACAAAATTATGTCAAAATTATGGGTTAAAACGACGTTTTTACGCCATTTTTAGACATAGTTTTCAAATATTTCATTTTATATTTTCTTATAAAACTTATACATTATAAATTAAAAATTTTTATCTTAAAAACTTACAAATTTTCTGATCAAAATCAGATTCATAAAAAGACTTTTTATATGTTAAAAATTGTCAAAAACGCGTGTTTTCGGTTAACAACGATCATCCTTTAAATATATTTTTAAATCCACTTAATTTTATACTTAAAATATTTCATAAATTCACATAATTTACTGATAAAAATCTGTTCAAATTTATTTTATAGAAAACTCTATTTTTATAGTTTTTATCTTATCAAAACATCAACATTTTATATTAATAAAATTATGGCCAAGTTATCTAATCATTCTTTATTCATTTTATAACAAAAATATTTATATTTTTGTGTATTTTATGACTTTAAAATCATATTTGATATATTTCATAAAATATCAATAATAATAAATATTATTACTAAAATTCAATAACTATATAAATAGTTATATTCATACCCATGCATGTATACATATATAACCATCATGCATGTACATCAAACTTTTTATACATACAGTTATGTGTATATATTATATATATGTATTCATGAGTATAATACATACACATGCATACATGACATCAAAACATACATGCATTCAAATATAAATATACCATGTACATAAACATACATGCATGTATGACAAAATCATACATATCCATATATATTCATACATGTATACATCCATGTATCTAGAAATTATCTATACACATATTCATGCATACAAGATCTCACATTCACCCATATATACACATATGCATTTAACCATCTCACATGTACATATATATATATATATATATATATATATATATATATATATATATATGAACACATACATATACATATATGTTCATGCATGTATATGTACATGCATGTGATTAAAATTACCATCCAAAATGAAAACATTCATCATGTATGTATGTATGTATATTTTTGAAAGACAATAACACCCAAATATATATATACATTCACGAAACTTTTACATACATATGTATATATATATATATATATATTTATAACTCACACACATTTACATATTATCATCTTTTACACTAAAACCCACTTAATATAAACATATTATTTTGGGTGAACAACTTGAATAAAAACCCATAAAATAAAATAAAACCCACTTATATGAAGAGATTTACCTTAGTTATGCTTAGAAAATGATTTATTTCTTGATCAAAAATCACCCACTTGATGAAGATATGGATAAATGTGAGTTTAAAATTTCAAAAATGGTGAAAATAGAAAAGATAAGAAGGTTGACGGTTGGAGAGGAGTTCGAGAGTGGAAGAGGTGGCTTGAAAGATGAGAAATGTGATGATGATGTTGGGGATTTATGAGATTTAAAAGATTTAAAAAAGATTCTCCTCTCAACCTACTCTTGCCATGTGTAAGGACACATGTCCTTAGGTGATTAAAATAAACAAAACACAGATAAAAACAGATATATTCTGAGTCATATGTTATATAAATCTTGTACTGGATATTTAATAAAAATCCGATTTTTATTCTAAAATTATTAAAATATTTAATCGTACTAAAACGATCAAAATTTAATCAAAAATAATGACCTTACATATTATCTGAATAATTTAATCCATTTTATCCGGCAAAATACGGATAAAGTCGGCTGTCAGTAAAATCAACAGTTAACATCAAAATTCACGGTTTTTCATCGTTAACTTAATTTATTCATTTATGATTTATTATTTTATGCTAAACCAAGCATTACACTAAATTCGTTAACCGAATAGTCACCAACTTCGTTTAAACACCGCCGAACGGTACCGAAATCTAAAAAATTCACCAAATGCAATTCCATGCATTTAAAGACATTCTGTGCTAGACAGGTAACCACAACTTTAATTTAATAATTAAAATTAAATTATTATTGCATCAAATAAATTAAGTTTAGTAAACTAACCTTTTACAAGTCGTCGTTCGTAAAATATCAGATGTCACAGTCTCCCCTGGTTTAGGAAATTTCGTCACGAAATTATAAACCACTACGACCTTTCCACATTATAAGGAAACAGGTGGGGATACTTCTTTCTCATCTGATCCTCGCGCTCCAAAGTAAATTTCGGGCCACGCCTCAAATTCCATTTTACTTTCATTAACTTGATTCGACTACGTCTGAGCTTATGGACTTCCCAATCCGAAATCTCAATAGGCTCTTCAACAAAATGAAGTCTTTCATCCACATGAATATCTTCAATTGGTACAACAGTCATTTCATCAGAAAGACACTTTTTCAAGCTAGATACATGAAATACAGCATGCACACCGCTAAGTTGCGACGGTAACTTGAGTCGATATGCCACTGGACCAATTCGATCCAAAATCTCAAATGGTCCAATATATCGGGGACTAAGCTTTCCCTAATTACCAAATCTAACGACTCCTTTCCAAGGTGAGACTTTTAACATAACACGATCTCCAACTTGGAATTCCAGTGATTTCTGTCGATTATCAGCATAACTTTTCTGCCTACCCATGGCAGCTTTCAACCTATCATTTATTCGAAAGACCTTATCAGTGGTATCTTGAATAATTTCAGTTCCAGTAAGTTTTTTTTCACCAACTTCTGCCCAACACAACGGCGAACGACACTTTCTACCATAAAGGGCTTCAAATGGCACAGCTTTGATACTCGAGTGGTAACTATTGTTATAAGAAAATTCTGCTAACGGTAAATGAACATCCTAGATACCACCGAAATCAAGAACGCATGCACGAAGCATATCTTCCAGTGTCTGAATAGTTCTTTTGGTCTGACCCTCTGTCTGTGGATGTTAAGCAGTACTCATATCCAAACGAGTACCCAAGGCTGTTTTCAAAGATTGCCAAAACCTTGATGTAAACCGACTGTCCCTGTCAGATATGATCGACACAGGAACGCCATGCCTAGAAACAATTTCTTTCAAGTATAATTTCGCTAACTTCTCCGCTTTATCAGTCTCTTTAATTGGAAGGAAGTGTGCTGACTTAGTTAAACGATCGACAATTACCCAAATAGTGTCATAGCCACTAGACGTTCGGGGTAATTTCATTATAAAATCCATTGCAATACATTCCCACTTCCATTCTGGGATCTCAGGCTGTTGCAAAAGTCCGGACGGCTTTTGATGTTCTGCCTTCACCCTGGAGCAAGTTAGACATTTACCAACATATTCGGAAATTTCCCGTTTCATATTAGGCCACCAATAAAATTCTTTCAAATCTTTGTACATCTTGTCCGACCCTGGATGGATTGAATATCGGGACTTCTGAGCTTCATCCATAACCATCTCATGAAGATTACCAAAACAAGGTACCCATATACGATTCATGAAATATAAAATTTCATCGGAATTTGGAATTAATTCTTTAACCATTCGGTGTAGGCCTTCGGCTTTGACATTTTCAACTTTAAGTGCCTCAATTTGTGCCTCATGAATTTGAGTGGTAAGGCTCGTTTGGATAGTAAAACCCAATGCACGCACTCGTAAAGTTTTGCCACTAACTTTTCTGCTCAAAGCATCTGCCACCACGTTCGCCTTTCCAGGATGATAATAAATTTCACAATCGTAATCATTGAGCAGTTCGACCCACCTACGTTGTCTCATATTTAGATCTTTTTGATCGAAGATGTGTTTGAGACTTTTGTGATCGGTGAAAATAGTACACTTCGTCCCATACAGATAATGTCTCCATATCTTGAGCGCAAAAACAACCGCCCCCAATCCTAAATCATGGGTGGTGTAATTTTTCTCATGGATTTTAAGTTGTCGCGAAGCGTATGCTATCACCTTATCCCGTTGCATTAAAACACATCCAAGACCTTGTCGTGATGCATCGCAATACACCACAAATCCATCATTTCCATCCGGAAGTGATAAAATAGGTGTGGTACATAACTTATGCTTTGTAACATCACTGTACTTTCGGTTGTCCGTACGTCCGTACATCCGTACGAATGTACTGTTACGACTGGATATTTATAATTATTAATGATTATGAGATTATTGATTGACATTACTGATATTATCACTGTTGCTGGTATACATGCTTATAAATTATTATACGCATAAACCACGGGAAGTTTAGTTGTAATTCAACTACACAGACCCGTAGTGTTTATTGCAGTTACGTATTACTGATGATGAAGGATTATTGGTTGAGAATTGATTTGTGATGAAACTGGGAGTTGTTGGAGTCTGGTTACTAGACGTAGTCAAGGACCCATGGTCATGGTTTATCGAAATAGCGGTGGGACGGTGGCTAGGGCAGTTGCGACTGACCCTTACATATGCCCTATATATATGCATATTTCGGTCTATCATGGATGTGTCAGTGACTAGGGTTTAGTGGGTTTGGTTTGGGAAATGATAATATTAAGGTTATTAAATAATGGGAATAATAAATACGCGATGTGAGGTTACGGTCATTATTTAAACGCGAGTATTGATTCAGAAATATTAACTTAATAATGTATTCGCGTGGGTGACGATTCACACGAATATAATTATTAAGAATAATATACTGAAACGATATTCATAAATAGTAAGTCAAATCGAAATACGGTACGAGCATCGGATTCGCAAAGGTGACGATCTTTACGAATACGTACGCGAGTAACGCGTTTCGACGAGATAATTAAATAATATCAAACGATATTAATTTAATAAATTAAAACTAAAAACGTTTATTAGGAATCACAACTTAAAACGAACTCAAGTAAACTTAAATTTTTAATGTATAAATTTAACGATTTCGAAATAAAACTAAAACTGTTTTTTTTTTTTTACGAAACCACTTTAATTGGAATCGTTTTACGAATTAAATTATTTAAATCATTTTATTCAACGAAACCCAATTATTTGAATATCTTTTGTTTAAATATGTTCTACGATAAAACCGAGGGTTTTCGTAAGTTTAACACGATAAAAACGAGACCGAGCACGCGGGGAGAACCCGGGCTATAAAAGCCCATATTTCTTTCTTCTTCCTCATTGCAAGACTTCTCTCTCTCACTAAAACCATAAATCCGTCACTTTCTCTCTCTAGACCTTCTCTCTACCATAACTTCTTCGTTTCTCAACGAAATCGCGAGATCTTGGCGCCCACGCGTTCGTGTGATCAAGAGGAACAAGAAGACCCAACGAAAACCTGCTTCCTACCGACAAATCGAGGTAAATCTAGAGCTTTGTTTTCGGTTTTGTAAAGATCACGAAACCCTTAATCTTTTGTTGTTGAAATCGACCTAGAACATTAGTAAAACACTTAAACGAGCTGAGTAGTAAACTAGGGAAGCTTTGACGACCTTGTATTCTATAGATTGTTGCGGTTGATGATGATGATGTGCAGGTTCGGTGATGAGAAGTGGAAACAGGCCGACGAACCCTTGCAGGGTTTAAGGGAACGAACCCTTGGTCATGGGGAACGAACCTTCATTGGGCGGGAAAACCATGAGGGTGGCCGAACCCTGGTCTGAACGAACCCTGCATTTGGCCACGAACTCTTTAGGCTGGTCACGAACCACTCACTAGCCGAACCCTAGACATACTCCATGCAGCGAACCATCGGGGGGTGGCTGAAACCAGCGAACTTTCCTCAATGAACCGAAGCTTTCACTTTGGCCGAACCCTGGTGCCACGGACTATTCACGAACCTTGGACAGCAAGTTATAACCAGCGAACCCTTGTCACTTATATTGGCCGAACCATGGAGTCCTTGAGTCTAGCCGAACCCTAGACTTAGCAGATCCACGAATCTTTTGTCAACACATTGGCCGAACCTTAAGTGGCTTAAACTATAAACATGCAGCGAACCTTTAGGCTAAAACTCTGGAGCAACGAACCATTGATAATGGTAACCCACGAACCCTAGAGAACCCTACTAACTCAGCTATTTCAGCCGAGCCTTGTAGCTTCACGAACCTTGGCCGAACCCTTTCAATTGTTGGCCGAACCTAGGGATTTTGTGTTGACCGAACCCTATGCCATAACTCTAATAGGTTCGCTGCTCTAGGGGTTAATTAAAACCAAAGAATCGAAGCTAGGGTTAAGGAGAAGATTAAGAACTAGATGAGATTAAAGATAACCATGCATGCATGAATAATGGCCACCACCTTTTCTTAATGAGATAAACAATGAAATCCTTGTATAATGAGAAATCATTATGAAAACAATGTATACATAGATTTTCTTAAATCATGAGATTGATATATTTTACTTACATGTTTATTAAATTAGGGTGGCCAATAAATTGATCATGCATGTGCTTGTAATGAGTTTACGATCAAAATTATTATCTGGGAATATATATTAAGGGATCACACATAAGATAACATAATTGACTACTATTGCTAATTGATCTAACTCACAAGTTAAACCGTGGGTTAATAGTAATTAACTATAAGATGTTTAACATCTCATATTACAATTAGGCAAACTTAACTAAGCTAGCAATATGCTATTGAGTTTAAGCAAACTTAATGAACACTAAACTGTGATGAAACATTTATACTCATAAATGCAAATACACAATAATCACAGATTGTTGAGTTGGTTTTGAGTTTATCTACGCGAGCGCGCATTATACGAGAACCCGAAATCTAAGGACTTCAGGTGAGTTCTCATAACCTCCCTTTCTTTAAACTGTTTTAGTTTTAAAACTCGGAGGTGAAACATGTATACCGGTTTAAATATTATTTTGATAACACAAGGATAATACCTGTTTATCATTATGATATTCACTATTATGAATTATCATTATTATGGATTATCATTGATTATTATAAATCTGTGTAAATATTGTTATTGACTTCGGTTAATAACAAAGATTACATGTATTGTCTCATACTCCGTGAAATCATTACTTTTAACTTCGGTTATTTGTTTTGACTTCATGTATTGTCACGTGGAGGGTTTCCACATCCGTGAAGTATTGCTCTTGACTTCGGTTAATTGCTTTGACTTCATGTATTGTCACGTGGTTAGCGACCACTCCATGATTCATGTATTTAACTTATGTTAATTACATAACGATCATGTATAGTCACGAACATTGTTTGAGAATATGATTGATGAGATTGGTTGATTAGTTGTGGATTGATTATCTATATTTGATTATGATTATTTGTGATTGACTATGATTAATTTGGTTATGTGATTATGTGATTGTATATGTGTTTGATTGTTGAATTGGTGGATGTGTGTTGGATTATCTCATACAGGTATTCATATGGATTTTCTCAAGAAGATCATAAGTTTTATTCTTGTTTTAAACAAAGCATTTTATAAAACCATTTTTAAGCATAAACTTTCGAACTCATTTTACTAAAACCTTTTTAAATATAAAAACTTATGATTACTCACCAACTACTTTTGTAGTTGACACTTGTTTTCTTACATGTTTCAGGTGATGGGGACAAGTAGGAATGAAGAGAGGATCTCTTCTATTTTGGACATCATCATATAGGGTCTTGGACTTAGTTAATTAACTAAATTTCTGGCGACTAGAGTTTAGTTAATTTAACTAATTCTTTTGTGTAAATGATGTAATTAATTCATGATGAACATGATTTTTGTGTAATTATGTTGTTTGCTTAAATGAAATATGATGATTAATTTAGATGCCCACGAGCTTTTGAACAATCTACACATCCCTCGTGGCATCCCGACGATTCCGCCGCCGGTCGGGGTGTTACAGATTGGTATCAGAGCCTGGGTTATAGGGAATTAGGTTACTAGAAATGGTTGACCTAGTCTATAACCGTAGGATACCTTAGTATGAAGCAATTTCATACACTAGTTAGTATATTCAGGATTTCATGCTTATGTGTTTATTACATGTTAACTGAACTCCTGTTATACATCTGATATATGTATGTTGCTTATTAATTTCTTGCTTACGTGTGCCCTAATGATTCGATAAGGACATGCACGTGGTGTATCGTAAAGGTGGTGGGACGTTGGCTAGGGCAGTTGCGACTGACCCTTACATATGCCCTATATATATACCATTTACGGTACATTGGGTGGATGTCAGTATTGAAGAATGTGGGAACTACCCGTTTGGGAAATTACCTGCTTAGGAAATTAAATGCTTAGGAATTATCTGCTTTAGGAATTATTTGTTTGATCTATAAACTCCAGACAAGGACACACTCGTAGTATACTATAAAGGTGGTGGGACGGTGGCTGGGGCAGTTGCGACTGACCCCTACATATGCCCTATACATATACCATTTGTAGTATATTGGGGGTCTGTCAGTGTCAGGAACTTAGGATATTACTAGGATTATTGTGAGATGGACTGTTGATGATATGTTTGATGGATTGACTGGGATTGACTCTTGAATGATCACACTTGATAAATACTTATAAATTCACTTATGAAACACACTGATTGGACACGTAGGGTGCATAGGATTAACAAACGATATGAGCGATTAGTGATGGAATATGGACTTAGGTGATGATATAGACACTTGATGATAATATAAACGCATAGTGATGATACTAACACCTAGTGATGGTATGGACACTTGATGAGAATAAACTATAGGGAGGATATGAACACTTAGTGACAATAAGAGCACTTTGTGATGATATGAGCCCTCATTGATGATTATTGATATTGGGATTGACATGGACTTTAGTAAACTTAGACAATTGGGGGAAACTTAATGTCAGGTGAACTTAGACATTAGGTGAACTTAGAAATAGGTAAACCTACATGTCAGGTGAACTTAGACATTAGGCGAACCTAATTGCCCAAGGGAACTAGAGACCACTTCACTCAAAATTATCCTACCAAGGATAAGGGTAGTGAAGTGAGGTTATGGTAAGATACATAACACACCCTAAATGCTAACAAGGGCATAATCGTGGTGCAATGGAACGGTGGTGGGACGGTGCAGGGGAGATTGCGATCTACCTCTGCATATGCCCTATATATAAGCTTGTTGCATTGCATTGGGAGGTTGTCAGTGTTAGTATAGGGTGAGGAATGTATAGGACCTAGGAATAGTTAGCTAACACTAGTTATGACCAACTAGGACACTTAGAATAATAATAGGCAAATTTATAGACATTATGAGTTTAAATAACAGATAGGAAATAAATATAGTTCCTATATGTAATCCTAACTGTTTAAAATAAACTCAATTGACCATTGTTTGTATGACTTACGTTGTAAACGGTAGTAACATGTTTCTAATTTCTCAGAAACATGCCGCCTCGCCGTCACAACGAAGATGACTCAAACAATGGGGATGCTAACAACAGTAATGCCAACTCCGGCATACAAGAGTTAGCCACACTTATTTCTGGATTGGTGAGCCAACTGACTCAGGCTAACCAGAACATTAACCAGAATCGAGGTGGTGCAAACCAGACAACTTGCACGTTCAAACACTTCAATTCCTGCAATCCCCTGAAATTCACGGGTGCTGAATCGGCCACTGGCCTGCTGCAGTGGTTCGAGAGTATGGAGAACACCTTCATCAACAGCGAATGTCCCGAGAATCTAAAAGTCCGCTATGCCACCAGTGTTTTCCAAAAGAGAGCACTGACTTGGTGGAATGGGGAAAAGCGAACTAGGGGAGTGGATGCTGCACTCGCACTGTCGTGGACTGAGGTTAAGAACTTGATGACCACTGAATTCTGTCCTCGAAGCGAGATGAGGAAACTGGAGACTGAGTTCTGGGAACTCAAACAAGATAGTGGCGAGAATGTCCTCTACAATACTCAATTCCATGAGTATAGCTTACTGGTACCTCACATGGTGACACCCTTGGAAAGGGCGATTGAGAAATATATCGGTGGACTGCCGGTACAGATTCAGGATACAGTCTACGGGAGCAATCCCAAAACACTTGAGGCTGCAATCCGATTATCTGCAACTCTTACTGACAATCATGTGAGGAATGGAACACTCACTAGGAAAGGATACAAGAAGACTGACACCAAGACTGCTGCAAAGGAAGTCAAAACCGAAGTCAAGTCTGAAGCTGCTAGCTCATCCAAAAGCAGCAACAAGAAGAGAAAGACCAGGAACTTTATGGTCACTGCTCCTGCTGCTAAGTCTGCGCAGCAATCATCAAACAATTCAACTGCCAGGAATTTTACTGGGAACACTCCTCAGTGTAATACCTGCCGATATCATCACGCACCGAACTTGCCTTGTCGCGTCTGCAATAACTGCGGCAAGTTTGGTCATTTTGCTAACGTCTGTCGGAGCGCACCGCAAGCACAAAGGATGCAACAAGCACCGCTTGCACTACCAGCTCCGCATGCACAACCTATACCAGCTGTACCCGTTCGCCAGGTACCTCAAGCGCAGGCAAGAACCTGCTATGAGTGTGGTGAAGTGGGTCACTTCAGAAATCAATGCCCAAAGTTGACCGGGAACAATCAGAGGGTGGCAAGAGGCCGAGCTTTCCAGTTGAATGCTCCAGCTGCTCAAGCCAACCAGGACGTCGTCAACGGTACATTTCTGATCAACAACTCTTATGCATCTGTCTTATTTGATTCTGGTGCCGATAGGAGTTTCGTTTCATATGATTTTGAATGCTTGCTTGGTAGAACACGTACATATTTAGATAAACCGTTTAACGTGGAAGTGGCTGACGGAAACACCATTGATATTGACACTATTATCGTTGGATGTACGGTGAACTTAAATGATCACGTTTTCCCAATTGATCTCATACCTATGCATCTTGGTAGCTTTGACGTTATCATAGGCATGGACTGGTTAGCCACCCACAAAGCGGAGATTGTATGCCATGAAAAGTATATTCGTATTCCCTTACCTTCGGGTGAAACTTTGAGAATATTTGGAGAAACTGCTAGTAAAGGTCTTAAGCTGATGTCATGCACTAAAGCACATAAGTACCTTAGGAAGGAATGTATAGCCTTCTTAGCACACATTGTGGAGAAGAAAGAGAAAGAAAAGAGAATTGAAGATGTTCCGGTGATACGAGATTTTCCAGAAGTCTTTCCAGACGATTTGCCGGGTCTTCCACCAGAACGTCAAGTTGAGTTCCGGATCGACTTGGTACCTGGTGCGAACCCAGTCGCCAAAGCTCCTTATAGACTTGCGCCTTCGGAGTTACAAGAATTGGCGAGTCAGCTGCAAGAACTTACCGATAAAGGATTCATTCGCCCAAGCCATTCGCCATGGGGTGCACCAGTCCTATTTGTCAAGAAAAAGGACGGATCATTCCGAATGTGCATTGATTACCGCGAATTGAACAAACTCACAATCAAGAATCTATATCCACTGCCGCGCATCGATGATCTCTTCGATCAGCTTCAAGGCTCGGCATGGTTCTCAAAGATCGATCTTAGGTCTGGATATCATCAGCTTCGCGTACATGATGATGATATTCCCAAGACTGCTTTCAGAACAAGATATGGTCACTATGAATTCCTGGTAATGCCTTTCGGTCTTACCAATGCACCTGCGGTTTTCATGGACCTCATGAACCGTGTTTGCAGGCCATACTTGGATAAATTTGTGATAGTATTCATTGATGATATTCTAATTTACTCAAAGACGAAGGAAGAACACGAGAAGCACCTTAAGTTGGTTCTGGAGATCCTAAGAGAGGAGCGACTGTATGCCAAATTCTCCAAATGTGAATTTTGGCTTAAGGAAGTTCAATTTCTGGGACACATAGTCAACGAATACGGTGTTCACGTGGATCCTGCAAAGATCGATGCTGTGAAGAATTGGAGTACACCGAAGACACCGACGGAGATTCGATCGTTTCTTGGACTTGCTGGTTATTATCGGCGGTTCATATCGAATTTCTCTAGAATTGCTGTCCCTCTCACTGCTCTGACTTAGAAGAATAAGCCATATGAATGGGGACCAAAGCAAGAAGAGGCATTTCAGACTCTGAAGCAGAAACTTTGTGATGCTCCTGTCTTGACACTGCCTGATGGAAATGATGATTTTGTAGTTTATTGTGATGCATCCAACCTAGGTCTCGGTTGTGTTCTCATGCAACGGGGAAAGGTTGTGGCTTATGCATCAAGACAATTGAAAATTCATGAGAAGAACTACACTACACACGAATTGGAACTTGGTGCAGTCGTGTTTGCTTTGAAGATATGGAGACATTATCTTTATGGCACGAAGTGTGTAGTGTTCACTGATCATAAAATCTTGCAACATATTCTCAATCAGAAAGAACTCAATATGAGACAACGGAGATGGGTTGAACTGTTGAATGATTATGACTGTGAAATTCGCTACCATCCTGGTAAGGCGAATGTAGTAGCAGACGCGCTTAGTCGCAAAAGTCAAGTTCAAATCCATAGTGTCCGAGTGCACAATAACCTCCGTAATGATGTTCTCACAGCCCAACAACACTCATTAGCTCAAGATAATTTGAAGAATGAAATGTCTTGCGGGGCTGAAATCTTATTGGAAACTAAGGATGATGGGTTGATGTATTATTTGAATCGGTTGTGGATACCGAACAGGGGTGATCTTAGAATGATGATTATGGATGAAGCTCATAAGTCTCGTTATTCAATCCATCCGGGTGCTGACAAGATGTATCAAGACCTTAGCGGCTTGTACTGGTGGCCTGGAATGAAGAAGGACATTGCTGAATATGTGTCTAAATGCCTTAACTGCGCTAAAGTCAAGGCAGAACACCAGCGACCTTCAGGATTGTTATTACAACCAGAGATACCTATGTGGAAGTGGGAGAATATCTCCATGGATTTTATTACTAAACTTCCACGAACTGCAAACGGTAAAGATAGCATTTGGGTTATTGTTGATAGATTGACTAAGTCGGCTCATTTCTTACCGATACGCGAAACTTACCCTGTGCGGAAGTTAGCTCGTATCTACATTGATGAAATCATTAGCCGACATGGTATTCCCCTAAGCATAATATCGGATCGTGATGCTCGTTTCACGGCACGATTTTGGGAATCACTTCATGAAGCTTTTGGAACAAGACTGGATCTTAGCACCGCTTATCATCCTCAAACGGATGGTCAAACGGAGCGAACGATTCAGACACTGGAAGACATGTTAAGAGCTTGTGTCATCGATTTCGGTGGAAATTGGGATAGCCATCTACCATTGGTTGAGTTCTCGTATAACAACAGTTATCACGCGAGCATTGGTATGGCACCGTTTGAAGCTCTTTATGGCAGGAAATGTCGGTCACCTATTTGCTGGACCGAAGTTGGCGATTCGCAGATTACTGGTCCTGAGATTATTCAGGAAACGACTGACAAGATCCGCCAGATCCGTGACAATCTGTTAGCTGCTCGCAGTCGACAGAAGAGCTACGCGGATAAAAGAAGAAAACCTTTAGAGTTTGATGTGGGAGATATGGTATTACTCAAAGTGTCGCCTTGGAAAGGCGTTGTGCGATTCCGGAAGAAAGGAAAGCTTGCTCCGCGATATGTAGGCCCTTTTAAGATCCTCGAACGGATTGGGAAGGTTGCTTACAAGTTAGAACTTCCTGATGAACTTAGTAACGTGCACCCGACGTTTCACGTGTCCAATCTAAGAAAGTGCTTAGCTGATCAGGATCTTCAGGTACCACTCGATGACATTCGCATCGATGATACCATGCACTTTGTTGAAAAACCAGTGGAGATTATGGATCGTGAGGTTAAACAGCTCAAACGCAGTAGAATTCCAATTGTCAAAGTACGTTGGGAATCGAAGCGGGGTCCAGAATTCACATGGGAGCGGGAAGATCAGATGAAGCTTAAGTACCCACATTTATTTACTACGGTCACTCCAAGTTGAATTTCGGGACGAAATTCCTTTAACTAGGGGAGACTGTAACATCACTGTACTTTCGGTTGTCCGTACGTCCGTACATCCGTACGAATGTACTGTTACGACTGGATATTTATAATTATTAATGATTATGAGATTATTGATTGACATTACTGATATTATCACTGTTGCTGGTATACATGATTATAAATTATTATACGCATAAACCACGGGAAGTTTAGTTGTAATTCAACTACACAGACCCGTAGTGTTTATTGCAGTTACGTATTACTGATGATGAAGGATTATTGGTTGAGAATTGATTTGTGATGAAACTGGGAGTTGTTGGAGTCTGGTTACTAGACGTAGTCAAGGACCCATGGTCATGGTTTATCGAAATAGCGGTGGGACGGTGGCTAGGGCAGTTGCGACTGACCCTTACATATGCCCTATATATATGCATATTTCGGTCTATCATGGATGTGTCAGTGACTAGGGTTTAGTGGGTTTGGTTTGGGAAATGATAATATTAAGGTTATTAAATAATGGGAATAATAAATACGCGATGTGAGGTTACGGTCATTATTTAAACGCGAGTATTGATTCAGAAATATTAACTTAATAATGTATTCGCGTGGGTGACGATTCACACGAATATAATTATTAAGAATAATATACTGAAACGATATTCATAAATAGTAAGTCAAATCGAAATACGGTACGAGCATCGGATTCGCAAAGGTGACGATCTTTACGAATACGTACGCGAGTAACGCGTTTCGACGAGATAATTAAATAATATCAAACGATATTAATTTAATAAATTAAAACTAAAAACGTTTATTAGGAATCACAACTTAAAACGAACTCAAGTAAACTTAAATTTTTAATGTATAAATTTAACGATTTCGAAATAAAACTAAAACTGTTTTTTTTTTTTTACGAAACCACTTTAATTGGAATCGTTTTACGAATTAAATTATTTAAATCATTTTATTCAACGAAACCCAATTATTTGAATATCTTTGTTTAAATATGTTCTACGATAAAACCGAGGGTTTTCGTAAGTTTAACACGATAAAAACGAGACCGAGCACGCGGGGAGAACCCGGGCTATAAAAGCCCATATTTCTTTCTTCTTCCTCATTGCAAGACTTCTCTCTCTCACTAAAACCATAAATCCGTCACTTTCTCTCTCTAGACCTTCTCTCTACCATAACTTCTTCGTTTCTCAACGAAATCGCGAGATCTTGGCGCCCACGCGTTCGTGTGATCAAGAGGAACAAGAAGACCCAACGAAAACCTGCTTCCTACCGACAAATCGAGGTAAATCTAGAGCTTTGTTTTCGGTTTTGTAAAGATCACGAAACCCTTAATCTTTTGTTGTTGAAATCGACCTAGAACATTAGTAAAACACTTAAACGAGCTGAGTAGTAAACTAGGGAAGCTTTGACGACCTTGTATTCTATAGATTGTTGCGGTTGATGATGATGATGTGCAGGTTCGGTGATGAGAAGTGGAAACAGGCCGACGAACCCTTGCAGGGTTTAAGGGAACGAACCCTTGGTCATGGGGAACGAACCTTCATTGGGCGGGAAAACCATGAGGGTGGCCGAACCCTGGTCTGAACGAACCCTGCATTTGGCCACGAACTCTTTAGGCTGGTCACGAACCACTCACTAGCCGAACCCTAGACATACTCCATGCAGCGAACCATCGGGGGGTGGCTGAAACCAGCGAACTTTCCTCAATGAACCGAAGCTTTCACTTTGGCCGAACCCTGGTGCCACGGACTATTCACGAACCTTGGACAGCAAGTTATAACCAGCGAACCCTTGTCACTTATATTGGCCGAACCATGGAGTCCTTGAGTCTAGCCGAACCCTAGACTTAGCAGATCCACGAATCTTTTGTCAACACATTGGCCGAACCTTAAGTGGCTTAAACTATAAACATGCAGCGAACCTTTAGGCTAAAACTCTGGAGCAACGAACCATTGATAATGGTAACCCACGAACCCTAGAGAACCCTACTAACTCAGCTATTTCAGCCGAGCCTTGTAGCTTCACGAACCTTGGCCGAACCCTTTCAATTGTTGGCCGAACCTAGGGATTTTGTGTTGACCGAACCCTATGCCATAACTCTAATAGGTTCGCTGCTCTAGGGGTTAATTAAAACCAAAAGAATCGAAGCTAGGGTTAAGGAGAAGATTAAGAACTAGATGAGATTAAAGATAACCATGCATGCATGAATAATGGCCACCACCTTTTCTTAATGAGATAAACAATGAAATCCTTGTATAATGAGAAATCATTATGAAAACAATGTATACATAGATTTTCTTAAATCATGAGATTGATATATTTTTACTTACATGTTTATTAAATTAGGGTGGCCAATAAATTGATCATGCATGTGCTTGTAATGAGTTTACGATCAAAATTATTATCTGGGAATATATATTAAGGGATCACACATAAGATAACATAATTGACTACTATTGCTAATTGATCTAACTCACAAGTTAAACCGTGGGTTAATAGTAATTAACTATAAGATGTTTAACATCTCATATTACAATTAGGCAAACTTAACTAAGCTAGCAATATGCTATTGAGTTTAAGCAAACTTAATGAACACTAAACTGTGATGAAACATTTATACTCATAAATGCAAATACACAATAATCACAGATTGTTGAGTTGGTTTTGAGTTTATCTACGCGAGCGCGCATTATACGAGAACCCGAAATCTAAGGACTTCAGGTGAGTTCTCATAACCTCCCTTTCTTTAAACTGTTTTAGTTTTAAAACTCGGAGGTGAAACATGTATACCGGTTTAAATATTATTTTGATAACACAAGGATAATACCTGTTTATCATTATGATATTCACTATTATGAATTATCATTATTATGGATTATCATTGATTATTATAAATCCGTGTAAATATTGTTATTGACTTCGGTTAATAACAAAGATTACATGTATTGTCTCATACTCCGTGAAATCATTACTTTTAACTTCGGTTATTTGTTTTGACTTCATGTATTGTCACGTGGAGGGTTTCCACATCCGTGAAGTATTGCTCTTGACTTCGGTTAATTGCTTTGACTTCATGTATTGTCACGTGGTTAGCGACCACTCCATGATTCATGTATTTAACTTATGTTAATTACATAACGATCATGTATAGTCACGAACATTGTTTGAGAATATGATTGATGAGATTGGTTGATTAGTTGTGGATTGATTATCTATATTTGATTATGATTATTTGTGATTGACTATGATTAATTTGGTTATGTGATTATGTGATTGTATATGTGTTTGATTGTTGAATTGGTGGATGTGTGTTGGATTATCTCATACAGGTATTCATATGGATTTTCTCAAGAAGATCATAAGTTTTATTCTTGTTTTAAACAAAGCATTTTATAAAACCATTTTTAAGCATAAACTTTCAAACTCATTTTACTAAAACCTTTTTAAATATAAAAACTTATGATTACTCACCAACTACTTTTGTAGTTGACACTTGTTTTCTTACATGTTTCAGGTGATGGGGACAAGTAGGAATGAAGAGAGGATCTCTTCTATTTTGGACATCATCATATAGGGTCTTGGACTTAGTTAATTAACTAAATTTCTGGCGACTAGAGTTTAGTTAATTTAACTAATTCTTTTGTGTAAATGATGTAATTGATTCATGATGAACATGATTTTTGTGTAATTATGTTGTTTGCTTAAATGAAATATGATGATTAATTTAGATGCCCACGAGCTTTTGAACAATCTACACATCCCTCGTGGCATCCCGACGATTCCGCCGCCGGTCGGGGTGTTACATGCTTCAAAAGGTGAAAAGCTTCTTCTTGCTTGGTGCCCCAGTCAAACTTCTAATCCTTCTGAGTCAATAAAGTTAACGATTGTGCAATCTTAGAAAAATTCTCAATGAACCTTCTATAATAACCAGCCAGTCCCAAAAACTGACGTATTTCAGTTGGAGAAGTAGGCGTACTCCAATTCTTGATTGCTTCAATTTTCATTGGATCCACTTGGATACCTTCTTCATTTATGACATGACCCAGAAATTGAACTTCTCGAATCCATAACTGACATTTGGAGAACATGGCATAAAGCTTTTCATTCTTTAATAACTCCAAAACCAGCCTCAGATGACGTTCATGATCTTCCTTGCTCATTGAATAAATAAGTATATCGTCGATAAAGACAATTACAAACTTATCCAAATAAGGTCTACAAACCCTATTCATCAGGTCCATAAATGTCACAGGTGCATTTGTTAACCCGAAAGGCACGACCAAAAACTCATAATGCCCATAGCGTGTCCTGAAAGCGGTCTTTGGAATGTCTTCTTCCACAATCTTCAATTGGTGGTATCCTGAGCGTAAATCGATCTTTGAATAGAAACTTGAACCACACAACTGATCAAACAAATCATCAATCCTCAGTAATGGATACCGATTCTTGATGGTGAGCTTATTCAACTCTCTATAATCAATGCACATCCTCATTGACCCATCTTTCTTTTTGACGAATAAGACCGGTGCGAGAAAATCTTGGTCTAATGAATCCTTTGTCCAATAACTCTTGTAACTGATTGGACAACTCTTGCATTTCAGAAGGTGCTAGTGGATATGGGGCCTTTGCAATAGGTGCCGTTCCTGGCACAAGGTCGATTCGAAATTCTATCTATCTTACCGGAGGCAATCCCGGCAAGTCTTCTGGAAAAACTTATGAATATTCTCGAACAATAGGTATCTCCTCAATCTTTGATTTCTCAGCTTTTGTGTCGACAATACTAGCTAAAAATGCAGAGTATCCTTTTCGTAGAAACTTTTGTGCCTTCATAACATTGATCATCTTCAAGGGAGGTTTCTTCAGTTCACCACGAATAACCAGAACTTCACTGTTTGAAAGGGGAAGACGAATCACCTTTTTAAAGCAAACAACTTCCGCCCGATTCTTAGACAACCAATCTATACCGACTACAATATCAAAGCTACCAAGTTCTACAGGTATGAGGTCGATATTAAATGAATGATTTTCTAGCTGTAACGTACATCCTTTAATAATATCTCCAGACTCAATAACCTTATCATTTGCCAACTCTTTACGATAGCGCCTATCTAATTTACTTGATTTACGGTCAAGCAATGGTTCGAATTCTTTTGACACAAAACTTAGATCGGCTCCCATATCAAACAATATAGATGCAAACTGGTTATTAACAAGAAACGTACCGGTGACCACAGACGGGTCTTCACGAGCAGTCCCTGCATTCATTTCGAAGGCTCGTCCTCTAGCATTGGTAGCTTTCCACTTTCGACAATCTTTCCTGAAGTGACCATTTGCTCCACACTCAAAGCAATTTCTACTTCCAGTATTCGTGAGAACCGACAACTTCACTCTGCAAGTTTGAATCTGGTGTCCCAACGTTCCACACCTTTCATAAACCATCTTACCAGTTGCACTTCCAAAGGTATTAGCAGTGTAAAATTTCCCCAAACCTTGATTTCTCCTCTTTTGGTTTCCAAAACGATTATCATAATTCTTCCTCTTTCCGTCATAAGGTTTCTTCTCTGCGCCAACATGATCTTTGTTTGCTTCCACCACAATCTTACCCTGACTATCAACTGCTGCCAACGTTCCCATTCTCACCGCATCATCCGTTAGTGCATGAGCAAGAGTGATTGCACTCTGAATAGTGGTGGGATTGGATGCTGCCACCATGCCTCTAATTTGTGGTGCTAAACCCCAAATATAACGTTCTATTCGCACATGCTCTGGAGTGACCAATCTAGGCACTAGCCTAGCAAGTTCATGGAACCTAGTGGTATAACCTCGGATATCGACACCTATTATGACATGGTTCCAGAATTCCTCTTCCAACTTCTGAACTTCCGTTCTGGGACAATATTCACGCAGCAGTAGTTCTTTAAGCTCATCCCAGGAAAGACTGTATGCAGCAATCTCACCTCTAGCTTGCAGTTTGGTGTTCCACCAAGTTAGGGCTTCATCGTGAAACGAACAAACTGCATATTTCACTTTCTGTTCTGGAGTACATCCACTAGTATTCATCATAGATTCAATCCTTTCAATCCAACGTATAATCCCCAATGGACCTTCAGCACCCGTAAATGGTCGCGGTCCGCAAGTCTGAAATGTTTATAAGTACACCCTTGCTGTAGTCTCTTTCTTACATCCTCTGCGTCTCTTTGGGCTAATGCTGCTGTAACATGTTGTGATATGATTCATGACAGTTCCTCATTAGTCGTAGGAAAAGGAGTCGAGTTATCTCCTTCCGTAGCCATGATATGTTTCCTTATATAATTCAAAATAAACAAAAATCATGTTCAGTCAATGAATATAGTTAGTGAAAATTAACAAGATAGAAATTTGAACATACATTCATTAAAAATAGATAAGATATAGTTAGTGAAAATTAACAAGATAGAAATTTGAACATACATTCATTAAAAATAGCTAAGTAAATATCCATAGCGAATACATCAAAATATAATCAAAATCAACATGCTCATATATCAAAGTTCATCACAAAATGAAATAATCATAATCATAACATAAATACCCATGGACCAACTACATAGGTCCAGTGGGAGGATAACCAAATAAAATAGATAACACTAGGGCTCCACAGAGGTTGGAGACAGACAAAACTGAGCCTAATCCCTCAGTCAGTATATCCATCCTCTGCTCAGTGGCTGACTGCCACCCCTCTAGTAGTCCGATAGGGGTCTCTAGAGTGCCCACTCGCTACTCCAGAGAGACTCGAGCTATCTCCTGGTCAGTAACTCTAAAATGCAGCTGCTGTAGTGCATTGTTGTCAAGGAGGTGCTCCTCCTCCATTGACAACATACGACCATCCTGTGCTGTCGTCATATCCTCCAGTGCTCGCACCCTCTGGCGCAGTCTCCTAATTGTGCTCTCATGGCGAGCACATCTATCCATCAAAGTGCATACAGTCTTCTCCAAAGACTGTCCTACCACTATGGTAGAAGGTCCCCCTTGCTTAAGGCCAGGGATCACTCCTTCCGCCACCTGGTCCCTTGCACCTACCACTGGTGCAGAAGTCGATCCGATCTCATACCGGGGTTTCCCCCTACAATGAGTGGTAGTGTCGTCGATCTCGACACGTGGCCTCTTACCGAGGTCATGCCGTTTTCGACGCTTATATAACACCCTTATAGGTGGTGACCGTAGTATGGTCTCGGTCGGCATAAGGACATCAGGAACAACAGTGACAGGCTCCGTCTCGTCCTCCCATATCCATCGACATCCCTCGGGCCTATGTGGGTTCAAGCCTGGTGCAAAGAGAGATAAATATTAAGGATGGGGCATCTCAAACCTACGATCAGCCATTTAGAGAAAGAAGGACATAAAAAAAAATAATTTTGGTTAGTCATGTACTAATAAAGACACATCCACACATCAATTTTTTTTTCTCAGGCAAAGTATGCATGCAATACCATACTGGGAAAGAAACCGTTTTGAAAATAATGTTTAATTGGTTATAGTCTAGATTTATAAAAATATTTTACTAGTTTAATATAACCTAGGCTCTGATGCCACTTTTACTGTCACACCCCGATTCGCAGCGGAAGACTTAACAGAGTCTTGGTGTCAATAGTAAATAACTCAAGCATAAGTTAAGCGAACGATTTAAATAAAACATGGATATTTATATAAAAAGTTATCGATAATTGTTAAAACATTACAAGTTTAACAAACATCAGTTTTAACATCTAGATAACCGGTCCCAGATAAATATCTCAAAGCACGCTCGCTAACTAGAACCTGTTTCCTTTCCCATCATCATGCTACTTACCTGAGAAACATACCAAATTTGAAAAGCAAGTGTCAACCAAACGGGTTGGTGAGTTTACAGGTTTTCATATAAAAACATTTAAGCAAAGGAAAAGAACGTAATGTACAATAACATCGTGATAGAGAACTCATCGTAGACTAGCTAGGTACTACGATACGATAGACACCATGAACCCATAATCAAACCAAAACCAAGGTGCGAACACCCCTCAACATATATTGCTCCCGTTACACACGGACCATGAGAGCTGGTCGGGGAGTGGGTTGTCAAACCCGATAGATCTACCAATATATCCTGCGGTCCCTCCGCCGAGACTAACGATTATGACTGCGGGAGCGAATCCCCTCTGGAGCGAATACACAGAGAACACATATACAAAGGGCTGCACTTACTCAAGAGCTATCTAAGTCACATATCACTCTAAACCATACATTACAATTTAAAATTCCTTTTCCCGGTATGTTTCTCCCCCGGTTTATCAAAAACCAAAAACATTATTAAAAAGGGGCCGTGAAACTCACCTCAATATGTTCCTGCTAGCAACAGAGATTCCCAAATAACACGACTGTTCTCACTAGCGCCCTAAAACCCAAGGGACACATTAATAGTCTATATAAAAGTCCATTATGTAAGTTGTTCACCCAACTTAACTAGACTTACACACATTCCACTAAGGGAACCAGATTTCACACAAATAACACGTTGGTGACTCGAATTTAGTCTTTTATCATAAATCATAAGTTAACGTTTTCAAAGTCATTTTATCTTCAAATAATTAAGTTATCTTCGTTAAAAATTCCTTTTAACTCCAAATTTAATTATTTTTAACATTTTGTCTAAAATGACAATTTCGCCGTATTTTACCGACAAAACCGGTAACGTAACACACAAGCACGTCAACATGCATTATGGCCTAAGTGACTTTTAATACTTCAAACTAAGTATTTTATACTTACTTTTATATTAAATTTGCTGATTAAAATCTGACACAAAATTATGTCAAAATTATGCGTTAAAACGACGTTTTTACGACATTTTTAGACATCGTTTTCAAATATTTCATTTTATATTTTCTTACAAAACTTATACATTATAAACAAAAAATTTTTATCATAAAAACTTATAAATTTTCTGATCAAAATCAGATTCATAAAAAAGTCTCTTTTTATATGTTAAAAATAGTCGAAAACGCGTGTTTTCGGTTAACAACGATCATCCTTTAAATATATTTTTAAATGCACTTGATTTTATACTTAAAATATTTCATAAATTAACATAATTTACTGATAAAAATCTGTTAGAATTTATTTTATAGAAAAACTCTATTTTTATAGTTTTTATCTTATCAAAACATCAACTTTAAAGTAATAAAATTATGGCCAAGTTATCTAATCATTCTTTATTCATTTTATAACAAAAATATTTATATTTTTGTGTATTTTATGACTTTAAAATCAGATTTGATATATTTCATAAAATATCAATAATAATAAATATTATTACTAAAATTCAATAACTATATAAATAGTTATATGCATACCCATGCATGTATACATATATAACCATCATGCATGTACATCAAACTTTTTATACATACAGTTATGTGTATATATTATATATATGTATTCATGAGTATAATACATACACATGCATACATGACATCAAAACATACAAGCATTCAAATATAAATATACCATGTACATAAACATACATGCATGTATGACAAAATCATACATATCCATATATATTCATACATGTATACATGCATGTATCTAGAAATTATCTATACACATATTCATGCATACAAGATCTCACATTCACCCATATATATATACACATATGCATTTAACCATCTCACATGTACATATATATATATATATATATATATATATATATATATATATATATATATATATATATATATATATATATGAACACATACATATACATATATGTTCATGCATGTATATGTACATGCATGTGATTAAAATTACCATCCAAAATGAAAACATTCATCATGTATGTATGTATGTATGTATGTATATTTTTGAAAGACAATAACACCCAAATATATATATACATTCACGTCACTTTTACATATTATCATCTTTTACACTAAAACCCACTTAATTTAAACATATTATTTTGGGTGAACAACTTGAATAAAAACCCATAAAATAAAATAAAACCCACTTATATGAAGAGATTTACCTTAGTTATGCTTAGAAAATGATTTATTTCTTGATCAAAAATCACCCACTTGATGAAGATATGGATAAATGTGAGTTTAAAATTTCAAAAATGGTGAAAATAGAAAAGATAAGAAGGTTGACGGTTGGAGAGGAGTGCGAGAGTGGAAGAGGTGGCTTGAAAGATGAGAAATGTGATGATGATGTTGGGGATTTATGAGATTTAAAAGATTTAAAAAAGATTCTCCTCTCAACCTACTCTTGCCATGTGTAAGGACACATGTCCTTAGGTGATTAAAATAAACAAAACACAGATAAAAACAGATATATTCTGAGTCCTATGGTATATAAATCTTGTACTGGATATTTAATAAAAATCCGATTTTTATTCTAAAATTATTAAAATATTTAATCGTACTAAAACGATCAAAATTTAAGCAAAAATAATGACCTTACATATTATCTGAATAATTTAATCCATTTTATTCGGCAAAATACGGATAAAGTCTGCTGTCAGTAAAATCAACAGTTAACATCAAAATTCACGGTTTTTCATCGTTAACTTAATTTATTCATTTATGATTTATTATTTTATGCTAAACCAAGCATTACACTAAATTCGTTAACCGAATAGTCACCAACTTCGTTTAAACACCGCCGAACGGTACCGAAATCTCAAAAATTCACCAAATGCAATTCCATGCATTTAAAGACATTCTGTGCTAGACAGCTAACCACAACTTTAATTTAATAATTAAAATTAAATTATTATTGCATCAAATAAATTAAGTTTAGTAAACTAACCTTTTACAAGTCGTCGTTCGTAAAATATCAGATGTCACGGTCTCCCCTGGTTTAGGAAATTTCGTCACGAAATTATAAACCACTACGACCTTTCCACATTATAAGGAAACAGGTGGGGATACTTCTTTCTCATCTGATCCTCGCGCTCCAAAGTAAATTTCGGGCCACGCCTCAAATTCCATTTTACTTTCATTAACTTGATTCGACTACGTCTGAGCTTATGGACTTCCCAATCCGAAATCTCAATAGGCTCTTCGACAAAATGAAGTCTTTCATCCACATGAATATCTTCAATTGGTACAACAGTCATTTCATCAGAAAGACACTTTTTCAAGCTAGATACATGAAATACAGCATGCACACCGCTAAGTTGCGACGGTAACTTGAGTCGATATGCCACTGGACCAATTCGATCCAAAATCTCAAATGGTCCAATATATCGAGGACTAAGCTTTCCCTGATTACCAAATCTAACGACTCCTTTCCAAGGTGAGACTTTTAACATAACACGATCTCCAACTTGGAATTCCAGTGATTTCTGTCGATTATCAGCATAACTTTTCTGCCTACCCATGGCAGCTTTCAACCTATCATTTATTCGAAAGACCTTATCAGTGGTCTCTTGAATAATTTCAGTTCCAGTAAGTTGTTTTTCACCAACTTCTGCCCAACACAACGGCGAACGACACTTTCTACCATAAA
Organism: Mikania micrantha; assembly: GCA_009363875.1. Taxonomy (NCBI): domain Eukaryota; kingdom Viridiplantae; phylum Streptophyta; class Magnoliopsida; order Asterales; family Asteraceae; genus Mikania; species Mikania micrantha. The sequence goes on from CM018693.1 coordinate 74,395,719, forward strand.
GGGCTTCAAATGGCACAGCTTTGATACTCGAGTGGTAACTATTGTTATAAGAAAATTCTGCTAACGGTAAATGAACATCCTAGATACCACCGAAATCAAGAACGCATGCACGAAGCATATCTTCCAGTGTCTGAATAGTTCTTTTGGTCTGACCCTCTGTCTGTGGATGTTAAGCAGTACTCATATCCAAACGAGTACCTAAGGCTGTTTTCAAAGATTGCCAAAACCTTGATGTAAACCGACTGTCCCTGTCAGATATGATCGACACAGGAACGCCATGCCTAGAAACAATTTCTTTCAAGTATAATTTCGCTAACTTCTCCGCTTTATCAGTCTCTTTAATTGGAAGGAAGTGTGCTGACTTAGTTAAACGATCGACAATTACCCAAATAGTGTCATAGCCACTAGACGTTCGGGGTAATTTCATTATAAAATCCATTGCAATACATTCCCACTTCCATTCTGGGATCTCAGGCTGTTGCAAAAGTCCGGACGGCTTTTGATGTTCTGCCTTCACCCTGGAGCAAGTTAGACATTTACCAACATATTCGGAAATTTCCCGTTTCATATTAGGCCACCAATAAAATTCTTTCAAATCTTTGTACATCTTGTCCGACCCTGGATGGATTGAATATCGGGACTTGTGAGCTTCATCCATAACCATCTCATGAAGATTACCAAAACAAGGTACCCATATACGTTTCATGAAATATAAAATTTCATCGGAATTTGGAATTAATTCTTTAACCATTCGGTGTAGGCCTTCGGCTTTGACATTTTCAACTTTAAGTGCCTCAATTTGTGCCTCATGAATTTGAGTGGTAAGGCTCGTTTGGATAGTAAAACCAATGCACGCACTCGTAAAGTTTTGCCACTAACTTTTCTGCTCAAAGCATCTGCCACCACGTTCGCCTTTCCAGGATGATAATAAATTTCACAATCGTAATCATTGAGCAGTTCGACCCACCTACGTTGTCTCATATTTAGATCTTTTTGATCGAAGATGTGTTTGAGACTTTTGTGATCGGTGAAAATAGTACACTTCGTCCCATACAGATAATGTCTCCATATCTTGAGCGCAAAAACAACCGCCCCCAATCCTAAATCATGGGTGGTGTAATTTTTCTCATGAATTTTAAGTTGTCGCGAAGCGTATGCTATCACCTTATCCCGTTGCATTAAAACACATCCAAGACCTTGTCGTGATGCATCGCAATACACCACAAATCCATCATTTCCATCCGGAAGTGATAAAATAGGTGTGGTACATAACTTATGCTTCAAAAGTTGAAAAGCTTCTTCTTGCTTGGTGCCCCAGTCAAACTTCTAATCCTTCTGAGTCAATAAAGTTAACGATTGTGCAATCTTAGAAAAATTCTCAATGAACCTTCTATAATAACCAGCCAGTCCCAAAAACTGACGTATTTCAGTTGGAGAAGTAGGCGTACTCCAATTCTTGATTGCTTCAATTTTCATTGGATCCACTTGGATACCTTTCTCATTTATGACATGACCCAGAAATTGAACTTCTCGAATCCAGAACTGACATTTGGAGAACATGGCATAAAGCTTTTCATTCTTTAATAACTCCAAAACCAGCCTCAGATGACGTTCATGATCTTCCTTGCTCATTGAATAAATAAGTATATCGTCGATAAAGACAATTACAAACTTATCCAAATAAGGTCTACAAACCCTATTCATCAGGTCCATAAATGTCACAGGTGCATTTGTTAACCCGAAAGGCACGACCAAAAACTCATAATGCCCATAGCGTGTCCTGAAAGCGGTCTTTGGAATGTCTTCTTCCACAATCTTCAATTGGTGGTATCCTGAGCGTAAATCGATCTTTGAATAGAAACTTGAACCACACAACTGATCAAACAAATCATCAATCCTCAGTAATGGATACCGATTCTTGATGGTGAGCTTATTCAACTCTCTATAATCAATGCACATCCTCATTGACCCATCTTTCTTTTTGACGAATAAGACCGGTGCTCCCCAAGGAGAAAAACCTGGTCTAATGAATCCTTTGTCCAATAACTCTTGTAACTGATTGTACAACTCTTTCATTTCAGAAGGTGCTAGTGGATATGGGGCCTTTGCAATAGGTGTCGTTCCTGGCACAAGGTCGATTCGAAATTCTATCTATCTTACCGGAGGCAATCCCGGCAAGTCTTCTGAAAAAACTTCTGAATATTCTCGAACAATAGGTATCTCCTCAATCTTTGATTTCTCAGCTTTTGTGTCGACAATACTAGCTAAAAATGCAGAGTATCCTTTTCGTAGAAACTTTTGTGCCTTCATAACATTGATCATCTTCAAGGGAGGTTTCTTCAGTTCACCACGAATAACCAGAACTTCACTGTTTGAAAGGGGAAGACGAATCACCTTTTTAAAGCAAACAACTTCCGCCCGATTCTTAGACAACCAATCTATACCGACTACAATATCAAAGCTACCAAGTTCTACAGGTATGAGGTCGATATTAAATGAATGATTTTCTAGCTGTAACGTACATCCTTTAATAATATCTCCAGACTCAATAACCTTATCATTTGCCAACTCTTTACGATAGCGCCTATCTAATTTACTTGATTTACGGTCAAGCAATGGTTCGAATTCTTTTGACACAAAACTTAGATCGGCTCCCATATCAAACAATATAGATGCAAACTGGTTATTAACAAGAAACGTACCGGTGACCACAGACGGGTCTTCACGAGCAGTCCCTGCATTCATTTCGAAGGCTCGTCCTCTAGCATTGGTAGCTTTCCACTTTCGACAATCTTTCCTGAAGTGACCATTTGCTCCACACTCAAAGCAATTTCTACTTCCAGTATTCGTGAGAACCGACAACTTCACTCTGCAAGTCTGAATCTGGTGTCCCAACTTTCCACACCTTTCACAAACCATCTTACCAGTTGCACTTCCAAAGGTATTAGCAGTGTAAAATTTCCCCAAACCTTGATTTCTCCTCTTTTGGTTTCCAAAACGATTATCATAATTCTTCCTCTTTTCGTCATAAGGTTTCTTCTCTGTGCCAACATGATCTTTGTTTGCTTCCACCACAATCTTACCCTGACTATCAACTGCTGCCAACGTTCCCATTCTCACCGCATCATCCGTTAGTGCATGAGCAAGAGTGATTGCACTCTGAATAGTGGTGGGATTGGATGCTGCCACCATGCCTCTAATTTGTGGTGCTAAACCCCAAATATAACGTTCTATTCGCACATGCTCTAGAGTGACCAATCTAGGCACTAGCCTAGCAAGTTCATGGAACCTAGTGGTATAACCTCGGATATCGGCACCTATTATGACATGGTTCCAGAATTCCTCTTCCAATTTCTGAACTTCCGTTCTGGGACAATATTCACGCAGCAGCAGTTCTTTAAGCTCATCCCAGGAAAGACTGTATGCAGCAATCTCACCTCTAGCTTGCAGTTGGGTGTTCCACCAAGTTAGGGCTTCATCGTGAAACGAACAAACTGCATATTTCACTCTCTGTTCTGGAGTACATCCACTAGTATTCATCATAGATTCAATCCTTTCAATCCAACGTATAATCCCCAATGGACCTTCAGCACCCGTAAATGGTCGCGGTCCGCAAGTCTGAAATGTTTTATAAGTACACCCTTGCTGTAGTCTCTTTCTTACATCCTCTGCGTCTCTTTGGGCTAATGCTGCTGTAACATGTTGTGATATGATTCGTGACAGTTCCTCATTAGTCGTAGGAAGAGGAGTCGAGTTATCTCCTTCCGTAGCATGATATGTTTTCTTATATAATTCAAAATAAACAAAAATCAGGTTCAGTCAATGAATATAGTTAGTGAAAATTAACAAGATAGAAATTTGAACATACATTCATTAAAAATAGCTAAGATATAGTTAGTGAAAATTAACAAGATAGAAATTTGAACATACATTCATTAAAAATAGCTAAGTAAATATCCATAGCGAATACATCAAAATATAATCAAAATCAACATGCTCATATATCAAAGTTCATCACAAAATGAAATAATCATAATCATAACATAAATACCCATGGACCAACTACATAGGTCCAGTGGGAGGATAACCAAATAAAATAGATAACACTAGGGCTCCACAGAGGTTGGAGACAGACTAAACTGAGCCTAATCCCTCAGTCAGTATATCCATCCTCTGCTCAGTGGCTGACTGCCACCCCTCTAGTAGTCCGATAGGGGTCTCTAGAGTGCCCACTCGCTACTCCAGAGAGACTCGAGCTATCTCCTGGTCAGTAACTCTAAAATGCAGCTGCTGTAGTGCATTGTTGTCAAGGAGGTGCTCCTCCTCCATTGACAACATACGACCATCCTGTGCTGTCGTCATATCCTCCAGTGCTCGCACCCTCTGGCGCAGTCTCCTAATGGTGCTCTCATGGCGAGCACATCTATCCATCAAAGTGCATACAGTCTTCTCCAAAGACTGTCCTACCACTATGGTAGAAGGTCCCCCTTGCTTAAGGCCAGGGATCAGTCTTTCCGCCACCTGGTCCCTTGCACCTACCACTGGTGCAGAAGTCGATCCGATCTCATACCGGGGTTTCCCCCCTACAATGAGTGGTAGTGTCGTCGATCTCGACACGTGGCCTCTTACCGAGGTCATGCCGTTTTCGACGCTTATATACCACCCTTATAGGTGGTGACCGTAGTATGGTCTCGGTCGGCATAAGGACATCAGGAACAACAGTGACAGGCTCCGTCTCGTCCTCCCATATCCATCGACATCCCTCGGGCCTATGTGGGTTCAAGCCTGGTGCAAAGAGAGATAAATATTAAGGATGGGCCATCTCAAACCTACGATCAGCCATTTAGAGAAAGAAGGACATAAAAAAAATAATTTTGGTTAGTCATGTACTAATAAAGACACATCCAAACATCAATTGTTTTTTTCTCAGGCAAAGTATGCATGCAATACCATACTGGGAAAGAAACCGTTTTGAAAATAATGTTTAATTGGTTATAGTCTAGATTTATAAAAATATTTTAGTAGTTTACTATAACCTAGGCTCTGATGCCACTTTTACTGTCACACCCCGATTCGCAGCGGAAGACTTAACAGAGTCTTGGTGTCAACAGTAAATAACTCAAGCATAAGTTAAGCGAACGATTTAAATAAAACATGGATATTTATATAAAAAGTTATCGATAATTATTAAAACATTACAAGTTTAACAAACATCAGTTTTAACATCTAGATAACCGGTCCCAGATAAATATCTCAAAGCACGCTCGCTAACTAGAACCGGTTTCCTTTCACATCATCATGCTACTTACCTGAGAAACATACCAAATTTGAAAAGCAAGTGTCAACCAAACGGGTTGGTGAGTTCACAGGTTTTCATATAAAAACATTTAAGCAAAGGAAAAGAACGTAATGTACAATAACATCGTGATAGAGAACTCATCGTAGACTAGCTAGGTACTACGATACGATAGACACCATGAACCCATAATCAAACCAAAACCAAGGTGCGAACACCCCTCAACATATATTGCTCCCGTTACACACGGACCATGAGAGCTGGTCGGGGAGTGGGTTGTCAAACCCGATAGATCTACCAATATATCCTGCGGTCCCTCCGCCGAGACTAATGATTATAACTGCGGGAGCGAATCCCCTCTGGAGCGAATACACAGAGAACACATATACAAAGGGCTGCACTTACTCAAGAGTTATCTAAGTCACATATCACTCTAAACCATACATTACAATTTAAAATTCCTTTTCCCGGTATGTTTCTCCCCCGGTTTATCAAAAACCAAAAACATTATTAAAAAGGGCCGTGAAACTCACCTCAATATGTTCCTGCTAGCAACAGAGATTCCCAAATAACACGACTGTTCTCACTAGCGCCCTAAAACCCAAGGGACACATTAATAGTCTATATAAAAGTCCATTATGTAAGTTGTTCACCCAACTTAACTAGACTTACACACATTCCACTAAGGGAACCAGATTTCACACAAATAACACGTTGGTGACTCGAATTTAGTCTTTTATCATAAATCATAAGTTAATGTTTTCAAAGTCATTTTATCTTCAAATAATTAAGTTATCTTTGTTAAAAATTCCTTTTAACTCCAAATTTAATTATTTTTGACATTTTGTCTAAAATGACAATTTCGCCGTATTTTACCGACAAAACCGGTAACGTAACACACAAGCATGTCAACATGCATTATGGCCTAAGTGACTTTTAATACTTCAAACTAAGTATTTTATACTTACTTTTATATTAAATTTGCTGATTAAAATCTGACACAAAATTATGTCAAAATTATGCGTTAAAACGACGTTTTTACGACATTTTTAGACATCGTTTTCAAATATTTCATTTTATATTTTCTTACAAAACTTATACATTATAAATAAAAAATTTTTATCATAAAAACTTATAAATTTTCTGATCAAAATCAGATTCATAAAAAGACTCTTTTTATATGTTAAAAATAGTCGAAAACGCGTGTTTTCGGTTAACAACGATCATCCTTTAAATATATTTTTAAATGCACTTGATTTTATACTTAAAATATTTCATAAATTACCATAATTTACTGATAAAAATCTGTTAAAATTTATTTTATAGAAAAACTCTATTTTTATAGTTTTTATCTTATCAAAACATCAACTTTAAAGTAATAAAATTATGGCCAAGCTATCTAATCATTCTTTATTCATTTTATAACAATTTTTTTTTTGTGTATTTATGACTTTAAAATCAGATTTGATATATTTCATAAAATATCAATAATAATAAGTATTATTACTAAAATTCAATAACTATATAAATAGTTATATGCATACCCATGCATGTACATCAAAATTTTTATACATACACTTATGTTTATATATTATATATATGTATTCATGAGTATAATACATACACATGTATACATGACATCAAAACATACATGCATTCATATATAAATATACCATGTACATAAACATACATGCATGTATGACAAAATCATACATATCCATATATATTCATACATGTATACATGCATGTATCTAGAAATTATCTATACACATATTCATGCATACAAGATCTCACATTCACCCATATATATACACATGCATGTAACCATCTCACATGTACATACATATGTATATATATATATGAACACATACATATACATATATGTTCATGCATGTATGTGTACATGCATGTGATTAAAATTACCATCCAAAATGAAAACATTCATCATGTATGTATGTATGTATATTTTTGAAAGACAATAACACCCAAATATATATATACATTCACGTCACTTTTACATACATATGTATATATATATGTATATTTTTATAACTCACACACATTTACATATTATCATCTTTTACACTAAAACCCACTTAATTTAAACATATTATTTTGGGTGAACAACTTGAATAAAAACCCATAAAATAAAATAAAACCTGCTTATATGAAGAGATTTACCTTAGTTATGCTTAGAAAATGATTTATTTCTTGATCAAGGTTCTTCCCAAAACTCCAAAAATCACCCACTTGATGAAGATATGGATAAATGTGAGTTTAAAATTTCAAAAATGGTGAAAATAGAAAAGATAAGAAGGTTGACGGTTGGCGAGGAGTGAGAGAGTGGAAGAGGTGGCTTGAAAGATGAGAAATGTGATGATGATGTTGGGGATTTATAAGATTTAAAAGATTTAAAAAAATCTCCTCTCAACCTACTCTTGCCATGTGTAAGGACACATGTCCTTAGGTGATTAAAATAAACAAAACACAGATAAAAACAGATATATTCTGAGTCCTATGGTGTCTAAATCTTGTACTGGATATTTAATAAAAATCCGATTTTTATTCTAAAATTAATAAAATATTTCATCGTACTAAAACGATCAAAATTTGATCAAAAATAATGACCTTACATATTATCTGAATAATTTAATCCATTTTATCCAGCAAAACACGGATAAAGTTGGTTGTCAGTAAAATCAACAGTTAACATCAAAATTCACGGTTTTTCATCGTTAACTTAATTTATTCATTTATGATTTATTATTTTATGCTAAACCAAGCATTACACTAAATTCGTTAACCGAATAGTCACCAACTTCGTTTAAACACCGCCGAACGGTACCGAAATCTCAAAAATTCACCAAATGCAATTCCATGCATTTAAAGACACTCTGTGCTAGACAGGTAACCACAACTTTAATTTAATAATTAATATTAAATTATTATTGCATCAAATAAATTAAGTTTAGTACACTAACCTTTTATGAGTCATCGTTCGTAAAATATCGGATGTCACACCATCACGATCATGTTGGCCGTCAATGTCTTCATTATCATCAAGGTTGATGTTGATGTGGGCGTTCGCACTACCCATTGACTCGTTTGGATTTGGCCTTTTTGTTGTAGATTGTGACTCTCAACCTACTGGTGGAATGTCGCACCATAAAGAGTTATCGCGAACCATCTCCCACGCTTGGATGTGAGAGAATCCCTTTGACTTGACCACGCTTTTGTAGTTTTTCATGGCCTTTTTCAAAACATGTTCATCCCTTTCGCCGCTTTTGCGATTCATTGAAGCCTGTTGGTAAAACCATTCCATTTCTTCATGGAGGAGTTCATATCGTTCCATTTGGAATAGATTTGATCAACAGTCCTTGACTTGTCCTTCATGAGGTGGTGAAAATGATCGGTTACCTACATATAAACTGTAACATCCGTGTCGGACGCTTGCCGGAACAGTGATCGCCACAGTAACTCGTACAGTAACTCAGGTACACATTACGTGAAACTATGTTTATGCTATTCACACGTAATGCTTGACACTAAACTATTATGCGATTGTCTGAAATCTGATTAAAACCTTAGGGTTTAACAGTCAGAAACACATCAGACAACACAGAACTGACACACAAATGCTTGATTTGATGCTATTATGTATAAAAGTATGTGAGGTTAAATAGAACGAAACCATAACGGTTGTTGTTACAGAATGATAAACCGACGAATTATTCGTATAGGTGACGATCTGTACAAATAAATCTGAAAGTTTAAAGTTCTGAAACGATGACTGGAAAGCAGAAAACAATAATCAGAAAGCTGAACCATCGTCGTGTTCGTTCGAATGACGATTCGAACGAATACGCGCGATGGTGACGCGTTCTCACGAAACGAAAAACGAAAACGATACGAACGATAATATATTTAAGGAAATATAATATTTCCTGTTTTACAATTTTGAAACTCATCAGAAATCAATTTAAAAGAAACTCTTTTAATTAAAATACGTAAAATACGCGACGGAGATAACGAAACGCGTGAAATAATAAATTACGATAAATAATTCAAGAAAATGATATTTAAAATATTTACTAGAAATAACCCCCTTCCAAACATTTAAAATAAAGTCTTTTCATTTAATTTATAAAACATGCGCGTAACGTGCCGGAAATACGGCGAAAAAGAGAACCGAACAACCGAAACAAACCTGAACATCCTCGGGCAATATAAACACTAAATGAGGCAAATTCCTCACAAACCACTTTCATCCTCTCTCTCTAAACATAAAATCCCGAACCTATCTCTCTCACTCTAGAAACCGACTTCAAATCGCGATATCTCACTCGTTTGTGGACGAAATCGGGCGTTCTTGGTGTCCCCTTGAAGCTCTCAACCTCCTCTACAAGGAAGTACAACAGATCTGAGCTTTTTCCAGGCCAAATTTGAGGTATTGAGCTTGAATGTTGAGAAAAAGTTGGGTTTTCTTACCCATGTTCGGTCCACGCATGCCTCACTGGCTCTGGAACCACATTCGAGACCTGTGCACCTTCGGAAACACCCCCCTTAGCATGACAACACCATGGGAACAACCATAGGAGAAGCTCAAGCTGGATGGTGATGGTGAACACACAGGGTTCGTAGGGCTGTGTTAGCCGAACCTAGAGGTACTGGTGCTCACGCGACAGCTACGAACCTGTGCAGTTGGTCATCTCCATCAACGAACCTGTGGTGGCGAACCCAGGTGCAGCAAGACATAGCCGAACCCTGCACCATCCTTGCCGAACCTGTTCACTCAGCAAATGGCCGAACTTGTGCAGGACACGGCCGAACCCTAGGGCTTCCCAAACCCCGTGCGGACGAACCTTCACCAAACCATACCGCCTCAGCCGAACTCGTACATATTCGCGAACCATGCAAGAGTGGCGAACCCTCTCCCCATCCACGAACCTGCATGAGTTATAAGAGCCGAACCTATCCTCATTGGGGCTACGAACCTTTGGAGTAGGGAATCACGAACCCATCCTAACTTGCCGAACCCATGCATGCACACGAACCTTCGAAACTAAGAATCCATGCACGAACCTTCCCTACAACGAGTCAGGGGCGAACCTGTGACTCCCCTTTGTGACGAACCATCTAGCTAAATGTGGTAGCCGAACCTCCACCCCACATGAACCTAAGGTTCGCTGGGAATTAGGATTAGCATTTTCGGTTGGATTAAACTCACATCCTAGGCCCATGATGACTAAACTAGCCCTTTATCTCCATACAACAAGTTATTCTAAGCAGCCTATAGTGAAATTCAGGAGGCCTATGAGAGGGTTGCAGGCCCAATCGGCTCGAGCCCAACAGTTAGCCCACCGCCCCACAAGCTTATGATTGGCCACAATAACTTAGTTCGGCCCAAGTGATCATATCGGCCCAACCATTTGCTTTCGGCCCACACACAACTTAAACCGGCCCAAGAATTTATTCGACTCACTCATTGACATTCGGCCGAAATAGATTTCCCGACACATTATGTGAATTGGCTCGTTAAGCAATGGTTTAACAAACACATTAGATTGACACTTTGCATGAGATTGTTAACCTAACTTAATACAAAGGTAATGGAGTTTCAGTGATTAATGAACGACATACAATATAAGGTTTTACTCTTAAATAAGGTTAACAAGTGATTTTAAAGAGTAATAAACAAGCTTTAGTTCAAAACAGATAAATGTTAGGAAATCCATAATAATCGAACAAGGGCCGAATGAAAATCGATACCCACAAGTGTTAGCCAACTTTAGGGCTAACACTAGCACTTACATGCACTCAGATCACTACAACAAATGCTTATAAGATTCAACAACTTGAAATCAATACAGGATCGTGAACACAATAAGCAGAACAACGAGCGCACGCATTCTTGTTTATACTTAGTCAACCACTTCAAACGCAAGGTGAGTTCGTTTGTCCCTTTTCAAACATATTTGTTTTTACCTCGGGACTGAGAAGCATGTTATACATTTTAAGAAATTATTGAAATGTTTATTAAATGCTTTTACACTTATTCATGATACTTATACTAATGCTTATGTTTGAAACTCTTATTTGGGAAGCTAAAGACTAAGACTTATACTATATGCTTGATGCTTATGCTACAAACTTGAAGCTTAAACTATATGCTTGATGTTTATGCTATAAACTGTATGCTCAGACTATATGCTCGACGCTTATGCTAGATAATTGATGCTTATGCTATAAACTCAATGCTCAGACTATATGCTCAAGGCTTATGCTAGAAACTCTATGCTTAAACTATATACACAATACTAATGTTATGGATTATGTGCTCAAACTATATGCTAATGCTTGAAACTAAATGCTCAAAGCTATGATTGTGTGCGAAATGCTAAGCTTGTATCTATTCATGGGCCACGTAATTGCTAAACACTGCTAGAGCAGAGCTTGTACTCATGCATTGAGATACGTGGAAGCTAAACTATGAGGATGCTAAGCCTTTATCTATATATGAGATACGTAAATGCCAAACATTGCTAGAGCAAGGCTTGTGTCTATATATGAGATATGTAAATGCTAAACTATTTGTGTGTGCACAGCTTGTGTCTATGTATGAGATACGTAATTGCCAAACATTGCTAGAGCAAGGCTTGTATCTTTATATAGGAGGAACGTAATTGCTAGACTATTCGGATGCTAAGCTTAAACCAATTAATGAGACACGTAATGGCTAAACACTGCTAGAGCAGAGCTTGTATCTAGCCGTGGGCTACGTAAATGCTAAACACTGCTAGAGCAGAGCTTGTACCACGCATGAGATTGGTGAAAGCTAAACTATGATGCGTGAAACAATGGTGCTTGTTCAACTTACTCTAAAGCTAATACACATGAAGACTACAAACTTGTAAACTTGAAACAGTATACTAAAGCTATAATGAAGACTGAATTGAATGGTAGGTAAAATGCTTAATTATCATTAACAGCAATGTCCTATGTGGCTTAGTATGTGGTGGGATGGCGTCTGGGCGGGTTGTAGGCTCGACTCAGGGGTATGCCCTATATATAAGTATACCGAGATGGATGATACAGGTGATGTTAATGAGGTTAAGGTTTTACCGAAGAGGTTGCAAAACTATTTTTCAAATACTAAAACTATATGAACTCACCAACCATTGTGTTGACTTTGTTTTTCTTACATGCTTTCTCAGGTGATGCACATGTTTAAGCTAAGGCTCAGGATTGCATGCTAGGCTACCCAAATAGAGGACCTAGTTGACTTTTGATAACACATCTTTTGTTATTGATACGAATCACTTTTGATGTCTTGTACAGTTGCAAGATAGAAAACAATTGATTCTTTTGGATAGGTTTACCGGGTTAAATTACCAAACATTGATATTGTAATTTAACTTTGTAATCCTAGTTAATACTTTATTGTGCTTTAATTATTCTTAACATTGATGCTATGTAAACAATCTGATCATCACGATTATCACTCACGATATCGCGCCCCTAGAACCTTCCGCCCGGCGGGGAAGTTGATCCGTCCCGCCGGCTCGAGGTGTGACATAAACAACATAAATTTAAGCATTGACCGTGACTTATTTTGTTAATTTAAACAATGTTAAAAAATACCTTTCTATAAAAACCATCCCTTTTGCGCATTACCAACATCGGGATTTTCAGAAATAGTTAGCCAAGATCTGACCAACGCAACCTCTTCTTCATCGGACCAACGCTTGGCCGGTGGTTTCTTTCCTATTGGTTTCTTTCCCGTTCGCCTAACCGGTTCTTCTTCTTCTTCCGACTCGACTTGAACACTTTTATTATGTTCGCTTGAATCCGAGTCATCTTGATTATGGTCACGATAGTCTAAACATAAAAATAGACGTTAAATATAAACATATAAAAATAAACGTATAAAATTAAACTTATAAAAATAAAATATAAAAATAAATATATAAAAATAAAAATATTATAAACGTATAAAAAATACCTTGAAATGGAGATTGTTGTTGAAAAGCTTGTTGATCGAATTATTGGTAACTTTGTTGATCTTGTTGATATGATTGCTCCCAACGATTAAATTGTTGTTGAGTGCCCGGTGAATATTGCAAATATTGAGCCGGGTTCATTGGATCGTAGTAGAAGGTTGGTTGAGTCGGAGAAGGCATTTGTGGACGATACCCGGGTGTGTTGAACGGGTTCATTTGAGCCGTTAGAACATTTTTTGGTCGTAGTTTTCTAAATTTTTTGGTTGACGACCCACCATGTGATGAACCTCCTTCCATTTTACTTGAAAATTTTATAAATTTAATGTATAGATTGTAGAAGATGTAAGAAAAGTGTGAGATTTGTGGTTGTTTTAGAGTTCTTTAAATAGGAAAAAAATTGGAACTTTTTTTAAACCTCAACGGCATGGGCAACGGTCGAATTCCAACGGCTCTTTCTCCCCTCCCACGCTCGGCTTCCATCGGTGAGTAAACCCCGGATTACCACACCCCGAAACCGGGGGGCCGGTGTTCCCACTTTTCACCGAACCGGTGAATGGCTCCCCGGGTTCTTCCCGGCTTCCATTCCGAGCGCTCTAATTATATATATAACAATAAAAATGTCCGTAGAATTCTAACTGATTATCATTGAGTTTTTATTTTTCGGTTAAATAAGATCAGTTTTATACACTAATGTTGATGTAGTTGAAATGGTAACATTTTATGCGTCAATTCGGTTGGGCGTTTGTTCGAATCCCTTCCCCAGCTTTTTTTTTTTATTTCATTTCCTTCCATTTTTCTTTTAATATTCTTTTCCCAACTTTTTTTCCATCTCTCTTTTCACATTTTTACTCACCGCCGTCATCAAATCGCTCGCATACAAACGAGTCAACTACGTCATACCCGATGTCTAAACTTTAAATTTTCATCCTATGATTTTGGGTTATTTCTTTCATTCCCTCATTTTTCAAAAAAAAAAAAATTGCAAAATGTTATTTTAATTACCTTAAGTTTATAAACTTTCTAATTTAACACTTTTGTTTCTTTGCCAATAATGATTTCTGACGTGCTAAGTTTATGTAAGAGTTCACATAAATTCGTGTTGATACACTTTTCGAAATATTATTTTTCCGGAAACGAGTCAGGTCCAATATAGTATGTTTCCGTACTTGCTTATCTATGTTAGTCTATTTTTCAACGCAAATTATTTTAGGAGATTGGTTGTATCAAATTATTACGTTTTCATTTGATGAAATAAATTCCAAGTACTTTACATTTTGAAATCCCCGCAACGCGCGGCGGTTACTTTACTAGTTAACCTTATAGTTAGTTCGTATGACATTAAAAGTATCAAATTTTGTATATAATGCAATTAATTCAATTTTTAATTATTGGCAGAATGGTCGTGATCAAATAGCTACAATTATCCTTACTCGTTGTAATTTTTCGACCAAATTCATAAATCATGACAAGCATAGAATTTAATACATGCGTCATAGTCACCACTGACATATCATCTTTTTACACATTCTTTCTCCTTTTTTAACTTCAACACATCATTATCACATGCATAATCTCTCTTCCATATCACCATATATTTTAAATATATTTATGTTGATTTTAGAAATTTGGGCCCACATTAACTCCAAGTGCACCGCCCTTGACTAAATGTAATATTCGAAGTGCAACTGCCTAGTCACTACACTTTAGTGCATCATTCCGAAATGCCACCTTTGATCACGTGGGCCAAGTACACCCTCTCAAATTTTTAAACGAGAATTTTAGAACAAGCCAACAAAGCGTTATCCAAATTAATGATAATAATTGATCGCAATATTCTCCCGGTTTTATGGGGGGGCAGATTCATGTGCTATATGCATTACTCTTATGTTGTGAATCCCCCGTCCATATCAAATATTATCAATTATTGCCACCAAACAATTATCCACTAAACCAACCTACAACATGAATTAGACATCCTATTGTGGGGTTCTTTATACACTTATGTGGTGGATAAATAGGTTTAGCAAGTCAACGTATATCTTGTTCACTAGCCCTTGGGGACTTTGAAAGGCCAGTTTACGTGTCACCTTGATCATTTGACTCAGACTTGGCAAGTATATGAATGTTGACATGAAAATGTATTCATGTAGGTGATCCGAGGACAGTTCGAAACTATTTTTCGCGTTTTGTCTTAGAGGGATACTTTATTATATGCTTGTATAATTTTATTTGTGTTTTAAAGTGTTGGTGAATCTTGGATAGGTTAATATGATTTTTGGATAAAAGATTATATTTAGTTATAGAGAGAAGGTTTCAATTAAAAATGATGATTTGTGTGCAAACTATACAAAATATTAGTATTTTATTATGCAACTATTAATTATTTCTGCGCAATAAAAACACATGAATGTGAATTATCATGCGTAGATTATTCGTGATAATATGACTCAATTATTAATTGTTCCTGCGTTATAAAAATACGTGAGCAAAGAGTTACACACATAGATAAAGTTATCATGCATACAGTTTAAGTGTGCTTATGATTCTGCGTGATCTTATCACGCAAAAACAACTAACAATTATGAGTGATTTTATCAACTAAAATTCATACAATTGTACGCAATTTTCCTTCGCATAACAGCCGACTGTAACTAGACAATCAACCAATAGAAAGAGTTACAAATTGGGTCTTTTCTTCAAGAATATATGTAGGAATTATTACTTTTTATGTAGGAATTATTATTTAGGAATTATTCACTAAATCTCTTTCAATCCAATTTATGTAGGAGTTATTACTTTTTATGAAGAATATATAGTAATATACTAATAACAATACTCTCATTAGAACTATACATTGGAAAATAATTGTTACTAAATATTGTGTACTAGAAAATAAACCTAATGCAACCTTGGTAAAATATTGCATTAGGCTTTAAAAAATTTGCAATAGGTCTAATGCAACATTTTATTTGGAGCCGTATTAAAAGCAGCTGCATTAAAACTAGCGCAACACTTTGAAAGCCTATTGCAAACTTTTCTAAAACTGTTGTATTTAATGTTCAAATGCAACATCTTTATCTTTTCTTTACTCTTTAATAAAAGAGTAAAATTTTGTCACTTGTCAATTTCTCACAACAATAAGGACACTTGTCACATTTTTACAATATTATTGTCACATGTCAATTACCTATTATCTCACTTAATTCTCTCTCATATTAAATAACAATTATCACTCTTATTAAATAAATTATTTTTTTATTAAATAATTATAATACTAATAACTAATATATTATTTATCTTTTTATAATAAAACACACTTAAAAATTTTTTATAAAGCAAGAAATATTTTATTATTAAAAAAACAAAATTTATGTAAAAACAAGTTATCTTATAAAATGATTTTTTAAAAATAAAATATACTATAAAATAAGTTTTTAAACAATGAGATTTTTATAAACAACTAACGTTTTTTAATTTATTTAAAAACAGAAGTAATAAAAATGATAGAAAAGTTAAACTTTTTATCCATTATGTTTAACGCTATTTTTAAATCGGTCGTTTAACTTTAATAATTACAAAAATTATATTTATATTATTGATTTATAAAAGTTAGTTTTTAATATAATATAAACCAAAGTTTTTAACATCACTTATTTCAAAAATATAAATTGTTACACATCATAAAAACCGAGACTTTAACTCAAATCTACCTCAAATCGGATGATCTTGGGCTCTAAATCCTTGTATTTTCGTGATCTGCAAGTTGTTGTGGTCGTTTTGACACCAAAATGGCTTGATTTGGTGAAGAAACGTGGATTCTAGGGTTTGTGGTTTAGAGAGAGAAAGTAGAGAGAGGGAAAATAAAGGGTATTAAATGCCCTATTAAAGTCTTTCAAAATACCCGGTGTGTTCGGTCTCGTTCGGTTTTGCTCGGTTTTGCGTAGAAGCGTCGGTTTCCTTTCGTTTTCGTAACGATTCATTACGGTTTTAAAAGTAGAATTTATAAATTTAATTTAGGCGGTAATTCCTAGTAAATTAACTAATATCTTTTGTTTATTTTAAATTTCAGAAAACTTTAAACTTTAACTGTTTAAATCGAATCGTACAGTCGTCGCGCGTATTCGTTCGGATCGTCACCCGGACAATTACGACGATAACTACACTCTTCAATATGGTTTCATAATTATTAGACATCATTCAGAACGTTAAACTCTCAGATATATTCGTACAAATTGTCACCTATACGAATAATCTGTCCGTTTATCATTCACGTAACGACATCCATTGTTGTTTTGTTCTATACATCCTCACATACGTTTATACATAATAGAATCCTAACCAACAATCCCGTGATGGTTCCGTGTCGTCAGATAAATGTTTGACTGTTGAACCATAGTTCTGAGTTATGTTTCTACCATGAATGTGAAATTGTTTGTCACACCCCCTGCGCCGCGTGCGGAATCCACGGCGCGGTGACGTATGATTAGTTGAATCATGCACAAGTATTGAATAAGAACAACCACAATGGATTACTAAGTTTCATAATGTTTAGACAGTTGTTTAGTTACAGACAGTCTATCTACCAAAAGAATGACAACTACAGACCCAAAATATAGTTTACAAAATAAGACTTCAAACAAGACAATTAAACATTCAGGATTTTAGTGTGTTTCTAAATCCATCCTATCATGTTTCTTCATCTTGTTCTATCTTAACGGTCTCCTTAGTTGTCCTTAGAATGTCTTACACCTGATTACCTGAAACACGTGAAAAGTAACTGTCAACTACAGAAGTAGTTGGTGAGAACAATAGGTTTAACAATTGTAAACATGAATTTGCAGTGTAAGGCATATGTTTAAAGCAATAATTAAATTACATGGATAAGCTGCAACCCAAACTAACATCAAGTATGTAAAACGTGTCCAAACAGTCAACAGACTCTTTGCTAATGAAGCCAACATATAATCAAGTCCCAAACTACGTTTGGAGTTAGATAATGTATCAGCAGTTTTGATAAAACCATAATGAAACCAAACCTGCAGTTAGCTTATAAAACAAATTTAAAAGCTAACTCCATTTTGGTATGTCCCAATGTGTCCGATTTCCGTTGTTGTGATCACCTAGTACTAACGCTAATTAATATGAAACTTGATGTGTTTATAAGTTTGTTCACAACAGTGGACACCATGCTTTTGAATTTTGCTTTAAAGCCAATGATTAAATACCTTATTTGATAACATGATTTGAGAATCCTTGTTTGAATACTATGAATTGAATCCTTTGTTTGAACACCATGAAATGAATCCTTTGTTTGAACTTCACCATGAAAACCATTGTTTGAATACCTTGTTTTGAAACCTTTGATTGAGTACATAGAATAGTGTCCTTGTATAGTAACAAGGTTTATAAAAGATTATTTTCGAAAACACGAGTTTATAGTAAAAGAGTTATAAGTCACATTATTTAAAAGTGTTTGTCATTTATAAATCCATTCGAGTAAAACTGATATAAAATAGTTCAAGAAAACTTTATAAAACCTCTTTAATAGAAAGTGTTTAACAGTTGATAAAATCCTTCGAAACAGTTGAATAATCTGATGAAATTGTACCATGAACCTGTAATGTTTGAAGAATAGCATACATCTTGTATAATGAAATACATTTGTACATAGTGTATTTGATCACGTGTTCCACCCAAAAATAGTTGAAAAACGGTAAAAGAGGGGCTAATGTTCTCACCTGTCTGCAGTAGACTATGAACTATAACAAATAGCAAGTAGCAAACAGGACTTCTAACTGGTTCCTATATCATTGTAATCATACATAAGATATAAGATTTATAATTATAAAGACCTTGATGCATTGATTGACTAGTGTTATCATGATTTGTGATTACCATCTTGAATAACTTGTTCTCGTGTTTGGAAACGTTGTGTGATCTTGATAGTCATGATTATGATACTTGATTGATAAGTGATAAATGAAACAATTGTATCATGTTCTTTTGTACCCAACTTATGAACATAGAATAACAAATGTTAGTGATTCATGATAACCATGGTTTAACATGTATTTTGAAAAGGTGTTTGAATTGTTGTTATGTCTTTGGAATTATGAATTGATCTCATAATTATGTTGAGTTGCAAACTTAACCTATTTAAGATCAATTCTCAATTACCGTAAGTCGTGGGCCACACATTGGGCCTTAAGCCCATGAAACCATGAGGGCTTAATCAAAAGCCA
The DNA here is from genome assembly GCA_009363875.1 of Mikania micrantha. Lineage (NCBI taxonomy): Eukaryota > Viridiplantae > Streptophyta > Magnoliopsida > Asterales > Asteraceae > Mikania > Mikania micrantha. Next base: position 74,415,257 of record CM018693.1, read on the forward strand.
TGGGCCATATAGGTTAACAATGGGCCAAATGGGATGTGGTGTTGGCCAACAATATATATATATAGACCATGTAAAACGCCAAGGATAATATTGGGCCAATTAGGATCATAATGGACCGAATGAGATTTAATTGGGCCTAAAGGAATTGAGTTGGGCCGAATATGATGTGTAGTCCAAAGGTCCAAGCTAGGCTCAATGTTGGTTCATTATTGGGCCGAAATGGATATCGTGGGTCAAATAGGTGAATTGTTGGGCCAAGAGTCCTATTGGGCTTGATCTAATGTGGGCCGAAGTTAACTAATCGATTGGGCCAAGGAAATAAAGAAAAACGCATGTTTGTGTATCGGCTAACCCACTTGGCAGCGAACCTATCTGGTTTTTACTACTAAGGTTCGGCAAAAAGATGAAACCACCGGTTCGGCTACAAAACTAGCGAACCATGCAGAGTTTGGCTGCATCCAAAGGTTCAGCAAGCTGATTAAAGAACCATATAAGATTCGTCAAGGAGATAGGGTTTGTGACCATCTTTGATAGTTCGCCGATCATGGTGTCCAAAGGGATCGGCGGTTAAGGTGAAAGATTCGGCCTGCATGGGGTTCGGTGAGGGTTCGTGAAGCCATGCAAGGTTCGTGTAGGTTCGGGAAACCCATTAGGGTTCGTCTGGCTGTGATCAACGAACCATTGGTTCGAAACTGATGTAGGGTTCGCCAAAAGAAGGTTCGTCAAATGCATGAAGGTTCGGCTGGTCGGGCTAGGTTCGTTGGCTGGTTGGTGTTTGGCATGAGCTAGGCGAACCATGGTATAGGTTCTGCTCCTCCATCCCTTGTCACGACCTGCAACTCCGAACACCACCAATCCCATCGTTCTTACCTATTCTAAACTAAACGACATCACAAGTGATATCCGAAAGTTTAAGGTTGTGGCGATGATCCAGAATCGGCCAAGAATCAAGTTCGAACAACACACAAACAAAAACCCTCTTTTTCAGATTTTTAAACCGATTTTACCTCGTTTTTGGTCGGGCAAATCCACAGATCTCTTGTACTTTCGTGTAGAGGATATCGAGAGCTTCACGTAGGTTCAAGAATCACCAATTTTCGTCAAGAAATGAAGAAGATACACACGTTTGAAGTTTGTATTTTTAGAGAGAGGATAGGTTCGCGAATTTTGAGTTAGAGAGAGGTTGGTGGCTGCAATAAATGAGAGAAATAGCCTTCTTCAAGGCTTTTATAGTCCGGGTGGTATTCGGGTTCATTTCGGTCGCTCGATTCGCGTTTTAAAAACGTAACGCGCATTTTATGCGAATTAAATAAAGTGATTGTTATTCTCATCATTTTGATGAGTTTCAAAATTGTAAAAATGTAAAATAAATTATTTTAATTATTTTTACTCTTCGTGTGTTGACAGATCGTTAAACAGATACAATTACGTGTATACCCGCAATCGCGTACGTTTTCCGATCGTAAAATTATTTATAATCGTTCAATCATAATTATAAGTTCAACATTCGTATCATTATGGATCGACACCCATAACTATACCCAGTCTCGCTTACGTATTACGATTTTTGTTTAATTAATTGATTGTCATAGTATTCGTCTCAACACTACGCACTAACACTATCCCATTACACCGAACGCAGTATATGCATAGGGCATACCCCAGATTCCAGCTACCTGCCGTACCTAACGCCATCCCACCACTGTTTCGATATAATACGATATTGTTCTTGCCTAGCGAACTCGACTGTAAATAAATAATACATACTTATTCCTAAATAATAAAGATCCTAACACACAAGCACATTATTGAACACATGAATCACATTGACTGATTTGATATGAATACACATTTGTTCTAACACTGTTTACGGCTACCATGACTAAATGTACAACTGTTACAGTCTCCCCTCGTTAAGGGAATTTCGTCCCGAAATTAACTAGCCGAGGGTATTGTAAAAAGATGAGGGTACTTAAGCTTCATCTGGTCTTCACGTTCCCAGGTGAACTCAGCACCGCGTTTGCCCTCCCATCATACCTTTACGATCGGGATACGGCTTCGTTTGAGTTTCTTGACTCCATGATCCATGATTTCAACCGGACGTTCTATGAATTGCATGTTGTTTTGAATCTTAATGTCTTATAGTGGAATCTGAACATCATGATCTGCCAAGCATTTCTTAAGATTTGATATATGAAAAGTATCATAAACATTGCTTAGCTCCACTGGAAGTTTGAGTTTGTAGGCTACGGGACCAATCCGTTCCAGGATCTCAAAAGGTCCAACGTACCTTGGTGCAAGTTTCCCTTTCTTCCCGAATCGGAAAACGCCTTTCCAGGGAGAAACTTTGAGTAAGACTCGGTCACCTACTTGAAACTCAAGCGGTTTCCGACGTCGATCAGCATAACTCTTCTGCCGATCTCGTGCGGCCTTAAGCCTTGATTGAATGATTGTGTTTTGTCTGATGTTTCCTGAATGAGTTCTGGTCCTACGACCTGTGAGTCACCAACCTCGGTCCAACAGACCGGTGATCGGCACTTCCTACCTTATAAAGCTTCGAATGGTGCACATTGAATGCTTGTATGGTAGTTGTTGTTGTATGAAAACTCTATGAGTGGAAGATGAGTATCCCAACTCCCACTAAAGTCAATCACACAAGAACGAAGCATGTCTTCTAGTGTTTGGATAGTCCTTTCGCTTTGACCGTCGGTTTGGGGATGATACGCCGTGCTAAGATTAACACGAGTTCCCAAAGCCTTTTGCAATGATTGCCAAAAGCGAGAAGTGATTCGACTATCACGATCAGATATGATTGATGTTGGAGTACCATGATGCGCAATGATTTCGTTGATATACAATGTGGATAGCTTCTCCATTTTGTAATCCTCTCGGATCGGGAGAAAATGAGCAGATTTGGTGATTCGATCAACGATCACCCAAATCGAATCGTAACCTCGCGGAGTTCTCGGCAACTTGGTTATGAAATCCATGGAAATCTGTTCCCATTTCCATTGAGGAATTTCAGGTTGCTGCAGAAGTCCCGAAGGCTTTTGATGTTCTGCTTTGACTTTGGAACATGTAAGACATTTTCCCACGTACAGTGCTATGTCTTTCTTCATTCCTGGCCACCAATAAGATGCCCGCAAGTCGTGGTACATCTTATCTGCTCTAGGATGAACTGAGTATCGCGACTTATGAGCCTCATCACAGATGAGTGTGCGCAATTCTTCTGACTTTGGAATCCAGATACGACCGTTGAGATATAACACCCCGTCAGATCGAGGTTCCAGTTTCTTCTCAATTCCGCAGTCTAAGTCTGCCTTAAGCTGATTGTCTGTTACTACTTGTGGTTGTGCAATAGGAATCAAATCCTTCAAGTTTGGCTGTGTGTTGATCTCCATTGCTCTTACATGAATTGGTTTGACTGGTTCCTTACGACTAAGAGCATCCGCTACCACATTGGCTTTACCCGGATGGTAACGAATCTCACAGTCGTAATCAGTTAGAAGCTCAACCCAACGCCGTTGTCTCATGTTGAGTTCTTTCTGATTAAGGATGTGTTGCAGGCTCTTGTGGTCTGTATAGATGACACATTTAGTACGATACAGGTAGTGTCTCCAAATCTTCAATGCAAAGACCACAGCCCCTAACTCAAGGTCATGAGTAGTGTAATTCTTCTCGTGAACCTTAAGCTGCCTTGAGGCATAGGCAATCACCTTGTCCCGCTGCATAAGTACACAACCGAGACCAAGGTTTGAAGCATCACAGTAGACAATGAAATCATCACTGCCTTCTAGAAGGCTAAGGATAGGGGAGTTGCATAACTTCTGTTTAAGAAGTTGAAATGCATGTTCTTGTTTTTGTCCCCATATAAACGTTTGACTTTTCTGGGTCAAAGTAGTAAGTGGCAAGGCGATCTTTGAAAAGTTTGCAATGAACCTTCTGTAATAGCCTGCCAATCCCAGAAATGAACGAATCTCTGTTGGAGTAGATGGGGTAGTCCAGTTCTTAATCGGCTCAATCTTTGCTGGATCTACATGTATCCCATCTTTGTTTATGACATGTCCTAAGAAGTGAACTTCTTTTAGCCAAAATTCACATTTTGAGAATTTAGCATAAAGTTGTTCCTCTCTCAGTAATTCTAGGACTTTCTTCAAATGATCCTCATGCTCTTATTCTGTCTTTGAATAGATCAGTATATCGTCAATAAAGACGATAACAAACTGGTCTAAGTACGGTCTGCAAACTCGATTCATCAAGTCCATGAACACTACAGGTGCCTTGGTCAGCCCAAATGGCATAACCACAAAGTCGTAGTGTCCATATCGAGTCCTAAATGCAGTCTTTGGTATATCCTCATCATTTACTCGCAACTGATGATACCCGGATCGTAAATCAATCTTAGAGAAGCAAGTTGCTCCCTGTAATTGATCAAACAGATCATCGATCCTAGGTAAAGGATATCTATTCTTGATTGTTAACTTGTTCAGCTCACGATAATCGATGCACATACGAAATGAACCGTCTTTCTTCTTGACAAAGAGAACCGGAGCTCCCCAAGGAGAGAAACTCAGTCTTATGAAACCTTTGTCTAAAAGTTCTTGAAGTTGACTAGACAGTTCTTGCATCTCAGACAGTGCTAATCGATATGGTGACTTCGCCACTGGGTTTGCTCCAGGGACGAGATCGATTCTAAACTCCACTTGCCGGATCAGTGGTAATCCTGGTAAGTCTTCTGGAAACACTTCAGGATAATCTCTGATAACTGGAACGTCTCTAACTGCTTTCTTTTTAGGTTTCTTCTCCACCACGTGAGCCAAGAATGCATAGTATTTCTTCCTCATGTACTTCCTAGCCTTGATTCATGACACAATCTTCAATCCGCGACAGGGTTTCTCGCCATAGATTCTCATCGTTTCGCCGGACGGTAAAGGAATCCGAATAAGTTTCTCCGAACATACAATTTCGGCATTGTTTTTAGACAACCAATCCATTCCTGTCACAACTTCGAAGCTTCCGAGTGTCATAGGAATAAGATCGATGAGGAAAAGATGGTCGTTTAATCTTAATTCACAACCATGTATTATGGAATCTACAACTATGGTTTTACCATTGGCTACTTCCACAGTGTAGGGAGCAGTAAGTATAGATGGTTGCTTATCAAGCAAAGAAGCAGTATGAGCAGAGATAAAGCTTTTATCAGCACCAGTATCAAATATGATATGTAATGACCATTAATGAGAAATGTACCCGTTACGACTGCTGGCTCGTCGCGTGCTTCGGTAGCTCCGATAATAAACGCACGAGTAGTAGTAGTGTTGTTGTTGAGACGTGGACATTGGTTTCTGAAGTGTCCCTCTGCTCCGCAATTATAACAGGTTCTTCCACCTGCAGTAGTAGGAGTAGTGGTAGTAGTTGTGGCAGCAGCAAGATGAGTAGCTCGGCATGTAGCTGCCAAGTGTCCCATCTGTCCACACTTGAGACATTTTTTGCATGGAGTATTGGGTAGGTGATGATATTGGCATTTGGTGCAAAGTGGAAACGGGCCAGTATAAGGCTTTCTGGCTGTTGCAGATTGTGGCATAGCAGTAATGGGTGTGGCATGAGTGGGTGCAGCTACAGTCATGGCTGCAAAGTTCTTGATTGTCTTCTGCTTCTTCTTCTTGTGATGGTGCTGTTCAGGCTTCTTTCCTTCATCAATCTGTGCTCTCTTGTACCCCTTTCGGGTGAGCACCCCAGACTTAACATATTCTTCAGTGAGGGTATCACCAAGCTGAATTGCCGCCTCCAGAGTAGTGGGGTTATTTCCCATAACAGTTCCCCTGACGACTAGAGGTAAACCCTCAATGTACTTCTCTATCCTGCGGGATAGAGGAGTAACCATGTGTGTCACCAGAATGCACAACTCATGAAAACGAGTTGTATACTTCGCGTTCTCACCACTGTCTTGGGCCAGATTCCACATCTCAACCTCAAGTTTCTTCAATTCATGACGTGGACAAAACTTTTCCACAAGTAACTTCTTGAAATCCTCCCAGGATAAGGCCAAAGCAACCTCTCGTCCTCTGGTGTTCTTCTCAGAATTCCATCAGGTGAGTGCGCCTTTGTGAAAAGCGCTTGAGGCCATCTTGACCTTCAGATTTTCAGGACATCTTGTGAAGTCCAGGATATCCTCAATGCTCTCTAGCCATTGCAGTAGACTGGTAGCTCCCTCAGTACCAGCATACTTAGGAGGTTTAGCATCATTGAACTGCTTGAAAGTGAAGTTAGCAGTTCCTGTGTTAGTAGCATTTGAGTTATGTGCTGAATCACTGGTACTTCCCCGAAGATTCTGGGTGATATCAGTGACCATACCCGGAATGACATCCCTCATGTGTACAGCGATGGCCCGAGCAATCTTGTTGATCTCATCGTCGTTGCCACTTGTCGAACCCCCTCCGTTAGGATCACGTCGGGGAGGCATTCTACGAATAGAAGCCACAAGTGGGTCAGTAATGAGAAAGGATACAATTGAATTTGCATGATAAAATTAGTAATATATCCATACTACTAGTATTATCATTCAATTGTAATATGAGCATGTACATGTATAAGCAATCAGCTCATTAGCATACTTCTCATGTGAATGTGTATGATGTTCCATGATCTCACTCCACCAAACCTACACACTGACACTTTCCCGATATACCGAAGATAGCTTATATATAGGGCATACAAAAGGGTCAAGCAAACTGCCAGCCCAGACGCCATCCCACCACCGCTTCGATATACCACGATCATGTCCTTGCTAGCATTTGGCAACATGTTTGTACTGATTCCCATATATGTTCCATTAATTTAGAATCCCATGATCTTTGATCAATTTGAACTATGATTGAATCCATGATTGAACTATGTTTGAATTATGTGTGCACCTACTAACAACGGTTAACATGTAGAACTAAATCATATGTGTGCTCTACATTTTACTTGTTAAACTGTGTTAGTAAATACTAATGATGTAATCACTAAAGAATTTTACTTAAGGTTTACATTGAAAGAATGTTCACAACTTGATTGATTCACACGCAATGTTTGACTCCTCCAAGTTTGAATAGCACAATGATTTGATTCACCAATGATTGTATCTCAACTGATTGTATCTCATATGTTTGACTAATGTTCAATGATTCCAGTTGCTCCCGAATCTTTACTTCAAATACGAACGCCGGATTCCCCCTGACATACCGAAATAAGCTTATATATAGGGCTAGCTCTCACCGCCCACCACTTACCTCAGCACGTCAGCGTTAATCCGCCGTTTGTATTTGGAGTTAAGATTCCAACTCTTGATTGATTATGATTGATTCATGTTTGTCTCTTGTTCCTTGATTATGATTATGAATGTGTAAACCCTGGTTCTTAATTTACTTGAAATTAAAACCTTAGGTTTTAGTATGTGTGTCCTAGATTAATTAACCTAGGTTCTTAATACTTACAGTATTGAGTATAATGATCTCATGTGAGAACTTCAACTAAAGAATACTGTTACACAGATTCTAAGTTCTAAAGTTCCTATGATAATGAATACCTGATAATGACAACATGACAAGGATTTCATATCAAAGATTCTAAAATTATAGATCTTGACCTCTGAATTCCTATGATGAACATGATGAGGATTTTTGATCAAAGATACTAAGAACACAGATCTTTGCCTCTAAATTCCTCTGATGAACTCTGATTGAGAATTCCAGATCAAGAATACTAAGAATACAGATCCTTGCCGCTGGAATCCTTTAATGAACTCTGTGTGAGAATTTCAGATCAAGGATACTAAGAATACAGATCCTTGCCTCTGAAATCCTTTACTGAATATATGTGAGAAATTTAATTCGGTTTCTAAAATTATAGAATTCCGATTCAAATTCCTTGACTCGATATCTAATCTTAGAAAAATATCCCTAAGATCTTTCAAGCTTAATATGGACTTAACGCTTACTTAAGTTTACTTAGATCCTAAGTATCCTCAAGTCTATAGCACTTATCCTATTGGGTAGCTTAGGTTATAGTCTAGGTCATTAATTATTGGGTTTTTCCTAGTTCTATACAACCTTGGCTCTGATACCAACCTGTCACACCCCCTGCGCCGCGTGTGGAATCCACGGCGCGGTCACGTATGATTAGTTGAATCATGCACAAGTATTGAATAAGAACAACCACAATGGATTACTAAGTTTCATAATGTTTAGACAGTTGTTTAGTTACAGACAGTCTATCTACCAAAAGAATGACAACTACAGACCCAAAATATAGTTTACAAAATAAGACTTCAAACAAGACAATTAAACATTCAGGATTTTAGTGTGTTTCTAAATCCATCCTATCATGTTTCTTCATCTTGTTCTATCTTAACGGTCTCCTTAGTTGTCCTTAGAATGTCTTACACCTGATTACCTGAAACACGTGAAAAGTAACTGTCAACTACAGAAGTAGTTGGTGAGAACAATAGGTTTAACAATTGTAAACATGAATTTGCAGTGTAAGGCATATGTTTAAAGCAATAATTAAATTACATGGATGAGCTACAACCCAAACTAACATCAAGTATGTAAAACGTGTCCAAACAGTCAACAGACTATTTGCTAATGAAGCCAACATATAATCAAGTCCCAAACTACGTTTGGAGTTAGATAATGTATCAGCAGTTTTGATAAAACCATAATGAAACCAAACCTGCAGTTAGCTTATAAAACAAATTTAAAAGCTAACTCCATTTTGGTATGTCCCAATGTGTCCGCTTTCCCTTGTTGTGATCACCTAGTACTAACGCTAATGAATATGAAACTTGATGTGTTTATAAGTTTGTTCACAACAGTGGACACCATGCTTTTGAATTTTGCTTTAAAGCCAATGATTAAATGCCTTATTTGATAACATGATTTGAGAATCCTTGTTTGAATACCATGGATTGAATCCTTTGTTTGAACACCATGAAATGAATCCTTTGTTTGAACTTCACCATGAAAACCATTGTTTGAATACCTTGTTTTGAAACCTTTGATTGAGTACATAGAATAGTGTCCTTGTATAGTAACAAGGTTTATAAAAGATTATTTTCGAAAACACGAGTTTATAGTAAAAGAGTTTATAAGTCACATTATTTAAAAGTGTTTGTCATTTATAAATCCATTCAACTAAAACTGATATAAAACAGTTCAAGAAAACTTTATAAAACCTCTTTAATAGAAAGTGTTTAACAGTTGATAAAATCCTTCGAAACAGTTGAATAATCTGATGAAATTGTACCATGAACCTGTAATGTTTGAAGAATAGCATACATCTTGTATAATGAAATACATTTGTACATAGTGTATTTGATCACGTGTTCCACCCCAAAATAGTTGAAAAACGGTAAAAGAGGGGCTAATGTTCTCACCTGTCTACAGTAGACTCTAAACTATAACAAATAGCAAGTAGCAAACAGGACTTCTAACTGGTTCCTATATCATTGTAATCATACATAAGATATAAGATTTATAATTATAAAGACCTTGATGCATTGATTGACTAGTGTTATCATGATTTGTGATTACCATCTTGAATAACTTGTTCTCGTGTTTGGAAACGTTGTGTGATCTTGATAGTCATGATTATGATACTTGATTGATAAGTGATAAATGAAACAATTGTATCATGTTCTTTTGTACCCAACTTATGAACATAGAATAACAAATGTTAGTGATTCATGATAACCATGGTTTAACATTTATTTTGAAAAGGTGTTTGAATTGTTGTTATGTCTTTGGAATTATGAATTGATCTCATAATTATGTTAAGTTGCAAACTTAACCTATTTAAGATCAATTCTCAATTACCGTAAGTCGTGGGCCACACATTGGGCCTTAAGCCCATGAAACCATGAGAGCTTAATCAAAAGCCATGGGCCATTTAGGTTAACAATGGGCCAAATGGGATGTGGTGTTGGCCAACAATATATATATAGACCATGTAAAAATCCAAGGATAATATTGGGCCAATTAGGATCATAATGGACCGAATGAGATTTAATTGGGCCTAAAGGAGTTGAGTTGGGCCGAATATGATGTGTAGTCCAAAGGTCCAAGCTAGGCTCAATGTTGGTTCATTATTGGGCCGAAATGGATATCGTGGGTCAAATAGGTGAATTGTTGGGCCAAGAGTCCTATTGGGCTTGATCTAATGTGGGCTGAAGTTAACTAATTGATTGGGCCAAGGAAATAAAGAAAAACGCATGTTTGTGTCTCGGCTAACCCACTTGGCAGCAAACCTATCTGGTTTTTACTACTAAGGTTCGGCAAAAAGATGAAACCACCGGTTCGGCTACAAAACTAGCGAACCATGAAGAGTTCGGCTGCATCCAAAGGTTCGGCAAGCTGATTAAAGAACCATATAAGGTTCGTCAAGGAGATAGGGTTCGTGACCATCTTTGATAGTTCGCCGATCATGGTGTCCAAAGGGTTCGGCGGTTAAGGTGAAAGATTCGGCCTGCATGGGGTTCGGTGAGGGTTCGTGAAGCCATGCAAGGCTCGTGTAGGTTCGGGAAACCCATTAGGGTTCGTCTGGCTGTGATCAACGAACCATTGGTTCGTTACTAATGTAGGGTTCGCCAAAAGAAGGTTCGTCAAATGCATGAAGGTTCGGCTGGTCGGGCTAGGTTCGTTGGCTGGTTGGTGTTTGGCATGAGCTAGGCGAACCATGGTACAGGTTCGGCTCCTCCATCCCTTGTCACGACCTGCAACTCCGAACACCGCCAATCCCATCGTTCTTACCTATTCTAAACTAAACCACATAACACAAGTGATATCCGAAAGTTTAAGGTTGTGGTGATGATCCAGAATCGGCCAAGAATCAAGTTCGAACAACACACAAACAAAAACCCTCTTTTTCAGATTTTTAAACCGATTGTATCGGGCAAATCCACATATCTCTTGTACTTTCATGTAGAGGATATCGAGAGCTTCACGTAGGTTCAAGAATCACCAATTTTCGTCAAGAAATGAAGAAGATACACATGTTCGAAGTTTGTATTTTTAGAGAGAGGATAGGTTCGCGAATTTTGAGCTAGAGAAAGGTTGGTGGCTGCAATAAATGAGAGAAATAGCCTTCTTCAAGGCTTTTATAGTCCGGGTGGTATTCGGGTTCGTTTCGGTCGCTCGGTTCGCGTTTTCGGAACGTAACGCGCATTTTACGCGAATTAAATAAAGTGATTGTTATTCTCATCATTTTGATGAGTTTCAAAATTGTAAAAATGTAAAATAAATTATTTTAATTATTTTTACTCTTCGTGTGTTGACAGATCGTTAAACAGATACAATTACGTGTATACCCGCAATCGCGTACGTTTTCCGATCGTAAAATTATTTATAATCGTTCAATCATAATTATAAGTTCAACATTCGTATCATTATGGATCGTCACCCATAACTATACTCAGTCTCGTTTACGTATTACGATTTTTGTTTAATTAATTGATTGTCATAGTATTCGTCTCAACACTACGCACTAACGCTATCCCATTACACCGAACGCAGTATATGTATAGGGCATACCCCAGATTCCAGCTACCTGCCGTACCTGACGCCATCCCACCACTGTTTCGATATAATACGATACTGTTCTTGCCTAGCGAACTCGACTGTAAATAAATAATACATACTTATTCCTAAATAATAAAGATCCTAACACACAAGCACATTATTGAACACATGAATCACATTGACTGATTTGATATGAATACACATTTGTTCTAACACTGTTTACGGCTACCATGACTAAATGTACAACTGTTACATTGTTCTATGATAAACATAAACTGATAATGATATACATGTATCACACATAGTTTGTACCTGAGTTACTGTTCATGTACTGTTCCGATCACTGTTCCGGTTGCGTTTCTGGCACTGATGTTACAGTCTCGCCTTGTTAGAGAAATTTTGTCCCGAAATTTAAGAATCGTTATTAGGTACGGCTTCCTCTGTAAATAGTTGGGGATACTTGAACTTCATGTGATCCTCGCATTCCCAAGTAAACTCATGTCCTCGCTTTGAATTCCATCGAACCTTGACAATTGGAATACGGCTTCGCTTTAGTTGCTTAACTTCGCAATCCATAATCTCTAAAGGTTCTTCGATAAAATGTAGTTCTTTGTCCACTTGAATTTCTTCGATTGATATAGTGAGTGATTCGTCGGGAAGGCATTTCTTAAATTCGAGACATGAAACTCGTCATGCACACCACTGAGTTCATTTGGTAATCTCAGTCTATACGCCACAGGACCAATTCGTTCAACGATTTCGAACAGTCCAACGTATCATGGTGCTAATTTTCCTTTCTTTCCAAAACGAACTACGCCGTTCCATGGGGATACTTTTAACATGACACGGTCTCCCACTTGAAATTCCAACGGCTTGTGCCGTTTGTCGGCATAGCTCTTTTGTCTGCTCAAGGTTGCTTGTAACCTTTGTTGAATCTGAGCAATTTCATCAGTAGTTTCCTGAATAAGCTCTGTGTAACATCAGTGCCGCACGCGTGCCGGAACAGTGATTGCAACAGTAAACTTGAACAATAAATCAGGTACACATTGCGTGAAACTATTTTTATACTATTGATGCATTATGATTAACATGAAACTATTATACGATTGTCTGAATCTGACTTAAACCTTAGGGTTTAACAGTCAGAAACATGTCAGACAACACAGTGTTGAGACATAGATACTTGATTTGATACTATTGTGTATAAACGTATGTGAGGTTAAACAGAATGAAACTTTAACGGTTATTGTTACGGAATGCTAAACAGAAGAATTATTCGTATAGGTGACGATCTGTACGAATGATTCTGATAGTTTAACATTCTGAAATAATGACTTAACAGTAGAAAACAAGAATCAGAAAGCCAAGCCATTGTTGTGTTCGTTCGAATGACGATTCGAACGAATACGCGCCATGGCGACGCGTTCTGACGAAACGAAAACGAATAACGATACGAATGATCATAAATTTAAGGAAATATAATATTTCCTATTTTACAATTTTGAAACTCATCATAAATAAATAAACTAAACTATTTTATTATTTCGCGAACAAATTTTCGAAACGCTTAAAATGATGGAATTCGATAAATAATTAAATTAAACGAAATTTAAAATAATTTTCAGAAACAAATACTATCCAAGTAGTCTAAAATAAATCCTTTTATTTCATTTACGAGAAACGCGCGTAACGACCCGGAAACGCGACGAAAATACGAACCGAGCAACCGAAACGAACCCGAATACCCCCGGGGTATATAAGCCTTGAATGAGGCTATTTTTCTCATTTATGACAAACCCTTTCTCTCTCCAGTTTCATATTCCCGTTCGTCTCTCTCTCTCTCTCTAAGTTCACCATCTTAAAACCTTCATATCTTGAGCAATCCTTGACTAAATCGCGAGTTCTTGGAGCCTAAACGAAGATCTCGAAGTCCTCTACGTAGAAGTACAACCGATCTGAGAGTTTGCTCGACCGATTTTAAGGTATGAAGCAACTTAGGGGCTAGAAATTAGGGTTTTTATCACCCAAACTCGACCACTCTCATTAACTGGTGCAAACCTCTCACCCACACTAGTCCTACAACACGATGAGCCGACCTGCACGTGGAAATACCTTGAGAGTAACCAGATCGAGTGGCTGACCGTGGTGATGATGACAACTACACAGGGTTCGTGGGTTTCAAATTGTGGCCGAACCCTGCAAAAGTTCTCATATTGCCGAACCTTCATCGCCTCATCTCAGAAGAACCCTTACCCTTGGACGAGCCTTCTGCGAACCCTAATGCTAAGTAGCCGAACCCTGATGGTCCTCTGACGAACGAACCTGTTACACCTGCTTAACCTACCTACCACCGAACCCTTGGTTCGTTTGTCACCATCAGCTGAACCTTATGGGACCAGCGAACCCTTGGATCGCCAACCTATGAACGAACCTTCAAGCGAACCAGGAAGCATGGGAGCTGCGAACCAGTCTAGTTTCCAACTACTTCTAACGAGCCGAACCCTTCCCATGCATGATGGCCGAACCTTGTACTCACCCGAAACTTTCATTGGCTGTCGAACCTATGAGCTGCCTCACATTACCGAACCCTTTCTTATGGCCACGAAGCTTCTTCCATCATGACCGAACCTTAACAAGGGTTCGCTGCAATCGGCAATTGCTTCTGCCGGTTGATATAAGCCCCACATTCTTGATCGTGTGGATCCAATTAGCCAATGCTTGATAACGATTGGGCCAGCCTTTGTTTTTCTGCAACCCAACCTCGTGTGACTTTCCTTGGCCCATGATGTTCGGCCCACATTGTATTCAACCTAATAGAATTAGTAGCCGAAATGAAATATTCGGCCCAAGCATGATAATCGGCCCAACCCCATTATTTAGCCCAATTCATCCTATGCGGCCCAACCATGTGACCCAATAACATATTGGGTTAAACAAGTTTAAGTGAACCATAGTCATTTAATCCAAATCAAGGTCAGATCAATTGGGCTAGACCCATATGGTTGATTACGGCCATGTCACAATTTCTAGGCAAACCTTACATTCGGCCCATATGTTTACATGTTTAAATGAATGATCAAAATGTTTATTTTAAAGGAACATACTACAAAGGAAATCATAGTAGTTACAATTAAGATGATGAACGACTTTAGAAACAATACTTAAAACCTTTAACTCTTATAACTGTGATGCCACGAACCATTTTGAACTCAAGGGTGACAACAAGTGCGATAAACCTATAATATAAATGCAATGCAACATTAGTCACAAGTAAACAAGGGCCGAATGACTATCGAGACTCACGGGTGTTAGCCAACATTAGGGCTAACACTAACACTTACAAGTACACGAATCAATACCACACATACTTATAAGTTCCAACACTATGAAAACAATACAGGAGCGTGAACATCATAACAAGTGCAAACAAAGAGCGCGTGCATTCTTATTCTACTTAGTCAAACACTACGGACACAAGGTGAGTTCATTTGTCCCTTTTCAAACTTATTTGTTTTACTTCGGGACTGAGAAGCATGTTAAACATTTTCATAAACTATTGAAATGTTATTTAATGCTTTAAACGTAAACATGATACTTATGTTGAAACTTATGCTTGGAACTTAGTATACTTTGAAAAGCAATAGACTTGAAACTTATACTTTCAACTAGGGGCTTGAAACCATATGTTGGATACTTATGAGACTTGATGCTTAAACATGAGACTAGATGCTTGTGAAACGATATGCTGAAACATGATACTTGATGCTTATGAAACCATATGCTTAAACGTGATACTTTATGCTTGTGAAAACTATATGCTTATACATTAGACTCGATGCAAACTTATGGAATTCATGATGAGATATTGTGTGGACATTTGAGACTAAATGCTTGAAACTACTACTTGTGCATGAAACATTATGCATGTATCTAATCATAGGCTACGTAATTGCTAAACGACTGCTAGTGCAGAGCTTGTACCTACGGATTGAGATACATGTAAAACTTAACCATAACGAGGCTAAGTTATTACCTATATAAGAGACATGTAATTGCTAAACGACTGCTAGTGCAGAGCTTTTGTCTGCTTATATGAGGTATGTAATTGCTAAACTTAAACATAACGATGCTAAGCTATTATCTATATAAGAGACATGTAATTGCTAAACGACTACTAGTGCAGAGCTTTTGTCTGCTTATATGAGATATGTAATTGTTGGATTACTTGTGTATGCATGGCTTGTGTCTATGTATGAGAAACGTAATTGCTAAACGACTGCTAGTGCAGAGCTTGTATCTTGTATAGGAGACACGTAATTGCTAGACTACGCTTAACTAATTCATGAGATACGTAATTGCTAAACGACTGCTAGTGCAGAGCTTGTATCTATCCGTGAGCTACGTAATTGCTAAACGACTGCTAGTGCAGAGTTTGTACTCACGCATGAGATTAGGGACAGCTAAACTATGTGCGTGTGAAACTATGATGCTTCATAAACATACTTTGAAACTAACACTTGTGAACATTACAGACTTGTAAACTTTGAAACAGAAAACAAAAGCTTTGATGAGGAATGGGTTGATTGGTAGGTAAAATGCTTAATTATTATTAACAACAGTGTCATATCCGGATTAGTATGTGGTGGGATGGCGTCTGGGCGGGTTGTAGGCTCGACTCAGGGGTATGCCCTATATATAAGCATACCGATTTGGATATTACATGTGGAGTTAATGAGGTTAAGGTTTTACCGAAGGAGGTTTGTTAAAACTATTTTAAACTTATAAACCTTATGAACTCACCAACCATTGTGTTGACTTTGTTTTCTTACTTGCATTCTCAGGTGAAGAACAGGTATAAGCTAAGGCTTCAGGATTTGCATACTAGGTTGCCCAGATAGAGGATCTAGTAGACTTTTGGGAAGCACATCTTTTGTTGATGATACACATTACTTTTGATATCTTGTACATATACAAGATATAAACATTTGATTCTTTTGTTAGGTTTACTTAGTTAAATTGCTGAACTTTGATGTTGTAATTTAACTTTGTAATCCTAGTTATCATTTGATTGTGCTTTAGTTATTTTTAAACATTGATGCTATGTAAACAATCTGATCATCTAGATTATCACCCACGATATCACGCCCCGGGAACCTTCCGCCCGACGGGGACTCCGATCCAACCCCGCCGGCTCGGGGTGTGACAGATTGGTATCAGAGCTCAAGGTTATAGAGAATAATAGGTCATTTACTTAAACGGTTTGGCCTAGACTATAACTTAGGGACCCTCATGTAGAGAGCATAAGACTTAAGTTTGCATTGTGTTTTCTGCATTCGATCACTGCACTAACCAAATTCTTTTGGTTATGATCAGAATGCCGCCTAGAAAACAATCGACTCCGATGCCTACTACTCAGACTTCTGCACCACACTCTTCTACTCCATCACCACCAGATTCACCACCGCCACCTCCTCCTCCTCCACATAGTCCTCCTCCGAACACAACTACGGGACCAGTTATTGATCCTGCTACCATCGCCTTGGAGACACTGCTGAGTACCCAATTGAAAAGCCAACTGAAAGATGTCATCCCAGAGATGATAAATCGGATTCAGGGACATGGAAACACCTCTGCCCATACCACCGGAGAGGCTAGTGGAAACACTGGTCATACTTCTGACTGCTCCTACAAATCCTTTGTAGGATGCAAACCCCCAAGCTTTACTGGAGTCGAAGGCGCTGTTGGATTATCCAATGGCTAGAAAAGATGGAGAACACTCTGGACATTAGCAGCTGTCCAGAACACCATAAAGTTCGTTATGCAGCCGGTTTATTCAGCAAGCGAGCACTGACATGGTGGAATGCTCAGATCTGAGCAAAGGGGAGAGATGAGGCAATGGCGATGCCATGGGCAGAATTTAAACTTCTTTTGAGGAACGAGTTTTGCCCAAAACATGAACTACAACAGCTGGAGATTGAGCTCTCGAACCATGAGATGAAGGGAGCTGATCATATGACTTTTACCAACCGCTATCATGAACTGGTAGCCTTGGTGCCAGAGATGGTGCCTACCTTGGAAAAGCTAATTGATCGCTATGTAGCAGGATTATCTTCTTGTATACAAAGCATTGTACTGCCTTCATATCCTGCTACTCTAGAGTCAGCCATCTCCCTCTCGGCTAAGCTTACCAAGGTAATGGTAAAGTATGGAGTCTTAAAAGATGATACTAGAAAAGCCAAGGAAACAACATCAAAGAAACCAGAGTACCACCAGAAGAAGAAACAAAAGGTCGTCAAAAACTATGCGGCCGTCACCCCTCTGCGACAGGCACCTGCAGCGCCTGTCAATCCTGCTACTAGGGGTTATGGGGGAGAACATCCCCAGTGCACTCACTGCAAGTATCATCATCCTCCTGCTGCTAAATGTAGGAAGTGCACAAATTGTGGTCGGTTTGGCCACTGGGTTAGCAAATGCCGTGTTGCTGTGAATCAGTCTACCATCACTGCAGCAAGAGCACTACCTCCACCACCACCACCACAGAATCCAGGCAACAACAACAACAACAGAGGATGCTACACCTGCGGGGAAACGGGTCATTTCTCCCGTGACTGTCTAAAGAGAGTGCAACCTGGAGCACAAGCACATCGCGGACGAGCTTTTGTTATTGGAGCCAATGCTGCACGCCAAGACCCTAATGTGGTCACTGGTACATTTCTTTTACATGACTCTTATGCCTCTATACTATTTGATACTGGTGCAGACCAGAGTTTTATTTCATCTGATTTTGCTCAACAACTTAGTCTTACTGAGGAAACTTTAGACTCCCCTTATATTATCGAAGTAGCAAATGGGAAACAAGTTACAGTTAGCACTATACTTAGGAACTGCCCACTTACACTCACAGATCACACATTTACCATCGACTTGTTGCCGATGGAGTTGGGCAGTTTCGACATCATTGTGGGGATGGACTGGCTATCACTCAATAGAGTTGAAGTCATCTGTTCTAAAAAGCTACTTCGGATTCCAGTGACGAATGATCGTGTACTGGAAGTTCGTGGGGATCAAGCAAAGCGAAACGTAAGGATCATATCATGCACAAAACCGCGTAAGGGTCTGCAAAATGCATAGCCTTCTTGGCTCACGTGGTGGAAAAAGAGAAAGACAAGAAAACAATACAAGACGTGCCGATAGTGAAGGAATAGCCAGAAGTGTTTCCTGAAGATCTACCTGGTTTGCCACCTGTGCGACCGGTAGTGTTTGTATTGATTTGATTCCTAGAGCAACACCTGTTGCTAATTCTCCTTACAGGTTAGCACCTTCGGAGATGCAGGAATTATCCAACCAACTACAGGAACTTCTTGATAAAGGTTTCATCTGACCGAGCTACTCACCTTGGGGAGCTCCGGTTCTGTTCGTGAAAAAGAAGGATGGATCCTTTCATATGTGCATAGATTACAGGGAGTTAAACAAACTAACCATCAATAATCGGTATCTATTACCGAGGATTGATGATTTGTTTGACCAATTGCAAGGAGCTCAATACTTTTCAAAGATCGATCTGCGTTCCGGATACCATCAACTCAGAGTACAGGATGAAGATATACCAAAGACGGCATTTCGTACCAGGTACGGGCATTACGAGTTCATGGTGATGCCTTTTGGTTTGACGAATGCACCCGCGGTTTTCATGGATCTCATGAACCGTGTGTGTAAGCCGTACTTGGATCAATTTGTTATTGTTTTCATTGACGACATATTGATCTATTCTAAAAGCAAAGAAGAACACGAACAACATCTTAGAATGATCTTAGAACTGTTAAAGGAAGAGAAACTCTATGCCAAATTCTCTAAGTGTGAGTTTTGGTTAAAAGAGGTTCAATTCCTAGGCCACGTTGTTAACAGTGAGGGAATACACGTTGATCCTGCCAAGATTGAAGCAACAAAAGATTGGGACACTCCGAAGACACCGACGGAGATACGCTCTTTTCTAGGCTTAGCAAGCTATTACAGAAGGTTCATCTCGAACTTTTCTAAGATAGCTCTGCCACTCACAAAGCTGACACAGAAAAGCGAGCCGTTTATTTGGGAGAAAAAGCAAGAAGAAGCTATCCAGACTCTGAAGCAAAGACTATGTGATGCTCCAATCTTATCACCCCCAGACGGTTGTTATGACTTTGTTGTGTATTGTGATGCATCCCATCAAGGACTTGGCTGTGTACTTATGCAGCGGGACAAAGTTATTGCTTATGCTTCGAGACAACTAAAGATTCATGAGAAAAACTACACTACTCATGATCTAGAACTGGGAGCTGTGATATTTGCCTTGAAGATCTGGAGACATTACCTATATGGCACCAAGTGTACCATATTTACAGATCACAAAAGTCTGCAACACATATTTGATCAGAAGGAACTCAACATGCGACAACGACGATGGGTTGAGCTTCCAAATGATTACGACTGTGTAATCAAGTACCATCCGGGCAAGGCAAACATGGTAGCTGATGCCTTGAGCTGGAAGGAACGGGTCAAACCTTTGCGAGTCAGAGCAATGGGAATGACTGTGCAGACAAGTTTACACGACAACATCATACAAGTACAACAAGAGATTATTGAACGTGAAAACTTGAAGAAAGAACTTGATTGCGGTGTGGAGAAACAATTGGAAACAAAACCTAATGGACTCGTTTACTTCAAGGATCGTATCTGGATCCCTGCAGTAGATGAGTTGAGGAAGCTTATTTTTGATGAAGCACACAAAACCAAGTACTCTGTGCATCCCGGTGCTGATAAAATGTACCAAGACTTGCGTGCGTTTTATTGGTGGTCGGGTATGAAGAAAGACATAGCTGAGTATGTTGGTAGATGTCTCACATGTACTAGGGGGAAGGCGGAACACCAGAAACCGTTAGGTTTACTGGAACAGCCTGAAATTCCACTTTGGAAGTGGGAACAGATAGCTATGGACTTCGTTACTAAGCTACCCCGCACTTCCAGTGGACATGACACTATTTGGGTTATCGTTGATCGATTAACCAAATCTGCTCGTTTCTTGCCGATGCGAGAAACTTACTCGATGGATAAACTAGCGAAGCTTTACATCAATGAGATAGTGGTACGCCATGGTGTGCGATTTTCTATCATTTCAGATCGTGATAGCAGATTTACATCAAGGTTCTGGCAGTCATTGCAGAAATCTCTGGGGACGCAATTAAACTTAAGTACAGCTTATCATCCACAAACGGATGGTCAAAGCGAACGTCCTATTCAGACCCTGGAGGACATGTTGAGAACTTGTGTTCTAGACTTCGGTGGTAATTGGGATTCTCATTTGCCACTAATCGAGTTCTCCTACAACAATAGTTATCACAGCAGCATCGGTTGTGCCCCATTCGAGGCCCTTTATGGTCGAAAATGCCGGTCACCGATCTGTTGGTCGGAAGTGGGAGATAATCGAATAACTGGGCCAGAACTTATTCAAGAAACCACAGACAAGATTGCTCAGATACAACAAAGGTTACAAGCAACACGAAGCAGACAAAAGAGCTATGTCGATAAACGGCGCAAGCCGTTGGAATTCCAAGTGGGAGACCGTGTCATGTTAAAGGTTTCCCCATGGAAGGGCGTAGTTCTTTTTGCAAAGAAAGGCAAAATAACACCAAGATACGTGGGACCGTTCGAGATCATCGAACGTATTGGTCCTGTGGCGTACAGATTGAGCTTACGGGATGAACTTAGTGGTGTACATGATGTGTTTCACGTCTCAAACTTGAGGAAATGCCTTGCTGATGAAACTCTTATCATACCGGTTGAGGAAATTCAATTGGATGAAAACTTACGTTTTGTTGAAGAACCTTTAGAGATTATGGATCGCAAAGTTAAGAAACTGAGGCAAAGCCGTATTCCGATCGTTAAGGTTCGTTGGAACTCAAGGCGCGGACCCGAGTTTACTTGGGAACGTGAAGATCACATGAAGAACAAGTATCCCCAACTCTTTGCCGAGGAAGTCGTACCGAATAACGAGTCTTAAATTTCGGGAAGAAATTTCTCTAACAAGGGGAGACTGTAACATCAGTGCCGGACGCGTGCCGAAACAGTGATCGCAACAGTAAACTTGAACAGTAAATCAGGTACACATTGCGTGAAACTATTTTTATACTATTGATGCATTATGATTAACATGAAACTATTATACGATTGTCTGAATCTGACTTAAACCTTAGGGTTTAACAGTCAGAAACATGTCAGACAACACAGTGTTGAGACATAGATACTTGATTTGATAATATTGTGTATAAACGTATGTGAGGTTAAACATAATGAAACTTTAACGGTTCTTGTTACGGAATGCTAAACAGACGAATTATTCGTATAGGTGACGATCTGTACGAATGATTCTGATAGTTTAACATTCTGAAATAATGACTTAACATTAGAAAACAAGAATCAGAAAGCCAAACCATCGTCGTGTTCGTTGCGAATGACGATTCGAACGAATACGCGCGATGGCGACGCGTTCTGACGAAACGAAAACGAATAACGATACGAATGATCATAAATTTTAGGAAATATAATATTTCCTATTTTACAATTTTGAAACTCATCATAAATAAATAAATTAAACTATTTTATTATTTCGCGAACAAATTTTCGAAACGCGTAAAATGATGGAATTCGATAAATAATTAAATTAAACGAAATTTAAAATAATTTTCAGAAATAAATACTATCCAAGTAGTCTAAAATAAATCCTTTTATTTCATTTACGAGAAACGCGCGTAACGACCCGGAAACGCGACGAAAATACGAACCGAGCAACCGAAACGAACCCGAATACCCCCGGGGTATATAAGCCTTGAATGAGGCTATTTTTCTCATTTATGACAAACCCTTTCTCTCTCTAGTTTCATATTCCCGTTCATCTCTCTCTCTCTAAGTTCACCATCTTAAAACCTTCATATCTTGAGCAATCCTTGGCCAAATCGCGAGTTCTTGGAGCCTAAACGAAGATCTCGAAGTCCTCTACGTAGAAGTACAAACGATCTGAGAGTTTGCTCGACCGATTTTAAGGTTTGAAGCAACTTAGGGGCTGGAAATTAGGGTTTTTATCACCCACACTCGACCACACTCATTAACCGGTGCAAACCTCTCACCCACACTAGTCCTACAACACGATGAGCCGACCTACACGTGGAAATACCTTGAGAGTAACCAGATCGAGTGGCTGACCGTGGTGATGATGACAACTACACAAGGTTCGTGGGATTCAAATTGTGGCCGAACCCTGCAAAAGTTCTCATATTGCCGAACCTTCATCGCCTCATCTCAGACGAACCCTTACCCTTGGACGAGCCTTCTACGAACCCTAATGCTAAGTAGCCGAACCCTGATGGTCCTCTGACGAACGAACCTGTTACACCTGCTTAACCTACCTACCACCGAACCCTTGGTTCGCTTGTCACCATCAGCCGAACCTTATGGGACCAGCGAACCCTTGGATCGCCACCAATGAACGAACCTTCAATCGAACCAGGAAGCATGGGAGCTGCGAACCCTTCTAATTTCCAACTACTTATAACGAGCCGAACCCTTCCCATGCATGATGGCCGAACCTTGTACTCACCCGAAACTTTCATTGGCTGTCGAACCTATGAGCTGCCTCACATTACCGAACCCTTTCTTATGGCCACGAACCTTCTTCCATCATGACCGAACCTTAACAAGGTTTCGCTGCAATCGGCAATTGCTTCTGCCGGTTGATATAAGCCCCACATTCTTGATCGTGTGGATCCAATTAGCCAATGCTTGATAACGATTGGGCCAGCCTTTGTTTTTCTGCAGCCCAACCTCATGTGACTTTCCTTGGCCCATGATGTTCGGCCCACATTGTATTCAACCTAATAGAATTAGTAGCCCAAATGAAATATTCGGCCCAAGCATGATAATCGGCCCAACCCCATTATTTAGCCCAATTCATCCTATGCGGCCCAACCATGTGACCCAATAACATATTGGGCTAAACAAGTTTAGGTGAACCATAGTCATTTAATCCAAATCAAGGTCGGATCAATTGGGCTAGACCCATATGGTTGATTACGGCCATGTCACAATTTCTAGGCAAACCTTACATTCGTCCCATATGTTACATGTTTAAATCAACACTTTGATCAAAATGTTTATTTTAAAGGAACATACAAAGGAAATCATAGTAGTTACAATTAAGATGATGAACGACTTTAGAAACAATACTTAAAACCTTTAACTCTTATAACTGTGATGCCACGAACCATTTTGAACTCAAGGGTGACAACAAGTGCGATAAACCTATAATATAAATACAATGCAACATTAGTCACAAGTAAACAAGGCCGAATGACTATCGAGACTCACGGGTGTTAGCCAACATTAGGGCTAACACTAACACTTACAAGTACACGAATCAATACCACACATACTTATAAGTTCAAACACTATGAAAATAATACAGGAGCGTGAACATCATAACAAGTGCAAACAAAGAGCGCGTGCATTCTTATTCTACTTAGTCAAACACTACGGACACAAAGTGAGTTCATTTGTCCCTTTTCAAACTTATTTGTTTTACTTCGGGACTGAGAAGCATGTTAAACATTTTCATAAACTATTGAAATGTTATTTAATGCTTTAAACGTAAACATGATACTTATGTTGAAACTTATGCTTGGAACTTAGTATACTTTGAAAAGCAATAGACTTGAAACTTATACTTTCAACTAGGGGCTTGAAACCATATGTTGGATACTTATGAGACTTGATGCTTAAACATGAGACTAGATGCTTGTGAAACGATATGCTGAAACATGATACTTGATGCTTATGAAACCATATGCTTAAACGTGATACTTTATGCTTGTGAAAACTATATGCTTAAACATTAGACTCGATGAAAACTTATGGAATTCATGATGAGATATTGTGTGGACATTTGAGACTAAATGCTTGAAACTACTACTTGTGCATGAAACATTGTGCATGTATCTAATCATAGGCTACGTAATTGCTAAACGACTGCTAGTGCAGAGCTTGTACCTATGGATTGAGATACATGTAAAACTTAACCATAACGAGGCTAAGTTATTACCTATATAAGAGACATGTAATTGCTAAACGACTGCTAGTGCAGAGCTTTTGTCTGCTTATATGAGGTATGTAATTGCTAAACTTAGACATAACGATGCTAAGCTATTATCTATATAAGAGACACGTAATTGCTAAACGACTGCTAGTGTAGAGCTTTTGTCTGCTTACATGAGATATGTAATTGCTGGATTACTTGTGTATGCATGGCTTGTGTCTATGTATGAGATACGTAATTGCTAAACGACTGCTAGTGCAGAGCTTGTATCTTGTATAGGAGACACGTAATTGCTAGACTAAGCTTAACTAATTCATGAGATACGTAATTGCTAAACGACTGCTAGTGCAGAGCTTTTATCTATCCGAGAGCTACGTAATTGCTAAACGACTGCTAGTGCAGAGCTTGTACTCACGCATGAGATTAGGGACAACTAAACTATGTGCGTGTGAAACTATGATGCTTGATAAACATACTTTGAAACTAACACTTGTGAACATTATAGACTTGTAAACTTTGAAACAGAAAACAAAAGCTTTGATGAGGAATGGGTTGATTGGTAGGTAAAATGCTTAATTATTATTAACAACAATGTCATATCCGGATTAGTATGTGGTGGGATGGCGTCTGGGCGGGTTGTAGGCTTGACTCAGGGGTATGCCCTATATATAAGCATACCGATTTGGATATTACATGTGGAGTTAATGAGGTTAAGGTTTTACCGAAGGAGGTTTGTTAAAACTATTTTAAACTTATAAACCTTATGAACTCACCAACCATTGTGTTGACTTTGTTTTCTTACATGCATTCTCAGGTGAATAACAGGTATAAGCTAAGGCTTCAGGATTTGCATACTAGGCTGCCCAGATAGAGGATCTAGTAGACTTTTGGGAAGCACATCTTTTGTTGATGATACACATTACTTTTGATATCTTGTACATATACAAGATATAAACATTTGATTCTTTTGTTAGGTTTACTTAGTTAAATTGATGAACTTTGATGTTGTAATTTAACTTTGTAATCCTAGTTATCATTTGATTGTGCTTTAGTTATTTTTAAACATTAATGCTATGTAAACAATCTGATCATCTAGATTATCACCCACGATATCACGCCCCGGGAACCTTCCGCCCGACGGGGACTCCGATCCAACCCCGTCGGCTCGGGGTGTGACACTCTGGCCCAGTTATACGGTTATCTCCTACTTCGGTCCAACAAATCGGTGCCTGACATTTTCGACCATACAGAGCCTCGAATGGTGCGCATCCGATGCTACTATGGTACCTGTTGTTGTAGGAGAATTCGATCAGTAGCAGATGAGAGTCCCAATTTCCACCGAAATCAAAAACACTCGTTCTCAACATGTCCTCTAGGGTCTGTATCGTACGTTTGCTTTGACTGTTCGTTTGAGGATGGTAAGCTGTACTCAGGTTTAATTGCGTCCCTAGAGATTTCTGCAATGATTGCCAGAACCTTGATGTGAATATGTTCTCCCTATCTGAAATGATTGATAATGGCACACCGTGGCGTACTACTATCTCGTTGATATACAGTCTTGCTAGTTTATCCATCGTGAAGGTTTCACGCATCGGCAAGAAATGAGCAGATTTGGTTAATCGATCAATGATAACCCAAATCGTATCATGACCACTGGAAGTGCGGGGTAGCTTGGTAATTATATCCATAGCTATTTGTTCCCAATTCCAGAGCAGAATTTTAGGCTGTTCCAGTAATCCTGACGGCCTATGGTGTTCCGCATTTACTTTTGCACACGTAAGGCATCGACCGACGTACTTGGCTGTGTCTTTCTTCATTCCCGGCCACCAATAAAATCCCCGTAAGTCTTGGTACATCTTATCGGTGCTTGGATGCACTGAGTATTTGGTCTTGTGTGCTTCATCAAAGATGAGTTTCTCAATTCGTCTACCGTAGGAATCCATACACGATCCTGATAATAGATAACTCCATCTGGTTTTGTTTCAAACTGTCTTTCTGCTCCACAATCTAGTTTCTTCTTCAGATTTCCTCGTTCAACTGATTCTTGTTGTGCCTGAATAATCTTGTCTCGTAAACTTGTCTGCACAGTCATTCCCATTGCTCTTACGCTCAAGGGTTTGACCCGTTCCTTTTGGCTCAAGGCATCAGCTACAACGTTCGCATTACCCGGATGGTATTTAATCACACAGTCGTAATCATTTAGAAGTTCAACCCAACGACGGTGTCGCGTGTTGAGTTCCTTCTGATCAAAGACATGCTGCAGACTGTTGTGATCAGTGAATATGGTACACTTAGTGCCATATAAGTAATGTCTCCAAATCTTCAACGCGAATACCACTGCTCCCAGTTCTAGATCATGAGTAGTGTAGTTCTTCTCATTAATCTTTAACTGTCTTGATGCATACGCGATAACTTTGTCTCGTTGCATTAACACACAACCGAGTCCCTAATGGGAGGCATCACAGTATACCACAAAGTCATCACAACCTTCTGGGAGAGACAATATTGGAGCATCTCATAACTTCTGCTTCAGTGTCTGGAAAGCATCTTCTTGTTTCTGCTCCCAAACAAACGACTCACTTTTCTGAATTAACTTAGTGAGAGGTAAGGCTATCTTAGAAAAGTTTGAGATAAACCTTCTATAATAACCTGCCAGTCCTAGAAAAGACCGTATCTCCGTCGGTGTCTTCGGAGTATGCCAGTTCTTAATAGCTTCAATCTTGGCAGGGTCTACATGTATTCTTTCACTGCTGACTACATGACCCAAAAATTGAACTTCCTCAGCCAAAATTCACACTTAGAGAATTTAGCATAGAGTTGCTCTTTCTTCAACAGCTCCAAGATCTTCCTGAGATGTTGTTCTTGTTTTGCTTTGCTCTTGGAATAGATCAGTATGTCATCAACAAAGACTATGACAAACTGATCCAGATACGGCTTACACACTCTGTTCATGAGGTCCATGAAAATCGCAGGTGCATTTGTCAATCCGAAAGGCATCACCATGAACTCGTAATGCTCATACCTGGTTCAGAACGCCGTCTTCGGTATGTCTTCGTCTTGAATTCTGAGTTGATAATATCCAGACCGTAAGTCGATCTTCGAAAAATATGGTGCCCCTTGTAGTTGGTCAAACAAATCATCAATCCTCAGCAATGGATACCGATTCTTGATGGTTTTTGTTCAGCTGTCGGTAGTCTATACACATCCGAAATGATCCATCCTTTTTCTTCACGAACAGAACCGGAGCTCCCCAAGGTGAGTAGCTCGGTCGGATGAAACCTTTATCAAGTAGCTCCTGTAGTTGATTTCACAATTCTCGCATCTCGGAAGGTGCTAGTCTATATGGAGATTTAGCAACAGGAGTTGCTCCAGGAACTAAGTCAATACAGAACTCTACCGGTCGCGCAAGTGGCAAACCTGGTAGATCTTCAGGAAACACTTTGGATACTCTTTTACTACAGCCACGTCTTGAATCTTGATCTTGTCTTTCTCTTTCTCCACCACATGAGCCAGAAAAGCTACACACTGCTTCCGTAGACACTTACACGCCTTTATGCAAGATATGATTTTGACACTACACTTTGCTTGATCCCCTCGAACTTCCAATACACTATCATTCGTCAGTGGAATCCGAAGCAGCTTTTCAGAACAGATGACTTCCACCTTATTGAGAAATAGCAAATCCATCCCGACAATAATATCGAAACTACCCAACTCCATCGGTATCAAATTGATGGTGAATGTTTGACCGTTAAGTGTTTATGGGCAATTTCTATATATTGTACTAACTGTGATTTGTTTTCCGTTCGCTACTTCAATAATGTAAGGGGAGTCTAAAAGTTCCTCAATATTATTAAGTTGGCATGCAAAATCGGTTGAGATAAAACTCTGATCCGCACCAGTGTCAAACAGAATATATGCATAAAAGTCATGTAAGAGAAATGTACTAGTGACCATGTTCGGGTCTTGACAGCTAGAGCTCCTATAGCAAAAGCTCTTCCACGTGGTGCTTGAACTGCTGGCTGTGCTCTCTTAGGGCAGTTCTGGAAAAGTGGCCAATTTCACCACAGTTATAGCATCCACCGTTGTTCAGGTTCTGATTGTTAGGTGGAGGAAGACCTAAAGCAGCATTGTTGACTGCTTGGTTAGGTGCCATCCTGTAGTGTTGGACCCAATGACCCTTTCATCCACATCCCGTACATTGCTTGTAGGGAGGATTAGCAGCATGATGGTATTGACACTTGGCACACAGAGGATATGTACCAGTGTAGGGTCTTCTATTAGGGTTCTGTGGTGCAGCTGCTACTTGGTTGAGTGAGGTGGCCATCATGTAGTTCTTGATGACCTTGTGTTACTTCTTGGGGTGATGATGGGGTTTCTTAGGTGACTCTTCTTTGTGCTTGCAGGAGTCGGCCTCTTTCCTTAGAGTTCTAGAGGCTACCATCAGATCAGTGAGTTTCCCTGACAGTAAATTCCTAAGTCCTGCGTTCTCTACATGAAGGGTCCCTAGGTTATAGTCTAGGCCCAAACGTTTAAATAAATGACCTATATTTCTCTATAACCATGGCTCTGATACCAATCTGTCACAACCCGAGCCGGTGGGCCGGATCGTGTGTCCCGTCGGGCGGAAAGGATTGGGGCGCGATATCAGGAATTTAATCGTGATGATCAGATTGTTCACATTGCACATGATATAAATGAGAAATGCTAAATAAAATAGAATTACAAAGTTAAATTACATCATTTTCGTTCATAATTTAACAATGTAAATCTACTATCATCATCATAATTCTTCTATCTTGTATCTGCACAAGATACTCAAAATAATCTGTATAATGATGTTCAAAAGTATCCAAGTCCAAAATACTAGGTCCTCTATTTGGCATCATAGTCCAAAAGCAATAACTTCTAAATCAGATCTGGTCGTCACCTGAGAAGTCATGCAAAAAGATCAAGTCAACACATGGTTGGTGAGTTCATGTTGTTTTATAAAAAAATGAATTTGAATAAACCTGTCCGAATGACAACCTTAAACTTAGTAACAACCACCTATACTATCCGTCAAATATGCTTATATATGGGGCATACGTAGGGGAACAAGCCCCAGCCGACATCCCACCACATACCGAACCACATAGTATATTGTTGTTAATGATAACTAAACATTTCATCCCATACCTTTGATTCACAACGTTTGAATATCCTGAAAATTTTTTAACATTGATCACCCGACATGACAACCTTAACCTCACTAACAACCACCTATACTATCCGGTCAAATATGCTTCTATATAGGGCATACGTAGGGGAACAAGCCCCAGCCGCCGACATCCCACCACATATCAAACCACATAGTATATTGTTGTTAACGATAATTAAGCATTTCATTCCATACACTGAATCACATACTTGAACTGTCTGAAAATGCTTACTTTTGAACACCCAAAATGACAACCTTAACCTCACTATCAACCACCTATACTATCCAGTCAAATATGCTTATATATAGGGCATACGTAGGGGAACAAGCCCCAGCCCACATCCCACCACATACCGATCCACATAGTATATTCTTGTTAATGATAACTAAGCGTTTCATTACACAACCATTGACACATTAGTTCTTCAGTTCTTAGTTCTTGTAGTTCCACAAAAATAGAATTTCTATTATTGATTCCTTAAGCTCATCACACAATCATGATCAACCATAGCATTTGTAGAACATTACAATAAATGCTTAATTAAATAAACAAGTAAACATTTAATAAAATCTAAGACCTAACGATTGGGCCTTGGTCAACTCGAGTAGACTAGTCTAGCAATCAAGGTTCTTAGTAGTAAAGGAGATCTGTAAACCTCATCAAACATGAGACCTATAATCAATAAGTCTAGCTAGGACATCTTTTGATAGATAGGGTTTTATAGTTCTTTAGATCGTCCGTGGCTCGTATAGTTCTTTAGTTCTTTGGCATATGTTATCTTTGAGTATTTCCCAGATGTTCCTCAAAAATGGTTAGGGAATACTGTAAATATCATCAAACATGAGTCTCATATTCGATCAGTCTAGCTAGGACATCTTTCAAACTTGAGATTGGCACATGCTATCTTTGATATTTCCCAGACAGACCCTTGAAAATAGTTCTTTGTACATAGTTCTTTGACAACACACCATCGAAAATAGTTCTTTGAGTAGATCATTAGTTCTTTGAAAATAAATATTTAGTTCTTTGACAACACACCACCGAAAATAGTTCTTTGTACTTAGTTCTTTGAAATAACCTTTGAAAATAGTCCTTTGTTTTAGATCTTTAGTTATTTGAAAGTAGATCTTTGAAAATAAATCTTTGATTTGAAATAGTTATCTACTCATAATGAATAGATAATTTATTTTGAAATCCTGTAGATAGTTTACCTAGACAAAATCTAGGATAACATTTATACATGTAAAACATATATTAAGTAAAAGCATTTAAGTAAATATAATCCAAGGAAAATAATTTACGCATGCTTCTCAGCCCCGCGTTTATAACAAAATGTTTAGAAAAGGGGCAATGAACTCACCTATGTTGCTATGTAATGATTCACAACAAATATGCGCCCTCGTTACTTGTAAATTATGTTTCTTCAGTACCTGAGTTGTTTTAAGAAGATGCGAATACTATAAGTATTTATAATAGACGTATCTAGGGTTTTGGTGTCGGTGTGCAACTATGTGTCCTATGTTACTAGTGTGTTTCAATGTCTCTCTCTAGCTAATCTACCCTGATTATCCCTTTATCCCATAGATGTTCACAACTAAACCTTACTTATATAAGGTCTAATTCATTCCATTCATGGTCTTTCTAGATGAAACATCTTTAATAAACGCATTTTAAGTTAAATCTTTAAGTTAGAAATAATTTCCTTTATTTTAAATCAGTTTTAAAGAATTTTATAAATCATTTTCCTTTTATTAAAACATAAATCATTTTAAGAAAATATAAGTTACATGTTAGACTTAGGTTAATCTCACTCGATTAACTCCAAGTCCCTTGCTAGATCTTCGTTTCCCATGGTTCTTTGATCGCTCTTGTGTACAACTTAGCCTAGAAAGTTCAATTGAACTATATAGCATAGTTGTATGTTTGTATAGAAGATACTAAGTATTGGGTGCTAATAATGAAATCAACACCCTCCCTTAATTGATTTCTTGATTACTCCTCAACTTTAGTTCTTTAAGTTTATGAATAAAGATAGTTTTACTCTTTGTAACCCATGCTTTGACTTAACAAATTCCATTGATTTAAACCCTTTGTTTTGTTAAAATCCCTTTTCTGTGTCCAATTAGTTTAGGAAGAGCACTAGTATTGAAAACCCTAATAAGCTTTCCCATGCATGTAGTCTACATACCTAACCCATGCATGAAATCATGTACCCACACCCATGCATGCAATCATGTACTCAAATCCATGTAACCAGCCGAATAGGGTCAGCCATGCGAAGGAAATCAGTTTGTGCGAATGAAGGGTTGGCCGAATGAGACTAGGCATGCGAGTGAAGGGTTGGCCGAATGTTGTGGTTCATACGAATGGAGCCTTGGCTGAAGGAGGATTGCCATGCGAATGTAGGTCTTGACCGAGTGAGGAGCTCGTGCGAATGAGGTCACTTTCGGCTCTTGGCCATTCGGCCGAATGTGGGTAGGTGCACATTCGGTAGAGCTGGGTGATTCCCATTCGGTTGTTCGAACTCAACCAAGAGCAGCCCCCATTCTTTGACCTTGCAACCACACCATGCAACCTCACAAGTTCATACATCATCCTAAAGGGTTTTCGTGCAGTTTCCCTATGGTTTTGGGTGGGTTTAATCGGTTCCAAAGGTGTTCGAACCAAGGGGTTTGAAAACCCTAAAAAACCGAGATTTTAACTCAAATCTACCTCAAATCGGATGATCTTGGGCTCTAAATCCTTGTATTTTCGTGATCTACAAGTTGTTGTGGTCGTTTTGACACCAAAATGGCTTGATTTGGTGAAGAAACGTGGATACTAGGGTTTGTGGTTTTAGAGAAAGAAAGTAGAGAGAGTGATGGGAGAGATGAGAGAGGATGGGTAGTTAGGGGAAATAAAGGATATTAAATGCCCTATTAAAGTCATTCAAAATACCCGGCGTGTTCGGTCTCGTTCGGTTTTGCTTGGTTTCGCGTAGAAGCATCAGTTTCCTTTCGTTTTCGTAACAATTCGTTACGATTTTAAAAGTAGAATTTATAAATTTAATTTAGGCGGTAATTCCTAGTAAATTAACTAATATCTTTCATTTATTTTAAATTTCAGAAAACTTTAAACTTTAACTGTTTAAATCGAATCGTACAGTCGTCGCGCGTATTCGTTCGGATCGTCACCCAGACAATTACGACGATAACTACACTCTTCAATATGGTTTTATAGTTATTAGACATCATTCAGAACGTTAAACTTTCAGATATATTCGTACAAATTGTCACCTATACGAATAATCTGTCCGTTTATCATTCACGTAACGACATCCGTTGTTGTTTTGTTCTATACATCCTCATATACGTTTATACATAATAGAATCCTAACCAACAATCCCGTGATGGCTCCGTGTCGTCAGATAAATGTTTGACTGTTGAACCATAGTTCTGAGTTATGTTTCTACCATGAATGTGAAATTGTTCTATGATAAACATAAAATGATAATGATATACATGTAGCACACATAGTTTGTACCTAAGTTACTGTTCATGTACTGTTCCGATCGCTGTTCCGGTTGCGTTTCCAGCACTGATGTTACACATAGCATGGGCCCCAATGGCATCATATGACACATAGGAAGGGCATGATAGCACCATATAACACAGACTAAGGGGTACATCAGATCCAGCCGTCTGGGCCACCTGCGCAAACAGCCAGACATGTACCAATAATACAAGCACCATCCATGCTGCACCAGCCTTGTTGCAGGCCCGCATGCCACTCAAGCCACACCCCATGGCCACATAGAGTTGGCCATAGTGCCTTCATTACATAGTTCACCTCGCTCATACACAGTAGCAATGTCACACCCCAAACAGACGTCAGAATACGTTGGGGTGCAAACGTGACTGTTGAATAGCTCATGATCAACTAAAATGTTTTATAATTAATGCAACCAAATTACGTTGTCTTATAAACCAAAGTAAACTAAGTTCAAACAATCAAATTTCAAATATATTTCTAAAGCTTCTAAAGTCCAAGCATCTTATGTGTTCATCCCAGAAGCTTACTAATTTGCACCTGAAACATGAATAAAGTTTGAAAGGTCAACTACAAAAGTAGTTGGGGAGAATCATAAAGTTGACTCGATAAATAGTTTAATAGTTCAAAGTTTGTATCATGTATCATAAACATATTAATATATATGGCTTAATGTGGAAACATACATTAAACTATTGCATATCAAACCTTAGTTAACCAAGTTAGGCATAATAACACATACTACCCTTATAGTTCAAATTATGCATAATAGTTCAAACATACAAAGTTCAATAGTTGGTAACTGAGTGATCACCGGCTAGGTGGAATGGTCAGTTCAATAGCTATCGTCACAACAGTCAGGCTAATATAGTTAATGATCAATGCATGTTTCGAGGATTGTTCACATGTAGTTTAGGACACAAGCTCAAATCACAAGATAAGTTAATAGATACAGATTGTTTAAATATGTTATAGTTCATGTTTCATCCCCAATGTTTTAAAAACAAAAATCAAAATCATGAAAAGGGGAATATGAACTCACTTGGATATGTTGAATAGCTAAGTGGTATGCTCACATAGTTGTAGATCCAAGTTTACGAGAAATAATTCCTCACAACAAACCTATAGTTTCATATTCATAATTTTCTAAACTCAAAAAGTTCTAAATAAAGTTCTAAGGTTTTCTAGGTTCTAGATCTAATTTCTAAATGGATTTAGGGAGATCAAAGCTAAGTTAGATGATTAGGTTAATAAAACACGACGATGTTGTTTTTTACTTATTATAATAAATATTATAAGTTAAGGAAATAATGATCTTAAATTCATAAGTTACTAACTTTAGATATATTTAAAAGTTAAAGTATTATACAAAACGATTATATAAATTTCAAATTAAATTACCAAATACAAAATCTTATGTTTATGTTTTTATATAAAGTTATTAAATTAAGTTATTGGTTATTTGATTTAAACAAAATAGATTTATAGTAATATAAATATTTTCTGTTAGAAATAATTATTTCAGAAAATAAATGTATTTTTCTGGAATTTTATATAATTAAAAATATAGATTTATAGTTTTTATAATTCATGTTAAATAACATTTTTATCCAAATAAAATATTTTTATTCAAAAAAAATAATTATGAGTTTGTTTCAATCCAAGTAAATTATGTTAAAATTCTCATAATTTTTAAATAGAATTTAGTATTTTTGATAAACTATTTATGCATATTTATAGTGCTTTTAAATTAGATTAAATATATTTGCTTCATAAAAATAGAAATAAGAATTTTAACAGGTTTATAAACTTCCAGAAATATTAAAAATTTTTACAGAATTTTTATACAAATTTTAATATTTTTAATATATCATTTACACAGATTTACCATGTTTTTAAATCAAATTAAATAGTGATTCTATATAAATAATTTCAATAAAAATATTTTTGGTTCATAAAAGTTCCAAAAATGATATATAATTTTTGTAGAATTTTAAAATAGTTTTGGTATGTTTTTTTGATTTATATATGTATTTATACACATCGAATATTAGTTTTTACTATTAAATAAAATTAATTTGTTTTCCAAAATTTTTCTGGGCTTATAATATTGTTTTAAAAGTTTTATAATATTTCCATAAAATTTTACAGATTTTTTAAGGGTTCAAAATGGATTTTAAAAGAATAAAATTTAAAAAAAATAATGGTTTTGAAAGGGTCAGGTGAGATTCGAACCCGTGACCTTAGGGTTATCAGGCAATGGTCAAACCATTATATTAGTCTCTCATTTCGTTGAAGGACTCCTAATTCAATTGTTTTTTATCTTTAAACACAGATTTTCCCCAAATTCATTCAAGAACCCTAACTTCTAATCGATTAAACGATCGTTTAATCGTCAAATTTGACATGGGGTTAATGTTCTATACTAAAAACCGAACCTAGGGAAGTGTTTAGTTACTTGTTTGGTCGGATTTTGATCGAATTCAAGCTCCACGAATGTAACATCAGTGCTGGAACAGTAGAAAAGGACTGTAGATACTGGTACGGAAAGTATTTGCGTAATATTCTGTAATAATATTATATGAAACAGTTGATTTTAGCAATTAGAAACTCAATACGGATAAACAACGCACCCAGACACAATACTGGCATGCGTAAACATGTGAAACTATGACATGATACTATGTAGAGATATTAGTCAGGGTCTTATTGTGTATAAACGTATGTGAGGAAATCCAAATTAAAACCAAAACTGATGTCGTTAAATGAATATTAAACATACGGTGTATTCGTGTAGGTGATGATTCGCATGAATATTTTGGTAAGTTAAAGTTCTGAACGATGTCTAATAATTAGAAAATCACATTGGAGAGTAACGTTGTCGTCGTGTTCGAACGGGTGGCGATTCGTACGAATACGCGCGAAAACGATACGATCCGGTGAAACAATAAAAATAAATGTTTTTGAAATTTTAAAAATAAATAAAATATATTTAGTTAATTTATTAGGAATTACCACTTTAAAAAGTTTAAAAATTTCTATCTTTATAAAGTTATGTAATATTACGAAAACTACGAAAAACGACGCACCACCATATCTCTCTCATTTCTCCACCAAATTCGGAGATCTAGTAGTCAAAACGACCGCGAGAACGAGAGGAACACAGTAGTACAACCGATCGGAGCTGAAACAGACCTAGTTGGTTGAAGATTTAGAGAGAAGTTGCTGATTTTGAGGGTTTTCTGCTATTCATGTAAGGTAAGCTTCTAACTCGTTTTAATCATTTCAATCAGTTTCATAACTAACACTGTTAAGAAACGAATCAGTTTACATGATATTTAGAAGAAAGAAATTCAAACTAGATCAACTTTGAATCAAAACGGACCAAAACGAGCTCAACGAGCTGATTCTTTGGCTTCTACTGTTTCGCTGAGTTCCGTGGAACACCAGCTCATTTCAGCCGATTTTAGAGCTACAGCCCCTAGGACTTGCACCAAATTGACTTAGGAATCTAAGGAACATGTTATATTGATGTTTGGGTCAGTTGGAAATCGATTTGGAGCTGAATATTGGAAAAAATCGAAGGGCTAAGAGGGCTGTTGTGATGCTATCACTGTTCCGAAGAACAACAGTGTTTTCAGTCGGTTTTGGACCCTCTAATGCCTTGGGATTCGCACTAATTTTATCTAGGAACTCAATAAACAACATGGGTTAAACATTGGAAGTGCCGGGAGTGGTTAGAACCTGGGTAAAGGGATGTATTGATGGCCTAAAGGGCTGCCCAAAGTGAAACCGTCGAACCTATAGTATTGGCAGGTTAGAGGCTGTATATTCCTCGATATTACCTAACAAATTCAATCGATATGGGTCAGGTTCTTGTCGATATTAGTAGCCAAATGTAGTCCAAGTATTTCAAGCTTGGAACCAGCTTAATCCGTTGAGAATCGAATTCGTGAGGATGGTTTGAACATGGGTTAGCCGGTTGTGGATTCAATAGGGTTTATGCATGATAAACCGGTTTTCGTAGCCATCATCAATATTAAATGTTTTCAGCTTAAAATCTTTTCCAAACTAACCTAGCACCCAAACAAATTTTTTAGTAACCAATTGGGGTTAAAATACCTAAGTTTGATTGATGAAAATCATAAGAGAAGTGGTTAGGATCGGCGATGGTCCAATGTGACCATTGCTTGTGTTAACCGACTTTTGTGTAAAAAGGGAAAAAGATTATGTGTTGCTAACAATAGATTTCCTCTAAAAATTGTAACACCTAAACATACGTTTTAACATGGATTTGATTTTGAAATGTTAAAGTTTTATCAAGAAAAACCATAGAACCCAGGATATTATCAATGATAAACTTGGGTGGTTAAACAAGTACTAAAAAAAAAATCAATGGTTCAAGAGTGTTAAGTTAGTAACATTGGGAGTTAATAAACAAATTTCTAAGTATTAGGATACATCAAAGGGTAACATGTGGGATAACTATGGATACAAAGAACTAGTTAAGTGTGGGTTTATGACCTTGTGTTACGAGCATCCAACAATTAGTATATTTCATTCGTGGTGTTAAACTAAGGTTGTTCTAAATAAATAATCTTAGTAATAACCAAATTCAAAGGTGAACAAGATCAAGAATGTTCACAAAGAACTAACGAAGGACTTGAAGTTAATCTAGTTAGATTGACTTAAGTTCTAGCAAGTTAACTTGTATTTTTCATAAAAATAACTTGTGTATTATTAAAATGTAATGATCTTTAATATGTAAGCATAGTTTTATAAAAATGCTCATAACTTGTTACTAAATGTTTTATTGTAACTTAGTATGATTTATAAAATTAAACTTTTAAAACTTAAAAAAGATTTTATAAATGACGATTTATTTTAAAGTCGTGTATTCTATTAGTATAAACCTTATATAAATAAGGTTTAGTTGTTATTAAATAAGGGATAAGGGTTCATAGATAGTATGTAACATAGAATAATTTGAGAAATCGTAGTAACACATTAGCAAGTATATAGAACACATAGTCGCATGCCGAGACCTAAACCATATATACGTCAAAATATAAATGCTTATAGTATTCGAATCATAAAAATTCAATACAGGTGCTGAAGATACCTAGTTTACAACAAACGAGCGCGCATATTTTCTTGGTTGAATCTTAAGAGCTACAACACAGGTGAGTTCATTTGTCCCTTTTCAAACTCTTATGTTTTACTGCGGGACTGAGAAACATGTTAAATGTTTTACATAACTGTTTTATATAAATGTTTGCCATGTTTAATAAATTGTTTATTGTTTACTGTTTATAAATTGTTTATAAACTGTTGACTGTTAAATCGTTTACAAGTTATGTTTGAAGGGTTATGAATACTTTCATATTTCCTCGGACATATTTTTTCTCAAATGTACGTTTCTTATACTCAAATACTCGATACCCATATACAATGTTCATATTTAATACTTTTACACATATTCAATGCTCTGAAACTTAAAATTGTGAGTTTATTGCCCCTTTTCTAAAATTTTTTGTTTTATAAACGCGGGACTGATAAGCATGCGTAAATTATTTTCCTTAGATTATATTTACTTAAACGCTTTTAAACCATATATGTTTGTATGTAAAATTGTTTTATTTCAAGTGTACCTGTTCAACGTTCTATTTTTACGATCTGTTTTCAACGATCTATTTCAACAAAACTATTTTCAACGATCTATTTTCAAAGATCTAGTTTCAACGATCTATTTTCGACGATCTATTTTCAGAGGAATATCTAGGAAATATCAAAGATAGCATTTGCCAAAGTACTGAACGGTCAAGAATGATCAAGAACGATCAAATAAAATCCTATATTTCAAAAGATGTCCTTGCTAGACTGATTGATTATAGGTCGCATGTTTGATGATATTTACGGAATCCTCTAACCATCACTAAGTACCATTGATTGCTACACTAATCTACTCGAGTTTGACCAAGGCCTAATCATTAGGACTTAGTTTTAATTAAATGTTTATCTATCCACATTTGCCATGGTGTTGTTGTGTGCGTGATGAGCTTAAGGAATCAAAAGGTTTTCCACATTTGATGAAACTAGTGTGATGTGGTTGAGGGTGAAACACTTAATTATCATTAACAACATATACTATGTGGTCCGGTATGTCGTGGGCTGGTGGCTGGGCTGGCAGTAAGCTTGACCATACGTATGCCCTATATATAAGCATACTTGGCTGGATAGTATAGGTGGTTTGTAGGTAAGGTTAATGTTGTCACTTTGTCGGGTTTGTAAAAATTCATTTTTCGATAACAAAACTATATGAACTCACCAACCATGTGTGAACTTTGTTTTCCTTACATGTTTTCTTAGGTGACGTACGGGACTAGGTTAAGATTGCAGGATGTATACTAGGATGCCCAGATAGCGGACCTAGTAACTTTTGGAAGCACATATTTTTCTCGTAGACAGTGAATCAGTTTGATATCTTGTTCGGTCACAAGATAGTAGACTTATGATTCTGTTGGATATGTTTGCTTAGTTAAATTATCAAACATGACAGTAGTAATTTAACTTTGA